>JXCR01126864.1:3801-50060 GCA_002079205.1 Phalaenopsis hybrid cultivar | reverse complement strand
TTTGAATGTCGGGCACAATCAACAGCCCTACCAAATTAGACAAGTAACTTCACATTTTAAATCATAACAATGGACGGAGCCTTTTTAGAGAATAAACATTTTTATTCCTTTACGAGCACTAAAAGCTCTCCTTACATCTTGTATGCCNATTCCTTTACGAGCACTAAAAGCTCTCCTTACATCTTGTATGCCCACTCTTTGCCACTCCTCTTCATCTCTCTCTCTCTCTCTCTCTCTCTCTCTCTCTCTCTCTCATACTTTCACAATGGCTTTCATCCACCCACATGCAATAAGGTTGTAGAAAGATGAACTTGTAGATTACGGATTTATGTAAGTATGTGGCTTATATTTTTTTGATCTGATCATGCATGTATACAGACTAAGGAGCTTGATCAAGAGCCATTCACTGTAGAGTTGCATGTCCTCACATATAAACGTCTACGCACACGTCAGTGGGTATCCAACCACTCTTGACGTGTCAATGTAAGTTCAAATACTTAATTTTCTATTTTTCTTGGAGAGCCTATAATATTTAAAATGCTAATGATTGTTTAAAATTTTGTGATGCAGGAGTACGAGCAGCTCGAGAGAGACAAAGGGGGATGGATGGCCAGACCTCGCTGGCCGCCAACAACTGCTCAATCTGATTTTGAGTTGTGGATGCAGTCGGCAAGGAAAAAAAGGGGAGGGTATACAGCCTGGCTGCAAAGGGGATAACATTTGAGGCCGAGCGTTCTCATGCAACTGTAGGTGGCCCTAGCTCGTTACAGGCTCAGCATGAGGAGCTTGTCAGGCAAGTCATGATGATGAATGAAGAGCTCTAACAAATGCATAAAAGCTAGCATAGGGTCAAAGATGGTCTAGCATGCCTGACAGAGAGTTTTGATTATCAAAGCAAGCGGTATATGAGTGTTGTTGAGGAGTATGAGGAGGAGCAAGAGGAGCATGAGGAGCATGAGGAGCATGAAGAGCAAGATTAGGTTTTTATTATTTCTTTATTGATGTTTCACCGCCATAGGGGCTGATTGTATGTTTTTTACATCGATGTATTTTCCTTGTTGATTTAGTTGTGAACTTGAACTTGAATGCTTTTATTTGTCTATCTTTAATTTAATTTGATATCATTATTTAGATATGTTGGTAATTTCATTTATCAGTTCTAGAGATAGGTAAATATCATATTATGTTATTTGTGTTTGTTTCGTACAAGCATGTAGAAATCTAATTGTTCGTTTTTTTTGTTACTAACAAGTTTGTGTCAGATTAGCATCGGAAAATTTCAACACTAAATAAATAATATTTTGTTCAATACCAGACCAAGCAAATTTGATGCTATTTGATAAAATTTGGAATTGCCAACGCTAATTAGCATTGACTCTGGTAAATGCTAATTAGAGTCGGACAACTCTGACGCTAAAACAACATTAGCCAAACGTCAATTATTTTTCAACGCAAATTCACAGTGACAAAATCTTCCGATGCTTATTCCAACGTTAAAAAATATCTGACGCATTTTTTTGTTGACGAAGCCCGTTTTAACATCATTTTTTCAAAGTTAATCGGATACTAAACTCAATTAGTTTTGGAAATGCTCGACACTAATCCTATAATTTCAAGTAGTGCGAAAGTTTGTGAAGGGATACAACACAATAGCATAGCCACCGACGAGCAGCTGAAGAAAGACAATTTTAAGTGGGGGGAAGCCGCAACACAGGCCTTTGAACATTGAAGAGTCATGACAAGTGTACCAGTAGTAGCACTTCCAAATTTCAGTAGACCATTTATGGTAGAGACAAATGCATTAGGGTATGAACTGGGAGCAATACTCATGCAGGACCAGCGGTCGATTGCTTACTTTACTCGGGTGCTCACCGCTAGGGCGAGGCTCAAGTCAGTTTGCGAGCTAGAGTTGATGGCTATTGTATTGGCCATTCATACGTGGCAAACCCACACAACACTTTCTTGTCATAACAGATCAAAGAAGCTTGAAGTGTCTGTTGGAGCATAGGATGGTGACTGAGGAGCACCAGAGACGGTTGTCCAAGTTGTTGGGATATGATTTCGAGATTCAGTGCCGGCCAAAGTTGGAGAATAAAGCCACGGATGCCCTGTTGAGAGAAGGGGGAAGAGCCTCAGTTGGCAGTCTTAACAGTACCATTGGTCCTCAATTGGGGAGCAATGAGACAGGAGAGCGAGCAAGATGAGGGGTTGAGGAAAATGCGAGCAGAGTTGCTACAGGACACAAACAGTCACCCAGGAATATCAAAGACATCGAAATACATTCCAATATTATAGGAGTTTCACGGCAGAACAATAAGGGACATTCCGGAGTACAAAAGACCTACACTCGTCTATCAATAGAGCTTTAATGGGTGGGGATGTGTAGAGATGAAGAAGACATGGTGGCGTGTTGCGATGTGTGTCAGTGACACAAACACTTGACCATGGTGCCAGAAGAATGTTGCAACCACTAGCCTTGCCGGAGAAGGTTTGGGAGAAAGTAACCATAGATTTCATAGAGGCTTTGCCACGATCAGAGGGGTTCACAGTGATTTTAGTGGTCGTGGACCACCTCAGCAAGTATAGCCATTTCATTCCATTATGCCGCCCCTACAAAAAATTCTCAGTGGCGACAGTATTAATATGGGAAGTAGTTCGCTTACACAGAGTACCAAAATCAACTATATCAAATAGGTACAAGGTGTTCCTCAACCACTTCTAGAAAGAGTTGCTCTGGTTACATGGGACAGTCCTTAAGAGGAGCACCGCATATCATCTCACACAAATGACCAAACAGAGGTGGCTAACAGGAGTGTGGTGACATATTGACGTTGCTTTGTATTGGAAACGTCGAAACTGTGGGTCAAGCGAATTGCGTGGGCAGAATATTGGAAAACACACATACCACCCCTTTCAAAATTTTGTATAAGTGAGATACACTTCACCTGATACACTACATGCATAGCGCCACACCAATATACAATGTTGACTAGTGCTTGGAGGAGAGGGACAGAGTATTGGCAGAGCTTAAGGGGGTACAATTCCAATCTGAACTGGCCAAGCTAAAGAAGCGGCAGGCCGGTCCAAGCGAGACAATCCTGTTGCATGATACGGGGCGCAATTCCAACACCTAGGCGGAAGTAACGAAGTCGTTGCTCGCTTATAGAACGAAAGAAATTAAGAGGAATTTGAGTAGAAAAAGTAGGGGAAGTGTTTAGGAATGTTTCGGTTGTTATTTGACGTCTAAATTTTGTGGAAAGGCGATCTATCTCTCGAACAGTAGATCATAATTGTATCTTGCTTATTTTCTTTGATTTTAATAAGAACAACCTCTTTTGAGTTTTTTCACCTATTTATTGCAATTTCGTCACTGTTTGTTCATTGATTGTGGTTTCGGGTCGTAACAAAAAGTCTTCAAATAACATAAACCAAAAGTAAAGGTGTCCAAATCAGATTCTAAAACAACATACTTATACTAAGACATGAAATTAAACCCTATTAAAATTTGCAATAGATAAATAGGGCTGACAGAACCCAGCACTAGCATTGCAATTGAGAATTTTCCCAACTCGGTCTCTCGGGATGAAAACCCCACCCCGCTTCTGAAACCGTGTCGCTCCCANATTGATTAGAACTTCCTAAATGGATTGTGGAATAGGGAAAGGATTATATAAGCCTGTATTTTGTGGAGAACCTTTAAAAGTTTGATAAGTGATGACATTTCTCCACAAACCTACTCACATCCCGTCTTAATTTGAGCCCAAAAAAACAAAAATTGTTCTTTTAATTATGATAAGATTTTATCTCGTCTGAGATGAGTAGCAAATC
The DNA here is from genome assembly GCA_002079205.1 of Phalaenopsis hybrid cultivar. Taxonomy (NCBI): domain Eukaryota; kingdom Viridiplantae; phylum Streptophyta; class Magnoliopsida; order Asparagales; family Orchidaceae; genus Phalaenopsis; species Phalaenopsis hybrid cultivar. Next base: position 46,232 of record JXCR01126864.1, on the reverse strand, counting down.
ACCCTCCATGTTGTTCCTTGATTAATTGTATTTGAAAAGATGTTCACGGAATTAGGGGTGTAAAAAAATTGACCCAACACTCCAACTCAACCCGAACCCGACTCAAAAAATATGGATTTAGATTGACCCAAAAAATTTTCAAGTTGGGTTCATGCTAAAAATCCTAATCTGTTTAATTTTCAAGTTGGGTTCATGCTAAAGATGCTAACCCGTTTATTTTTTTAGGCTAGGTTTGGGTTGATCCGTTAATCCTAAATCGAATTGAAATCAACCAGCCAACCTGGAATTGACCTAAAATTGACTCAAATTTTACCCGAAATTGATCTAGATTTAAGCCAAATAACAGTTATTCTTTATGTTAAAAGAGTAACACGAGTTAGGTTCAAGTTAACCGATTGAAGATGGGTCGGGTTTGAGTTGGTGAGTTGAAGACGGCTTGGTTTTGGGTTGGGATTTTCAGGCCGTATAATATTCAAGTCGAGTTTCGATCTAACATATCATTCAGGTTGGACCCGTTGATCCAAATTGACATCCTTACTTGAAATACATAACAGTTTTCCATTGAGCAATTACCATTATTGTAGTGAATAATTGCGGTGTATCCATGGCTCAGCAGAGTAGGAATCAGAATCCTATAGTTCCTCAACTAATTCCATATAAGTTGTACTTGTTCGACGAGAAATTAAGAGGCTAGCCATCCGACTCAAGGCATCAGACACTCTGTTGTAAGTTCCATACTTATGTTTCAACACAACTTAATTTCTATAAAAATATTAACCATCTTATATGCATTCGATTCAAATTCTTTTGAGTTTATAAAATTGTAGTGACCAATGATCACCACATAACATAATTCCAAGGAAGATATGATTCTCAGTGTTTTAAAGCTCTTACTACAGCATACAATTCTTGTTCATAAGTTCACCACTTTTGATTGTAAGTGCTTAATTTTTCGTTGAAATACTCAATAGGTTTGTTTTCATGGGAAAGAAGAGAGCCAAATCCAATAGCATACGCATCAACCTCCACTTGAAATAGTTTGCTAAAATCTGAGACACTTAGTACAAGAGCTGAACAAAGCTTTTCTTTAATTGAATCAAAATTCTTTTGTTGGTCGACCCCCCAAATAAAGGTCTTTTATTTGAGAGTAGTTGTAAAAAATTGGAATCATAATGGCCTCAAAATTTCATTGGATCCCATTATAAATTGGTGATAAAAAATTGGTTAGTCCGTGAAAGCTTCGAAACTCCGTAATATCTGCAAGGATTGACCGGGATTTAATGGCTTCTATTTTCTGGGGATTAATATGAAGTCCAGACTTATTGATAATATAGCCAATGAGCTTGAGATTGAAAGAATGCTAGCAAGATGCTTGAGATGATGAGCCAACAATGTGTTGTGAATCAACATATCATCGAGGTAAACAACAAAACACTAATCTAAAATAAGTTTGAGCTCTTCATTGATAAGTCTCATAAAAGTGCTAGGTGCATTATAGAGCTTGAAAGGCCTCACACGCCATCCATACAAACCTCTTTTAGTTTTGAAGGTTTTTTTTATTTGTCTCCAGGACGAATTTGATGATATCCACATTTTAAATATAATTTGGAAAAAAATTTTGCATCAGACAATCGATCTACAAGGTCTTAAAATTGTGGCATAGAGAATCGGTATTTCATTGTGATTTTGTTAATAGCACTACTATCCACACGCATACATCATCCTCTTTTTTTTTTTTTTTTGGTACAAGCACCGCTGGCACTGCACACAGACTTAAGCTAGGACAAATGTATTCATTGCTTAAAAGATCATCAGTAATTTCCTGAAGTATTGTTTGTTCGGGCTTAAGTGATAATAAAGTAAGTTAGGTAACACAGCACCTGACAATAAATCTCTTTGATGCTGAATAACTTTCTCTGGAGGTAATTCTTTTGGGAGTTCAACCGACATAATGTCTTCTAACTGCTGCAGTAGAGTGGCAACATCAGCTGGTAACGCAAGTCTGAAATCTTCTGTTGGTTGATTGATGACTTCCATAACCACCACAGCAAATTAAAAGGTTTATTTTTGCTGTCCGCTAGAAGTCGCAATCCAAGAACAGTTGTAAAGGCAGCCTTATCAGTTTTTGATTGGTCTGGTATTTGGAAATTTCTAGAGTTCGTTGGCAGCAAACAATTTTTTTTTTTTTTCCATTCAAGAACATATACATTGCTTCAACCATCATACAAAGCACTAGTATCATATTGCCATTGTCTTCTGAATATGATATGACAAACATCCATTTTCACAACATCACAGATAACTTCAAATCAAAGTTATTTTCCTATGGAATCTGACACTATTTAATCACAACTACAACAAATATCATTTTTAACTTATCCAATTTTGTATGGATTTGGATGTTTGAAGGTCTTCAATTGAAGGGCCGTAACTACACATTGGGATACAATAATTTCAGTGAAACCATTATCAAAATGTCACAAAACTTGCCATCTGGTGCGAAAAATACGATGCCTATGTGTTGCCGTTGCACACTAGGCGCTGCTAATTTTGTTCCAAAATACAAGAGAGAAAATCAACTTCGTCACCAACTACATCTTCACGCTCTTCAGTAGAAGGTATCAACAGGGGCCTTCAACCAATTCTTGTTCTCCTTCTAGCTGCCGAGCCTGACTCCTATTGGGCCATTCATTCATCTAATGACCCAGCTATAAACAATGTAAACACTTTGAGGTGCCTGGTTTATAATATAGGCTATCTTTGGAGTAATTAGGCTTTGCTAGAACCTTGCCATCAGCATTGGAGGGGCCTGCAAGCTGTTGCACTTGAAGGGACCTGGGTTTAGCATTGGGATTATTACTTTTTGCAAGTCGGTGGAATCTTCTCCACAAGATTGCCTCCAAGAACTAGCTTTAGGAGTTCCGGCTAATTGAATTTCAGCTTCGCAGGTGAATTTAATGGCATGAGAAAGTGACCAAGCAGCATTAATTTCAAGCTTGTCTTGAATGGAATCTCTCAGGCCTCCGATGTATCCACTAGTTGTTGATCTATTTCATTTGGTTTTTTGTGTTCATTTAAACAGTAAAACCGTTCAGTAGATACACTGACTGTGTGGTTTCCTTGATAACATTTTTTATATTGGTGATAGAGCATTTGCTTGTAACCAAAAGGTAAAAAATGCCCTCACAATAGTTGTTTCATCCTTCGCCAACTCATAATGCAACTTCAGCGTTCATGTTTACGGGTTTGACAAAGTTGAACCCACAAAGCAATGGCTCCTCCTTTAAGCTTACATACATAACTTATTTATCGACTAGAATATCCATACAACAACAACAACAACAACAACAAATCCCACTACGTGGGGTCGGCTACATGAATCCTTTTTCTCCATTGTGTCCTATTTAGTGTCATATTTTCATTTAGTTCTAGTAACTTAAGATTATTTTTATACGATAAGCCCAAGCCTTCCTAGGTCTACCTCTTCCTTTCTTAACACAAGTCGGATCTAAAACATCTAANCACCACATATAAACAAGTACTAATGTAAAATAAGGAATAACAGTAAAGGAGATTAGGTGTATAAGGAGAATGTTGCATCAGTTGTCCTCTGCTTCAAAAGAACTCGACTCGGGTTCGGAAACTTGTGTTGGACTTCCATCTAGTAGGTGATGAGCATAATAATAAAACGTTAAATGTCAGGGAGATATTTAGTTCGGCTGAAAGTTGAATAAAATAAGCATTGCCATTTATCTAGGCAGCCAGAGGAAAGGCGCCATATTTTCGTGGTTTCAGCTTAATGTGGGTTCTAGTAGGAAATCTTTCTTTACCCAAGTATATCATAACAAGACCCCTCACATTAAATTCCTTATTTCATCGTCGTTGATCAGCCATCTTCTTATGCTTTGCTGACTGAAGTTTGTCTCGGACATTTTGTAGCATGATGGTTAAATCAGCAGCTATGTATTTAGCAGCCTTACTAATGAGGTTTGCAAGAATAGCCAAGTCTACAGCATGATTTGGTGGCTTCATATAGACTATACTGAAAGGAGTTCGGCCGATTGAGCGATTTACCATGGAATTACAAGCAAATTCTGCCTGACTAAGGACTTTATCCCACCTCATGGGTTGCTCCCTAGCTAAACACTGAATCAAATTAACAAGAGCAATATTAATTACTTCAATTTGGTCATCGGTTTGCCGATGATAGATTGAGCTAAATTTAATATCATTTTTGAAATTGCTTCACAACTCACGCCAAAATTGACTTAAAACTTTGACATCTCATCGGAGATACAACTTCTAGATATGTNACCTATGGATTCCTAGAAAATACACTTACCGGAATAGCAAAGAAATGGTTTATTGGATTAAAAAATAAAATCTAAAACAAGAAATTAGAAATACTTGTTTAGAAGAAAGAATTATGAATACACTTGGTAAATGGTCGAGTATATATTTTGACTCTATAAAAGGTGAATTCATAGAATATAAAATTAGATATAATACCGAAGCTGAAAAATAGAAATATCAATCATACCTTGCAAAAAAAAAAAAAATTCTAAGCATTTATAATATTTGTTACTTAAATGAATATAGTTGTGATTATCAGAAGTTTTTTATGACATCTTATCAGATGACAGAATATTATATCTAGATATGTAAATTTACAAATTATTTGAACCATACAATATTTTATGGAGTCAAGAATTTGCAAAAATACACCTGAATGATATAACCCTAGGAAGCTAAATACAATACGCTCTAGAGAAATTAGCTGAAGCATGTCAGCATCTTGATTTACACAAACAAAACAGACAATATAAACAATCTTTATGTTGTGAGAAATCAGATTTGTTTGCTTAATAATGGTGTTGCTCCTCTCATAAGAAATACTTTAATCATAATAAAAGAACTTTTAGAAAAAAAAAATAATACTAAAAAGTAAGAATTAATAAATGTTCGATCTATAAACAAGGACACAATGCAAAAATAGGTCCTCAAAGAACTAAGCTAAACCATGTATAATCTAAGCAATTATAAATGAAAATGATTTAGAACCCATCTTCAACCTTTCTGATATAGATAGTGATGAACAACTATATGAATTATCAGATACTGAAGAAAACTTAATAAATATAAGTTATTCAGATAATGAAATAGAAGAATACTTATATTCTGATTATTGGAAGAAAACTCTGAATCAAATATAATTAATGATAACTTTATTGAATATGAAAGACATATTACCTTATCTGAAGAACTCACAATAAAATAAGAAAAAGAAAATTATCCCTGAGAACAAAAGATTGTTTTTATATGTTTATTTTCCTTTGGAAAAGAAACATTATAGTATTCGTCAAGGTGAACATCCCATTGATATAACAAATACAAAAGGAAGAAACTGTATACCTTTGTATAACCAACAAATAAAAAGACAAGATTTAGAAAGAATAAAAAACTTTGAATAGTATAAACACATTCTTTGGAGGAATTCAAATTTTAATAAAGGCATCTTCCGGAAAGGGATTGATAGCCCTATAACTATTTGGATATACGATGATAGAATTATACATTCCAAAAAAGACGCCTTACTAGGAGTTATACAAAGAAATTTATGCTATCAAACTCTAATGTTTAACTTACATCCTAACTATGCAGTTAATATCAATGATCGACATTTAGATAAATCCCTTGTGCTAAGACACAAATTAGATAAAGTAAAATTAAGAGAAAACAGTGATGTTTGCAACTTTACCTATCAGACTGCATACACATATAGCAATCAACATAATACTGTAGCATTTAAACTACATACATATCCAATTCACTTAGACCATCTTTTTTCTCGTATAGGTCAAACTATTCAACCAGTAGAAATTAATGATTTAAAAATTACAGCGCCATTCAAATCTTCTCCTTGATTTTTAAGATAAAAATTATGGAAGCCAGAGACATCCAAAACTAAATTTCATAGAAAATGAGAATTCCCTCTCTATACAACCAAGACATTTTAGATATGAACACAAATTGTTCCATTTTTCTTAGACCATCTCCAAGTATAAGAGAATATAATAATAATCAATTGTTAGTAATCGATTATTATATTTCTTCAGAAAGAAAATGTAATATTTTATTTGATACTTGATCTCATCGATCACATATAGATCAAAATGTAGTACCAATAAATCTACAAATACTGAAAGATACTCCATATATTTACCATGATTATCTCGAACAAAAATGCTCCTGCACTCACGAAGATAAAAGACTCTTTGGATTTTGGGATATAAATAATCACCAAATAGATTTTTTATATTTCTTTGAAGTAATTCGCAAATTCTGTTAAATTCTTTTTCGAGATAGAATTCATTCAATATTGAGTTTGTCAGAAATATTTTTTCTAAGTTCTTCTAAGAGTAATTGCCTTTTTAGCTCATTTTCATGAAGGTGTGCAAAAACAATTAATATGTTTTAGACATATATATGTATCAGTCTGCTGATCGTCATGCACTGATACCATTTTTGAGGCCTTTGATGGTCTAGATGTTTCAAATAATTTTATAACTTTAGATTTTCTAATAATAAATTATATTTTAGTTTATATTCTAACTTTTCAATCTCTCTAATATTATTTTTTAACTTTTTTATTTAGTTTTCTTATTCATATTTCTAATTTATTTATATCATTTTCCATAGTTAACAAATTCTTCTTACTTATTTGTCCTTCATATGATTTAAAATATTCGGGTCCATTATGCTTCCGGCCAAGAGTTTAACATAATATTATCTTATTTTCATCCTTCCATTTTAAGGGTTTGACCTTAGAATCTCTAGTTCATTTTATACTTTTCTTCGTGGATTTCTGAAGAAAATTAGGGCCCGATAAGATCATTCAGATCCTTAACAGACCAAAACCTTATATAAATACTTCGTAGATTCAAAGCAAAACTTTACTTCGTTTCTTACACTAAGCGTAGCTAGAAGAGGTAGAATCAAAATAACATTATATTTTTTAAACAAACTGTAGGAACACATCATAATAAACATAAATATCTCAAATCATACTTACAGACATAGAGTAAGAAGAAGGTACTTAGCCATGCTGGATTACACACATACATGAAGAAGAATAAGAAGAGGAAGAAATGTTAACTTAACTTTGCCTCAAAGAAAAGAAATGAAAGAAATATATAAACAAGAGAAATATATTCTCGTCACTGATGACACATTTGATAAGTACACAATAACAACAACAAAGCCTTAATCCCACTACGTGGGGTCGGCTACATGAATCCTTTTTTGTTCATTGTGTGTCATTTAGTGTCATATTTTCATTTAGTTTTAGTAAATTAAGATCATTTTTTATACAATAAGCCTAAGTCTTCCTAAGTCTACCTCTGCCTTTCTTAACACAAGTCGAATCTAAAACATCTACTCTCCTAATCGGATCATCAGATGGTCAACGTTTAATGTGACCAAACCGTCTAAGACGACTTTCTCTAATTTGTCTGTCACAGGAGCTACACCAACCCTATCACAGATATATTCATTTCGCATTTTTCTCTAAGTGTAAAGCCACTCATCCACCTAATCATTCTCATCTCGGCAACACTTAACTTATCATTATGCTTCTAAAGCCACTCATCCACCTAATCATTCTCATCTCGGCAACACTTAACTTATTATTATGCTTCTCTTTTAAAGGTCAACATTCAACGCCATAGAGCATTGCAAGTCTCACCACCGTCTTATAAAATTTTCCTTTCAATCTAAGCGGTATTTTTCTATCGCACAAAAGGTCCGAAGCATTCCTCCACCTCAACTTACCTACTTGAATTCTACTATTAACATCCCCATCTATATCACCGAACCAACCAACTGGAATTCTACTATTAACATCCTCATCTATATCACCATCGCTTTGAACAACGAACCCATATCTAAATCGTTCACACCTTTTAATAATTTGATCACCCAAAATCACCACTTCAACCAACCAACTTGAATTCTACTATTAACATCCCCATCTAAATCACCATCGCTTTGAACAACCAACCAACTGGAATTCTACTATTAACATCCTCATCTATATCACCATCGCTTTGAACAACGAACCCGATATCTAAATCGTTCACACCTTTTAATAATTTGATCACCCAAAGTCACACTTCTGTCACTAAAACTACTACTACTAAAATTACATTCCATGTATTCAGCTTTAGTTCTACTTGAATGAAGGTTTTTAGACTCCAATGTAGACCTCTATAATTCAAGTTTTTCCTGGGATTTTTCNCCAAGATATCTAAATCGTTCACACATTTTAATAATTTGATCACCCAAAGTCACACATCTGTCACTAGAGCTATNATTGCAGGTCTCACCACCGTCTTATAAAATTTTCCTTTCAGTTTAAGCGGTACTTTTCTATCACACAAAAGGGCCCAAAGCATTCCTCCACTTCAACCAACCAACTTGAATTCCACTATTAACATCCCCATCCATATCACCATCGCTTTCAACAACGGACCCAAGATATCTAAATCGTTCATACCTTTTAAAAATTTGATCACCCAAAGTCACACTTTTGTCACTAAAGCTACTATTACTAAAATTACATTCCATGTATTTAGTTTTAGTTCTACTTAAATAAAGGCCTTTAGACTCCAAAGTAGATCTTCATAACTCAAGTTTTTTCTGGGTTTTTTCTCTCGTTTTATCCACGAGAAGGATATCATCAGCAAAAAGCATACACCAAGGTACATCCTCCTGCAGATGTCCAGTAAGACCATGCATAACTAAAGCAAATAGATATGGGCTTAAAGTCGATCCCTGATGTAATCCAACAGAAATAGGAAAATATTTGGCAAAAGATATGGGCTTAAAGCCGATCCCTGATGTAATCCAACAGAAATAGGAAAATATTTTGGTATGGGCTTAAAGTCGATCCCTGATGTAAACCAACAGAAATAGCAAAATATTTTGTCAATCCTTCGGCTTAAAGTCGATCCCTGATGTAAACCAACAGAAATAGGAAAATATTTTGTCAATCCTCTGAACACAAGTAACAGCTTTAGTATACATATCTTTAATGACTTGAATATAAGTCATATCAACGGAACACAAGTAACAACTCTAGTATACATATCTTTAATGACTTGAATATAAGTCATATCAACATAACACAAGTAACAGTTCTAGTATACATATCTTTAATGACTTGAATATAAGTCATATCAACACCTTTCTCGTAACAGCTCTAGTATACATATCTTTAATGACTTGAATATAAGTCATATCAACACCTTTCTTTCTTTCTTCCTAATCCAACAGAACTAGGAAAATATTTGGTCAATCCTCCTTCAGTTCGAACACAAGTAACAAATAGTATACATATCTTTAATGACTTGAATATAAGTCAATCAACACATTTCTTCTCGAGAACTCTCGTAATCCAACAAAAATAGGAAAATATTTTGTCAATCCTCTTCAGTTTGAACACAAGTAACAACTCTACTATACATATCTTTAATGACTTGAATATAAGTCATATCAACACCTTTCTTCTCAAGAACTCTCTAAACATATCTTTAATGACTTGAATATAAGTCATATCAACACATTTCTTCTCGAGAACTCTCCAAATGGATGTAATCCAACAGAAATAGGAAAATATTTTGTCAATCCTCCTTCAGTTTGAACTCAAGTAACAACTCTAGTATACATAGAAAATATTTTGTCAACCCTCCTTCAGTTTGAACAAAAGTAACAGCTCTAGTATACATATCTTATGACTTGAATATAAGTCATATCAACACCTTTCTTCTCAGGAACTCTAGTATACATATCTTTAATGACTTGAATATAAATCATATCAACATCTTTCTTCTCAAGAAACTCTTCAAAGGATATCTCTTGGAACCTTATCGTAAGCTTTTTCTAAATCAATAAAAATCAAATGTAGAATCTTCTTATTATCTCTGAACTTCTCCATCAAACCCTAGTCGACTAGAATATCCATATATTCAAAAAAAAATTCTTCGACGGATTGTTCCCAATCTAAATAGCCTTCCATATGAAGAGTTCGACAAAAAAGAGTACATCCATTTTTACATTATTGTTTTCAATGTTCCAACTCTCATTTGGTTGAAATCAGTGATGAGAATCCCAAACTGAAACGTTTGTAGCATTGTTGAAATCAAATAGTAGCGTCCACCGTTGGGTGTTACAATCATCGCAGAATGCAAGGATATAGGATCTGCCTGTTAACTCCAACCATTTGGGTATGTCGTGAATCTTAAGTGAACACAAGTTCTCCTGAAGCTTGTGTGGTATGCATGCTTGTCAGTGTGAGTGTTGATGGATAATGACGTTGTTCCAAAGAGCACTCAGTTCAATCCTCATTTGGTCCATGAACTTACGAAACTCAATGGTAAGGTGATCTAGCCGTCGTTAGAGATTAAAAGTGAGCTTGTGCATACCTTCCCAACAATCGTCATCATTGATAAATTTCAAACCGCCATCAGCCTGATAGCTCTGATACCAAGTTGGTGCAACGAGAAAATGGAAAATCCCAAACTAGGGAAACCAGAGAAAGGAATTATCAGGTGAATAGCCAAAATTCTAAAAAAGCTGCAATGCATAATTACAACCTAATATTTCATCACTAGGACTATGAAAAAAGCTTTCTTTTCACGAACAACTAGAGTTTGACTCACTAAGTAGCTAGTGTTTGATTCGTTCGAGCTCGAATTATAAATGAGTTGAACACGAACAAGCTTTTGTTCGATCGTGTTCGGCTTATTTGGTCTTGAATTAATTAAATAATAAATAAATAGTGCGTAAAATTTAAAAAGTGGTATTTTCTATATGATATCAAATATTTGATTTATATATGTGAAAAACAAAATTTAGGCATTAGATATCTACATGCCCCTTGAATGCCACACAATTCTTATGTATTTGCATATTCAACGCCTAAGCTTTGATATTTACATGCATAGAACTCAAATTTTTATATCACATAAAAAATAACACTATCACCTACTCCTAAAGAGTGAGATAAACATTTTCAAGTGTAGGTTTATTACACAAAAGTGTTATAAATGTAAAACAAAAAGTTTCAGTGTTAGATATGTAAATAGATAAGAATTGTGTGGGGTGTATGTAAATTTCTCAAAATTTTATTCTAGTATCAACTCCTGTATTTTGGAGACAAATAAGTCCCCGGTTTATAATTACAAATACACTTTGGAATTTCCAATGCATCGATCACAGAAAGAAAGAAGCAGGAAAGATTGAAAAGAATCTAACATGAGTTACCAGATGATAGCCTTTGCATATTCAGATAGAACCATTATAAAAATNGGGATTTTTCTCTCATTTTATCCACGAGAAGGATATCATCAACAAAAAGCATACACCAAGGTACATCCTCCTTTAGATGCCCAGTAAGGCCATCCATAACTAAAGCAAAACGATATTGGCTTAAAGCCGATCCCTGATGTAATCCAACAGAAATAGTAAAATATTTGGTCAATTCTCCTTCAGTTTGAACACAGGTAACATCTCTAGTATACATATCTGAAAATATTTTGTCAACCCTCCTTCAGTTTGAACAAAAGTAACAGCTCTAGTATACATATCTTATGACTTGAATATAAGTCATATCAACACCTTTCTTCTCAGGAACTCTAGTATACATATCTTTAATGACTTGAATATAAATCATATCAACATCTTTCTTCTCAAGAAACTCTTCAATGTGACTTGAATATAAGTCATATCAACACCTTTCTTCTCAGGAACTCTAGTATACATATCTTTAATGACTTGAATATAAATCATATCAACATCTTTCTTCTCAAGAAACTCTTCAATAATATCTTGGAACCTTATCGTAAGTTTTTTCTAAATCAATAAAAATCAAATGTAGATTCTCCTTATTATATCGAACCTTATTTAAGTCATATCAACACATTTCTTCTCGAGAACTCTCCAAAGGATATCTCTTGGAACCTTAGCACTTTTTCTAAATCAATAAAAATCAAATGTAGATTCTCCTTATTATCTTTGAACTTCTCCATCGAACCTCTCAATAAATGTATAGCTTCCATAGTAGACCTGCCCGATATAAATCTCATCAAACCTCACAATAAATGTATAGCTTCCATAGTAGACCTGCCAGGCATAAATCCAAATTCATTATGAGAAATTTTCATAGGTATAGCTTCCATAGTAGACCTGCCTGACATAAATGCAAATTGATTATGAGAAATCTTTGTAATAATCTTAACCTATGTTCAATTACCCTCTCCCATAATTTTAAAGTATGACACATCAACTTAATTCTTTAACCTATGTTCAATTACCCTCTCCCATAATTTTAAAGTATGACACATCAACTTAATTTCTATATAATTTACAAACTCTTGTGCATCCCCTTTATTCTTAAAAATGGGGACTAAAATACTCTTTCTCTACTCCTCAGGCATCTTTTTAGTTTTTAAAATAATATTAAAGAGTTTAGTAAGCCAAGAAACTCCCAAATTTTCTAAATATTTCCACACTTCAATTGGGATATCATCAGGTCCTACAGACTTTCCACTCTTAGATTTCTTTAAAGCCTCTTCAACTTTTTTTTACTAATGTGACGGTAAATGAAATGTTTCATTATTATTCACGAAATTAAGATCACTAAGGTCGATCGTATTTTTAGAAACTTCATTAAAAAGTTTGTCAAAATAACTTACCCACCTATGTTGAATATCTTTTTCTAAGAAAAGTATTTTTTAATTTTCATCATTAATACACTTTACTTGAGTTAAATCTTTTCTTTTCTTCTCTCTTTGTTTGACTAGTTTATACATAAATTTTTCGTCTTCCTTAGTATCTAATCTATTATAAAGATCATTAAAAGCAAAATTTTTAGCGTCACCGATTGTTCTTTTAGACTCACTGCGGACCATTTGATATTTTTCTCAGTTCTCTAAGCTTTTACATTTAAACTATTTTTTATAACATAACTTCTTATATTTTATCTTTTCTTTCACATTATTATTCCACCACAAACTATTTTTATTTATAAAAATTTTTTATTTTGATTCTCCAAGCATATCTTTTGTTTTTTATTTAATAGTGTTTGTTACTTTTTCTCACATAACATTTGTTTCTTCATGAATATCCCAAAATTTAAAATCTTGAATTTTACTTATAAAAATAATTTTATTTGTGTGTTTTAAGTTACTCTATCTGATTTTACGATGTTGAGTCATAATATTCTTTATTTTAGAACTCTTAATCTTAAAATCTAGAACTAATAAACGATGTTGGGTACTTAAATTCTCACTTGGAATGACCATACAATCTTTACAGTCTCGATGTTCTCTTCTTCTCATAAGAAAATAATCAATTTGTGTTTCATTGGATCCGCTCTTATAAGTAATAAGATAACGCATTTGATAAGTGGAGGTAATAATTGATGTTTTTCTTTTTAGGCTGGTGGAGCAAGTGACATCTACTTTTTCATAAAGTTGTCGGCTATGGAGAATAATTCATGGAATATTCTTTTTGATAATTGTTCACTTTAGCTGGTGGAGAATAATTGATGGTACGTCTAGATTCTTTTGCACCTGTCATCCACTGTTTTTAGCCTCGAGTTTATCTCGTATACCTTGTATAGTATATTTCTTCTCGCAGTATTTGCATTTGTGTATTTTTTTCTATAGTTGTTGACAAAATAATTTTTTGACCACTTTGTTCGCAGCCATGTTGTTCTTGTATATAATATATATCCATTTTTTTTACATTATTTCATGAATTTTTCTTGTTGACTTCTTTCAGTGAATATATGTAAATAACTATTTGAAACAATGATATACCCAAATATTTGAAGGATCAATCCTCTTTATCTCATTCAATATTTCATATAAATCTTCAACAGTTGATCTTTGATATAATAATTCTATAGGTTTATATTTTGGAGTATACGGCTCACTACTAATTCTAAACTGGATAAGAGAAATAACGTCTTTTATTTCGGGATATGTTTAATATAATTTGATATATAAATTTCAGTGTTTGACTAATTGGTAAAAAGTATCTATAGCGTCAAATATTGGTTTTGGTAATTTTCTTAAAAGATTTTCATCTTCTAAATATGTCATGCAGACCAAACCACATTTGTATAATTCTGCAATAAGTTTACGGTCAGTATTTCCATAAATATAAACAACTTGGTATTTCTCTGCTGTATGAAAATAAATTTGAGGGTTAATTTTTTTCTTCGTAGAGTGATTGTAGTTGCCATTTTTCGGACATATGTGTAATCTTTTTTGTGGATAAGTTTTGCAGTATTTTAGCATATGTAATTACCTTTTCGGAGGAAGTTGATTCTTCTCTTATAGTAATTTTTTTTTTAATTCAATAACTGGAGAAAAGATGTTCTCTTTTGATTTGTTCCTTTTAATTTTGAGATTTGCAAAATTTCTTATTTTTTTAATTTTGATATCATAGGTAGTTTATCATCTGGCGATTCTCTAGTGAGATAATTTTTTTTATTTTTATTAATTTTTTTAGAATGTTAATGTCAAAGATAATTTCACATTTTAATTTGCAGCTCTGTAAATCAACAATTTCTAAGTAATTGTTAATATCTTCAATAATATTTTCTTCAGTTTAGCTGGTTATATCATAAATATCCATACTTTCAACATCCATATTTACTTTCTATATAGTTCACGTGTTAGAACATCAACTAAGATATTTTTATTTCTCTCAATATTTTTTAAATCAAAAGTATATGCGAAGAATTAATTTTGTCATCTAATTAATCTTTTATTGCGCAAATAATCAATGATTATTCCTTTTATAAATGAAATGGCTATTTTATTATTTGTCCTAATTAAAAATGTTTCGTTTAAGAATATTTCAAGTTTCTTAATAGGTTTCTTTATTTCTAATAATTCTTTTTCATTAATATGATAGTGTTGTTCAGTAGTTCTATGTTTCTGAGTAATATCTACATAAAAGTTCATTGTTATTATGTCGAGCATTTAAAATTGCTCCCCAAGCTATTTCAGAGCTATCTGTTTCTATGATTAGATAGTCTCCAGATATTGGTAAATGTAATCTTGAGAGATTTTTACATAACTCTTTAATTTGAATTAAAATTTTCTCATCATTTTCTTCCCAATATCAAGATATATTTTTTCATAATTTTTTTTATAAATAAACTCTTATTTCTGCGAGGTTTTGAATAAATGTTTTAGCATAATTTATATACCCTAAAAAATGTTGTAAATCTTTTTTATTGTTTATTTGTTTAAAATGATTAATTTTTTAATGTTCCTGTAGTTCAATTGATCCCTTATCTATGATAAGTCCTAAGAATTCACTAGTATTGGTTAAAAAGATGGTTTTCTTATTGCTTAATGTAATTCCATGTTTTTTAGCTTTTTATGAAAACAAAGCTAAATATTTTAAATGCTTGGTTATGGTTTGATTAAAAATTAGGATATTATCTACATATATAAGGCAAAAGTTTGATAATTCATTAAAAATAGTATTTATTCGTCTCTGAAATATTTGTGGGTCATTTTTTAACCCAAAGGACATAACATTTCATCTGTAATGTCCTCGTGGAGTACTGAAGGCAGTAAATTATCTACTATTTGGGTGCATCTCTGCCAAAATCCGGATTTACAATATAATTTGGAGAACAATATGGTTGTTTTAATTGGATTTATTAATACGTATTTATTTGGTAAGAAATATCCATCAAATTTAGTATTATCATTAAATTTTTTATAATTGATTACTAATCTTGTTTTTCCTATGATTTATTCAGTATGATTTCTTACAAAGAAAGTTGGACTACTTTGTGAGCTATTACTGGTCTCAATAAGTTTAAGGTTTAATAGTTCTTTAATCTAGTTTTGAAATTCTTTTTTATCTTTGGAAGTGTATTTCATAGGATGTACTCTTATGATAAGGGAAGTATTAAGTGATTCTATTATAACAACTAGCTCATCTTGAGTCCAAAATTGTAGGGGATTTTTAGAGAATGAGGTTTCAAATAAAGATGATGAGAAGAATCTAAGTTCAATGACTTTAGAATTATTAGGAGTTGTATTATACATTCCTAAGTGCAAATTAAATAGATGTGAGAAAACTGTTTTCATGTTTTGATCGAGAGTATACTCACCGCGTTGACTGCGGGATATGGGTGTAGTAGAATGAATTTATGGTGTTCGAATAATAGAACTTTTAAGTGGACAATTATTTGGAGTGACTAAAGTAATTTCGTTTTTAGTTTTGAGTAAATGAAAAAACTATTTTAAAGAAATTATTTCTAAGAGTTAAATCAGGGTCATTGTCTGAGTTATACCATAATTTATGCATTCTGAGAAAGGCGGATTGAATTACAAAGAATTGATCAATCCAATATTCATTTATTGTTGTAAGATCATCAAATGTTTCAAGTAATAATTCTTCTGAATGAACTGAAATATGTTGTGGAATCATAAACTTTTTACATACAGTGATGTAGCGCTTCCCGCATAGCAGAAAGCATGTATTGGAATAAGTTTGTATGTAGGGATATGTAATTCTATAGTAATATAGTCATGAAAGCGCATTTCGTGGTAATGTATAATTATCTATATTAACAATATTATGTATAAATGTTATTTTATATTGTTGGAGAAAATTCATTCCTACTAATATACGATTTGTATTGTTATCATCTGTTAGAAATCATTGTTAAAAATATATTCGGTGATTATTTATATCCCAAAATCCAAATAGTATATTATCTTCGTGAGTGCGGGAGTGTTTTTGTCCGCGATAATCTTGGTAAATATATGGAGTATCTTTCAGTATTTGTAGATTTATTGGTACTAGATTTTGATCTATATTTGATCGATGAGATCCATATCTAATAAAACATTATATTTTCTTTCTGGAGAGATATACTAATCAGTTACTAACAATTGATTATTATTGTATTCTCTTATACTTGAAGATAGTCTAAGAAAGATGGAACGATTTGTGTTCGTATCTAGAGAACGTCTTGGTTGTATAGAGAGGGAATTATCATTTTATGAAATTTAGTTTTGGATGCCTCTGGCTTACATAATTTTTATATTCGAAATCAAGGAGAAGATTTGAAGAGGGCGTTGTAATATCTAGCTCATTAATTTCTTCTGGTTTAATAGTTTGACCTATATGAGAAAATAGAGGATCTAAGTGAATTGGATCTATATGTGGTTTAAATGCTATAGTATTATGTTGATTGCTATATGCGTATGCAATCTGATAAATAATGTTGTAAGCAACACTGCTTTCTATTAATTTTACTATATTTAATGTGTTTCTTAGCATAAGAAATCTATTTAAATGGCGATCATTGATATTTAGTTTATAGTTAGAATATAAGCTAAACATTAGAGTTTAATAGCATAAGTTTTCTTGTATAACTCCTAGTAAGACGTCTTTTTTGGAATGTATAATTCTATCATTGTATATCCAAATAATTATAAGGCTATCAATCTCTTTACGGAAGTATGCCTTTATAAAAATTTGAATTCCTCCAAAGAATGTGTTTATACTTTTCAAGGTTCTTTATATTCTTTCTAAATATTGTATTTTTATTTGTTGGTTATACAAAGATATACAATTTGTTCCTTCTGTATTTGCTATATCAATGAGATGTTCACCCTAATGAATACTATATGCTAAATACTGCAAGACTCATTCACAAAGAAGATTATAGATATATCAGAAGAATGACAACAATTATCACTCTACGAAGAAAGAATTAACCCTCAGATTTTTTTATATACAATAGAGAAATATCAAGTTGTTTATATTTATGGAAATATTGTTTGTAAACTTATTGCGGAATTATTCAAATGTGTTTTGGTCCGCATGATATATTTAGCAGATGAAAGTCTTCTAAAGAAATTACTAAAGCCAATATTTGACGCTTTGGATACTTTTCACCAAATAGTCAAACATTAGAATTTATATATCAAATTACATCAAACATGTACCGAAATAAAATGAGTTATTTCTCTTATCCAGCTTGTAATTAGTAGTGAGTTGTATACTCCAAATTTTTAAACCTATAGAATTACTATACTAAAGATCAACCGCTGAAGATTTATTTGAAATATTGAACGAGAAAAAAGAAGATTTATCCTTCAAATATTTGGATATACCATTGTCCCGAATAGTTATTTATATATAATTACTGTAAGAAGCCAAAAAAAACATGAAAATATACAAAAAATGAATATATATTCTATGCAAGAACAACATAACTGTCAGCAAAGAGGTCAAAGAATTATTTTGTCAAAAACTACATAAAGAAAAAATAACACAAATGTATATATACTGTCAGAAGCAAGATACTATATAAGGTATACGTGATAAACTCGAACCGAAAAACAATGGATTCTGATGTAAAAGAATCTAGACGTACCACAAATTATTCTCCACCAACTAAGGTGGACAATTATCAAAAGGAATAATTCAGGAATTATTCTCTATTACCGACAAGTTTATAAAAAAGCAGATGTCACTTGCTCCATCAGCCTGAAAAGAAATGCATCAATTATTACCTCTACTTATCAAATGTGTCATCAGTAATGAAAATGCATTTCTCTCTTGTCTATATATTTCTCTCATTTCTCTTCCTTGAGGCAGAGCGAAGTTATACTTCTTTTTTTTCTTATTCTTCTTTTAGTATGTGTGTAACCCAGCGTTGCTAAGCACCTTCTTCTAACTCTATGTCTGTGAGTATGGTTTAAGATATTTATGTTTATTATGATGGGTTCCTACAGTTTGTTTAAATAATGCTATGTTATTTTGATTTTACCTCTTCTAGCTACGCTTAGTGTAGGAAACGAACTAAAGATGTGCTTTGAATCTTTGAAGTATTTATATGGGGCTGTGGTCTGTTAAGGATCTGAATAATCTTGTCGAGCTCTAATTTTCTTTAGAAATTCATGAAGAAAAGTATAAAATGAACCCGAGGTTTTAGGTCAAACCCTAGAATAGGAAGATACAAAGTAAGATAATATTATGTTAAACTCTTAGCGGGAAACATAATGAACCTGAATATTTTAATTCTTATGAAGAACACATGAGTAAGAAGAATTTGTTAACAATGGAAAATGATATAAATAAGTTAGAAATAAGATTAAGAAATTTAAAGAAAAAAGTTAGAAATGATATTAGAGAGATTGAAGAATTAGAATATAAATTAAAATATAATTTATTATTAGAAAAATGTAAAGTTAAACAATTATCTGAAGCATCTAGACCATCAAAGGCCTAAAAAATGGCATCAAAGTCTGACGATCAACAGACTAATACATATATATTTCCAAAACATATTAATTGTTTTTGCACACCTTCATGGGCTTATGCATCAAATTTTTCTGCTTATGAATCTCAAATGAGAGAAGAAAAAGAGCTAAAAAGGTAATTACTCTTACAAGAACTTGAAGAAATTATTTCTGACATATTCAATGTTGAATAAACTCAATCTCAAAAAAGAATTTAATAGAATTTGTGAATTATTTCAAATAAATATAAAAAATAAACAACTAGAATTCTTTCAGAATGTACAAATTTTTCATATCAAACCTCTGTTAGGAAATTCAAATTAATGGATTATATTAATTTATATTATTTTAAAACAACAATGTGAATTAAGATTATACTCTAAAATTATGTCTAACAAGTTGATTAATCTATGGAATTAAACCAAGACCAGTAAGAAAAAATTAAACTCTTCAAAAACATAATTCAATTTGGATATAAAAAATTAACAAACTCAATTTTCATGAATTAGTTCTAAGACTAATTCAAAATCAACAAATTCTTAACAACAATATAACTACTGCAGTTATTCTTCTTGAATGTTGTAACTTAGAAATTTTTTGTTCCAATCCAGACATTTTAGGATGAATAAATCAAAATAAATATAACTCCCAAGGAAATATACAAGGAACTATACGTATCAATGAAATTATTACAATAGATTAACCTTTTCCTTTTTGAAAATGAAATAAAAGATTTAATCAATATTTTAACAGAACACCAGTTTATGAATCATCCTGTTAACTACCCTTCTGTTGATACTCCTACACTATCTAATGATTGATCTATATGAATGCCTACTCTCTCAAATACAAATGAAGCTAGTGCAAGTCAAAATACAAATTATTACCTACGATACTTACCTTGAAGTTTTAAACATATTCCTACATTTAGACCTGAAAAGTCAGGAACAAAATGTCAAAATAATATACCTGAACCTATAAGTAGACATGGTATTTACCTAAACATTAATTGTTCTAAAAATATTAACGCAATAATTGATAAATGGGTAATCGAAAATAGCTTAACCATATTGAATTATAATTTAAAAGGAGAAGGCGCCTATGGATTCCTAGAAAATACGCTTATCAGAATAGTAAAGAAATGGCTTATTGGATTAAAAGATAATCAGAAACAAGAAATTAGAAATACTTGTTTATGAGAAAGAATTATGAATACACCTGGCAAATGACCGAGTATATATGGTTATTTTATAAAAAGTAAATTCTCAGGATATAAATTTAGATATACTAATATCAATTAGACCTTGCAAAACAAAAAATAACAGCTCTAAGCATTTGTAATATTTGCTACTTAAACAAATATAATTGTGATTATCAGAAGTTCTTTTATGACATCTTATCAGATGATAAAATATTATATCTAAATATTTATTTTTACAAATTACTTGACCATACAATATTTTATGTTGATTATGTTGATTCTAGGACCATTTTTGGATGATTTGCGCATTTGTTTGATTAAAGATAATTATTTGAGTTATTTGTAGATTTAGAACAATAGTTTAAAATTGTTCTTAAGTTTATCTTTACAGATGCAAACATGTCTGCAAATATGTTTCGCAAATCAAAATTCATAAGATAAACAAATCATATTATTAAATATATCATTTATGTTGATTGACTTGATCTATAACTAACGAGGCTGGACAGCCTTGATAGAAAGCCCATCATATGAAACATGGAATATGGTTTCGTCCTCCCTGACTAAATCGTGTAACCAGAGAAGTATGCCAGCATCAATGGAGTCACTAAGTAGAAGAAGCTGTCCACGCTTAGCTAAGTTACATTCTTTGGTTCTTTTGAAGCCAACTAGATGACCATATAATTCAAGGATTTGTCCATATTTGAAATTAATATGCATTCATAGAGTTTGTGGATGAACATAAATACTTTCACAGTAATGGTGTTAATTTTCTGCAACAAAAATTCAAAAAAGACCAAACATACACAAACNGCCGAAAAATATTATGTAGCGCGTCGTGCGCGATTTTGGCTTGAATTGGCTCAATCACTTGACGAAGTGGTTTAGATGACCCCAGACGACGAAACGGACAGTGCAGTTGCGTCCGGAATGTCGAATTTACCTATGGGAGAAGTTCATTTCGCTACGATGACGTGATCGACAAAAATGTGACGGAGAGATAATNGAATAGCTACATGGTTGCTACCTTGCATTCAATAACTACATCTCATGGTTAGGATAATTCAACGCTCAGTCAGTTTTTTGTAGTTATTTGCTAATGTTGAACTGTTTATCTTTTATCTTTGAAATTAGGAGAAAAAAAAAACAAATCTATTTATCTTATATTGTATTCGTTCAGGACAATTTGTGTTTGCTACTCGTTTTATAAATCAAAGAACATCTTAGCATACTTATAAAAGCTTTTTAACAGAGGGAAAAGAGAGAAAACAACTCATAGGCATGGCTCGTGCCACATCTGATCATGCCTTTAATGCTACAATTTGGGATGTCCTCGTCGATCCTTCCTATCAGGTTAGAGAAACTTTGCTTGGTGCTTTATGGGCACTTAAACTTCTTGGTTAATTTAGTAAAATTTTGGCCATATTATTGTATTGTCTGTGAGCAAAAGATTTAGGACTTGTTTGGGATTAATTTTATATTTTATTTTTATTTTTTCCTATGTTTTTATAAACAGATTTTCTTAGTTTGTTCTTACATGTTCTAATTTTTTGTTTCTAAAAATAAATTAATATTTTTCTGAAAATACTCAATACAACTTTCATTTCTAATTTTTTGTTTTAAAAATAAATCGTNCCCGCACGCCTCTCCATATATATATATATATATATATATATGCAAAAAAATCCCTCATCTTTACAGATTTTTGCAAAAAGAGCCTTCTTTCTCCTGATTTAAAAAAAAACTAACGCACACCTCCTGTCCCCTATGGCTTACTTCGCGAAAAGAGGTCCCCATTCGCGAAAAACTGCCCCGGATCCCCCTCCTCCGTCGCCGGCGCCGCTCACCGCCGGCTCCGCTCCGCTGTCCGTCTTCTCCTCCTCCTTCTTCTTCATCTCCTCCTTCTTCTTCTCCTCCTTCTTCTTCTTCTTCTTCTTCTTTGCCTTCTTCCAAATTTTTTTTTATTTCAATTTTTATTTTCATTTTTATTTTTATNCTTCTTCTTCTCCTTCTTCTTCTTCTTCTTCTTTGCCTTCTTCCAAATTTTTTTATTTCTATTTTTATTTTCCTTTTTATTTTTTACCTCTCTCTTTCTTCTTCTTCTTCATCTTCTATTTCTTCTCCTCCTTCTTCTTTTTCTTCTTCTTCTTCTTCTTCCCCTTCCTTCAATTTTTTTTTTAATTTTTATTTTTATTTTCATTTTTTATTTTTATTTCTCTCTTTCTTCTCCTTCTTCTTCTTCTTCACCTTCTTCCAATTTTATTATTATTATTATTATTATTATTTTCNTTTTATTTTCATTTTTTATTTTTATTTCTCTCTTTCTTCTCCTTCTTCTTCTTCTTCTCCTTCTTCCAATTTGATTATTATTATTTTTTTCTTTTTTCTTCTTCTTCTTTTTCTCGGCCAACTCCTCCGCCTAGCCATTTTACCTTCTCGGTGGCCGGATACTTCACCTGAGCACTTCGACGTCGCCGGACAGCGAGCGTTATTGTTGTTGGAGGAGGCGCGTGCGTCTTCTACCTCGTGGGTTCCCCTCTTTCGCCGTCATCGAGCAACCTCCCTCGCGAAGGTATATTTTGATTATATTTATTTTTATATGCCAAAATTATTATTATTTTGGGTTGTTTTACATCTCTCACTCATCCCTTCCTCTCCTTGCCCTCATTGGGTATTTCTGTTGATCTATGCACGTTCTGCGAGACACACTGGAGCGTGGATTGGATGTCGGCGAGCTTCGAGCAAGCAAAGAGAACGCGTCTGCAACCGTCACGGTGGTGAGATCCTCTAAACTCTTAGCTAACCTTAGGTTTAGTGGTGTCTAGGCGTGTGGGTTCGATCGCCCACACGGGGTCCGTGCGCCGACATGTGTCAGCGCGACGACGTGCCTGCGTGATGGATCGTCGCTTTCCTAGAGCTAGCCTTTAGGTTATGTCTTTCTGTGCGTAACCAAACACCTCCCGTAGAGCCGAGTGTCTCCATTTTATTGTGAGCCTTAGCACAAGTCCCGATGGGTCGGAGTCTCTCACTCTTCTTGCTTTGGGTTTCCCCAGCTTTACTTGGAGAAGCTAGGGGGTCGGATGNTAAATATAATAAAATTAAAAAAAAAAAAAAAACATAGATACATAAGACAATAGTGATCCCAGATCTTAGTGTTTCTCTCTTGTAAAATTTTGTTTTTCTATAGGGCCAGGGTCTTGGCAAGGCACTTGTTGAACAGATAATACGAGCATTACTAGGGCGGGATATCGGCAACATCACATTATTTGCAGATAACAAAGGTGTGTCTATTCATTCCCTACTCAGGATTAACTTTTAGATTCAATATATTTGAAGCATGATGAGATATGAAATTTACCTTTGTGTTGTTGGCATCACCATCATCTGCATTTAATGAACGATTAAGCATATGATTAATGGATTTGTAGTGGCTAATTAAATCATCCTTGGAGCTTTCATGATCATATTTTTGTGTTTTAAAAATTAGTTTGGCCATTGAGTAAGCATTTTTAAATTTATTATTAATAAACAGCCTTGATAGCATGCTACTTAGTTTGTGTAGAAGACGTTACTTATATTTGATTTAACGTTTTGGTGTGATTTTATATTGAAAGTTTATTTATTTTTTTTATTTTGAAAATAATTGTTAATCAACGATGATTATTTGGCATCTTCTTAGATCACCTTTGCTTTCTCTTTTCTTCTATGCTACTTGGCTTGTAAAAGAGTGATAAAAATTCACAAAGTTTATTTTTCGATCGAGTTCTAGTGGTATAGATCTATACAACTGAGCTTGTTTTTTGTATGAATGACTTCAAAATTAAAATCTTCTTTTTCCAATTCTCTCAGTTTGTGCACATGCACATGTAAAGATATATGGTGTCACAACCCAACTTGAGAGCTTGGAATACCAATGTTGGATTAGTCAGTAGGATTATAATTTGATTTTCTTTTGTTAACATTATAACTAATAAGACAATGACATCTTCAATAAATTTTGTTCAAATATAAATCAAGGATAAATCAGTTTCGTCTCTTACATTCTTAACAAAATAACTGAAAACAAATACATGTTATCTTTAAAAAAACTATTATCTTAGGCTGATATTATCGTGAATGCAAGTTCTCTTCTTTCAGCCATTTAATTTAATGATTTTTCCTTTTTTGAAAATGAATATCAACTAATGTGTTGAGTTAGAGAATAGAAATACTATGCATATAAATCATCATGAGTAAATGTTTACAATTTTTTTTATCATGAACTTAATACATACATATTTGTAATCTATTCAAGAAGAGAAAAGAGTGTCACGACCCGACCTGATAGTTTAGAATTAACCGAATCAGAAATTGCGGTTTGATGATATGAAGTTTTTTTTAATACAATAAAGCATCATAACTTCCAATAATTAAAAGAACCATTAAAAAAATCATTAAGTACACTAAACAATAATTAAATTCAACTAAAACAACAACATAGTCTGAAGTTAAAATAATATCGTAATCCAACTAACAACAGTACAACGTTTCTCAGAAAGTAACAATATAAAAAGTTGGTACCATAATAAACAATCTTCTACCTAATGTTGGAAGTCATTCTTTTTAAAACAAATAATAGACTAATAGTAATATATTATTATTATTAATTTATTATATATTATATAATTTATAGGATTTAATTTTTTAAAATATGATAATTTTTATTTTAAAAAATTTAATTAATTATACTTTATAATATTTAATTTTAGCGGTTGTGTTATTCGAATAAACTTACTGCTTTATTGTGGTGTTATTACTATGTTATTGTAGTGTTATTTAGGCGTTGTTTCGAGTGTTATTCCGGTGTTGTTTGAGGTAACTCGCGGTATTATTGGAGTGTTATTCTTGTGTTGTTTGAGGTAACCCGCGTGTTGTTGGCGTGGGTGTTATTCGAGTTAATTTGCAGTATTATTGAGGTGTTATTGATATATTATTGTAGTGTTATTTGAGATAAGTCGTGATATTATTGGTGTGTTTTCGGCTGTAGTGTTATTCGAGTAAATTTGAGGTGTTATTGTGATGTTATTGCCGCCAAAAACACGTAAATAACACAGCTGCCGCAAATAACATTTTGTTAGTCAAAGCATCGAGGTGGCTCGGGTCGGGTCAGACGATTAAATTTGGGTGGTATTTGTGTAATATATTTATTTATATAAGTAATAAACTAATATTAATATATTATTATTATTATTATTATTATTAATTTCTTATATATTAGCAATTTATAGAATTTAATTTTTTTTAATATGATAATTTTTTATTTAAAAAAATTTAATTAATTAAACCTTGTAATATTTAATTTTTGCAGCATGTATTATAATATTTATGTGTTTTTCGAAGGACTTGGCGGGATTCAATAATGTTGGCGAGAAAAGAAAATGACGAAAAGTTGCTTTTTGGAAGCTTGGGAGAGTTCGGGGCGGGTCCACGCGTTTTGAAAATGTTTTTTTTTTACATGTGGAATCTGTTTTTACACGCAAATTTGCGTCCGATGTCCGAGCCGAATAATTGGAGTGATTTTTGCATATGTTGTCCCGATACACTTGATTGCGGCATATTTTTTTCTCTGTCACGGTCGAAAATCGACTCTGCTGTCCGGATGCAAACTCTGCTTCCGGACAACTTATGCTAAAATTTTTCCAATCAAATACCTCTCTCTTGCTTTCTTCCTTCACACACAAGTCTGAAACCACTTATTGGTTTCAACTTTCCCACGTTGTCGCTCTCATTTGATCGACAATGACTTTTCTTTTAGCTTCAATCTCAAGCTTCATCACCCTCGTCGTGAGTCGGGCTACCTAGAAAGACAATAATGAAGGGATTTCAGCGTGCAGGATGACAACAAGGAAAGTAGATGTTTTTAAGAGATATTGGAAGAAGAAGTAGGACAACTTAAATCCGGGATAGAGAAAAGCTTCTCAACCATAGACGAAAGGTTTTCCTCCATTAAAAATCGATTCGAGAGCATGGAGGAGATGAGGAGGAGGCATATTGAGATGCAATCCAAGATCTATGCCCAAGGGTTGACTGCAGAATTGTTGGCAATATCTAAAGGTAAAAAGACCGGATCAGAGAAACATGAGGAAAGCATCCACTATCAAGAACCTCCTCCTAGGACTTTGATGTGGGATGGATTAGAGATTTCCGATAGATGGGTTTTGGGTTGAAACATTGAGAAGGAGTTATGCGAAGGGTGTGGAGAAGCACAAAGATGGAAGGAGAGAAGCCGGGATGGAGTATGACTATGATTAAAGGACGACTTTTGCACTAATTACATGGGAGGGGGGACATCAGAGGGGGGGAATGATTAGGTAGAGATGCTAGAGTTAAGTTGAAGATGCTGATCTTCGAGGGGGAAGACGCTCATGGGTGGATTTACTAGGTGGAGCGATATTTTATGGTGAATGGGCTAAATGGGGAGGAGAAACCTGACTGCCAGAACTTCTCCGATTCGTAGTTGCCTTTGCTGTTTTAATCTGGGACAGCTGCCGACATCATCAACCTTGCTGTCTAATAGTAGATTTATCCTCGCCATTTTTTCCAAACTCCGTCGGCGAGAATTATTGTCCTTCACTCGCTATTCCACAATCATCTCCCCACAAAATCTATTTACCAAATACATTTTAGGAGGCATAGAAATGTATGTGACGATCTAGGTGAAACTGTCTTAGAGTCTGAGAGAACTTCAAGCTCGCTCACAACAGTGAAGGAACAAATTGGGCACACAAGGAAAGATAGTATTTATTAAGCTACTTCAAGCAAAATTCAATCCGCAACAGATAACTTCACAGGTAGGGATTCTACTGCTATCGGATGTAGGAATTTACATTAGAGCAAGTCAAGCTGATCATTACTTATAGCAGAGAATCTGAGAGAAGCGGAAAAAACAAAAAAGAAGAATGACATTTACTTTTTGTTTGTGCAACTTCAGACAAGACGCAGCAACTACCTGCACAGAGTGGGGGACTGAGATGGTGTGCATGGGATCAATGAGGAAAGCAGAGTTGTGTAGTAGACGAGCTTGCGAAGGAAGGAGAGCTTCGGTCGAACAATTCCACAGGGTTTTGGTGTTATAGCGCCAAACTCCTTAATAACGACATATGAACAGCTCCTGCCAGCCATGCTTGCCCTGTATGGTTGATTTCAATATCATTTTAGTGAGTACTGGGTAGAGCGTCTTGTAGGTACTCAACAACATAGAATTTGTAGTCAATATCATGTGCAACTGTATAACATTGTCGAGCGAACATTTGGTTTCTAAAAGAGAGATTTCAAGTTGCAACATATGTGTGACAATTTTCTAAGAGTATTTAGTGTTGTGCTACATAATTTTGTCTGTATGTACCACAATCATAATATATATTTCAACATGTCACAAATTATACAATGCACGGGTAATACATTATATTTTCTAAACTCATTGTAATTATTTTTACAACTTATAATTTAATGACACGTCATTTCTACTGCTGGACATTGAACAAACATGCTGCTGAACTTGAATGTTTTGTTTGAATCTTGTGGATTATAAGAGGGAAGTTTTGTTTCATTTTGAGTTGCGATATTTGCCTTTTTTTACTAATGTGATGTGTACTTTAATTTTCGGAGTAATATCATAACTACATGTGATGATTTTTTTTCCTCTTAATCAAACCATGATTTATAACTTATATTATAAAAAATAAAAAATATTTTAACTCAAATTATACTAACAGGATTAAATCTTCAAAGAACTTACCAAAGATTTTTATGGAATTTAATTAGATTTATTATAGCTCATGCCAAACAGTTTATGGGATTTAATCACTTCAGGATTGACTAAATCATATTTTATAAGATTTTTTAAATTCACTGGTGTGAAAGCCTAGAAGTTTCTATACAGCTTCTAAATCACTAGATCTCACAATTGAGGCAGTCTGCAATATTTGAACTAAATCTGAACCTAAATAAACTTAGTTAAGAGTTCTGCATCTTTATATTTACCTTGAAAAAATAGTCAGCCTCGTATAGATTTTTTTTTTTTCCTGTGCGCAGCTTTACTGGTGGTAAAAGAGAAAACTCTTCTGTACATTTATATGCTATGCAACAATATTAAAAAAAAAAGGTAAAAAGTGCAGCAGTGCTGAAAATAATCACAAATTGCATAAAAAAATGCACTTTCACAGTAATTATTATTGCTTGCTGATAAGTTCTTTTTGTTGCCATATGCAGTTGTGGATTTTTACAGAAATTTGGGATTTGAAGCTGATCCTGATGGCATTAAGGGCATGTTCTGGTATCCAAGATAGTGGTTAGCAACTTCTCTTTTTGATGCTGCAGTTTGTATGTGCTGTAAAATGCTCTGCACCTTATGACTATTGAGGTGATAATTGTTTTAATATGATGTAAAACTATCTTCTACCTTGTTATGTATCTTTCATATTTGTTTGTAATCACATAATTTATATGGACAGTGGCTTTTTAGGGTTGATTCATATTATTAATTATTTCCTTAGCTTTGCTAAAAAAAATTTACAATTCACCACAATGAAGCCTCGATGGTTTCTGTTATTTTTCATCTCTTCACTATTTTTTACTTGGAGTGTATCAAACGGCATTAGTTTAAGCAGTATATTTGTTGAATCCAGATCTATCTGATCATGCCCAAGGGATTGAGCATACGGACCGAAGGGGAGAAAGAGGAAGACAGGGAGATGCAAGAGAGAATGACTTGCCCTGTAGGGGCAAATGGGTTATTTCATGAATGTGTTCATTATAGGAGAGGGGAACCAAAAGCCACTAATAAATCAAAGAGTTATTTATAGATGATAGGAGGAAAAAGGTAAAATTATATTATTGCCCTTGCTAAAGAGGGGGTAGTACAAGTGGGGTCGTATTTTTTATGGACTTTTAGATTTACTCGAGATCTGTGTAGATTTTTTTTATGTAAATATTAAATTTCCTGATTTTCTTGCTCCGTGACAACATCAACTGCAATATTGAAAAGAAAATTTATAAATTAAATAAAATATGATTGCATGAATCATTGATGATACTCTCTGTTTATGCTATCTTTGTGCTTCATTCTGACATCTTCTGTGTTATCTCACCGACTTCGTAGCATTTTTCTCCGAATCAACTCTTTCAGAGGTATTGTCAACCAGCTGGCTTGGCTCATTTATCAGTTTGATCTGTCGCTTAGAGTACATTTTTATTTTTGCTTATTTTTATTTGTAAAGTATAACAAACCTTTGTAAAGAAGTTTTTTGTAAGAAAAAATGATTTATAATGAAACTCTGTACGTTTTTGTGTATGGAAAGAGGTGAAAATTTAGGCCAGTCCGACCTTTTACCTTTTACGCACTATTTACTTGCGATATTGTTTTTGATGAATATTAATGTTGGTTGATGACTCGGATCTTCGGAAAGATCATTGTTCTTGATGTATTTACTGCCCAACACAAGTCTTATAATGCCTACGTCTAGTTTGCTTGGTTGGATCATCGGCTCAGTTGACCGCACCTTTTGCCAGGTTTTATGTGATTCTTGTCATTGTCTTTGCAGAGGTAACTGCCGAAACTAGCATGTAGGGTGATTTTTGTCGTATCTTTCATGGAGTTTGTTGTTATTGGGCATAGAATCACCTCCAGAGCTTTATTCATGTTGAGTATAGAAACAAGCTCTTTTAAGTTTGGCGTTGAAAACCGGCGTTGGGACTAACCGGACGAACTTGGCGTCGTGGTCAATCTTTTTTATTTGACCGAGTGGCTTTTGTCGCAATCGGTATGCATTCTAGGCATTGAACCGGGTTCTAACCTTTCACTTGTGTGGGTCTCAATCTCTTGGTGGGACCTTCATCTAAGGTGGTTTGGATTTACACCTTTGTCAAGTCTTTCAACATTCTAGGCTTGGATTTACATGGGCTTTGGAATTCTTTAGCGAAAACTTCATATTCTTTTTTTTTTATGGAGGCTTCTTCATAGGATTATTCCTACTGATAATATTTTGTGGCTTAAAGAGATTAAGGTGGTTTCTGGATGCTCTTTTTGTAAGATGTAGGAAGAAGAGATCAAGCATCTTTTTTGTAATTGTTCTTATGCTAAGAATATCTGGAATATGGTTCTTTCTCTGTTAAATGTTCAATTGAATTGGAATTATGTTTCATCCCTTAGTGATGTGATTAATTTTTAGAGAAGCAAAGGTGAAAAGTTCTATAATGCTATTCCGATTTTTGTTCCCTGGTTTCTTTGGACAGTAAGGAATGAAATCAGGCATTCTGATAAGGTTATTTTTGAACTTACATGTTAATAAGAGCCTGTTGAACCTTTTTCATTTGTTCAATGTGTTGATTGTTAATAAAGATAAGATGCATGCTAATATTATTGTTTGGCATAATTCGAATAAAGTGGTTGTTAAAATTAATACTGATGGAAGTTGGAAAAGAGCTTTAACGAACAGTGGTTCTGATGGTATCGGTGGAGTGTGCAGGAATCATTTTGGTAATTGCTTATGTTGGTTTTATGCACCTTCTTTGTGGCTAATCCTCTTTTGGCTGAGGCGGATGCGATAATAAATGCTATGAATTCAACCATTAGGCGCAGGTGGAATAATATTACAATTGGGATAGATTCGTCGGTTCTCTGGAATTTTGCAATTATCATAAGAAGTATCCTTGGTTTATTAATAATTATATGAAGAATTTTTTTACTTGCCAAAGTATTTTGCATGTGCAGTGGTTCTTTATTCGTCGTGAGGGTAATCAATGCCCGAATTGGGCGACTAAGCAAGGTTTGGAGTTGCAGAAAGTTATTGTTTCCAACAAGATTTCAGGGAGCTTTCTCGACTGCTTCATGGTGATTGTTTGGATCTTCCTTTCATCAGTGTAAATAAGTGATTGTTGTTTATTTTGTTTGTGTGAGTTATGCTGTGGTCTTAATGGCCACCTTGATATAAATTTTATTTCGAAAGCAAGAAAATTTTCTACGGGATTCGTTAAAAAATAAATTATAAATGCCCCTAGTTTTTCTTTTTTTTATTTTTTTGTGCTTAGAATTTGCTCAAATTTGGCAAATATTTATTTTTTCATGTATATATTTTGATGTGATTTAAACAATTAAGTAAATTTTAATATCCTATAATCATACAAAAATCAGTGTCATGTTTGAAAATTCTTCTAATGCTGTCAAATAAAAGACTTGGTATAGAGATGACTACCCTTTTCTTGCAAGTAAAATACAGGAAAAATAAATAAATTAATGGCATAGGGATGATTGGAGGTGGCTGTCAACTTCTGTGTCTTGAATTTAGAATAGTCGCTTTTAGCCATATATACTATGAAAGTGTTGTCAGACTCAAATTTGAGACCATTAAATTTTACAAAGATTTACAATCATTCCACCTCAACTTTCAACTTTACATATATATCACTTTCCCTGTGCATGAAAAGATGTATTCTACTTTTTAAAAGTTAAAATGGTGACATTTCTGCCGTGATATGAAAGATTTGAGTAATATAAATGTAAAAATTAATGTTTAAATATTAGATATGTAAATACATAGGAACTGGTTCGTATTTATGTAAATGCCCCTAAATTTTATTTCTGATAATGAAATAGATTGCGAGACATATTTATTACGATCGTATCTCTAGGATTCGAATATTTGATAATTTGAGGATGCTAGCACCTATGAAAACTAAGGAGTGATAGATAAGAAAAACTCGAACTTAGAAGGATGATCAATAATCTAAAGACGTCGACAACTCCATAAAATAAGGCGGAAAAGAAGAAACACAATAAAAGTAAACTTGTATCTTATTTTCATTTCTCAATGTGGACCAAAGTGGAGTTATTTCTTGATTATAATTCTACTAATTCCTTGCTAATTAATTTTTTTTTAACTAATTAATAACTCTTAATCGCTTAATATAAGATATTAAGCATCTTATGTTCTAATTTCTCTAGCGCATGATGTGTATAAAAATCTCAAATCATAATTTGGAAAATTTCAGTGTAAAATCTTGACTAGAAAGTTTATGATATGGATGGATATAAAATAAATTATTTATATATTAAACTTATTTAAAAATAAATCTAATTACGTTGAGATCCTCTTTATTTTAAATTTTGATGGGATGTCTGGAGGACCTGATTCAGTCTTCTCCCAATAATTCAGGTTGAGAAATACAACAGTAGATAGGGCTATCAAAAATGTTCATTGTTCGGCTCGCTAAGAAGCTCGTGTTCGGCTCGTTTGCTAAGTTAACGAGCCGAACACGAACAACACGAACAAAGTTCGGCTCGTTTTGGCTTGAACTACTACTAATCAATTATATATATAACTTTGATGAGTAACCTTTTTTAAGAATTTAATCGACTACAAGGCTGCAAAGATTTATAATTAATTAAAAGTATTAATGAAGAAACTAGAATAAAAATTATTAAATTAGATTCAAATGATGTTTTAAATCTTGCCCCAATCCTTCACATTTGATGGCTACGTGATTAAGGTTATCAAAATGACTCTTTGTTCGTGAACGGCTCATGTTCGACTCGCTAAACAGACAAGCCGAGCACGAACACACTTTTTGAGCTCAAAATATAAACGAGCAGAACACAAGATGAGCCTGCGCTTGCTCGTGGTCGGCTCTTTCACGCCCCTACATTTACTTTCCCTAAATTTGACCTATAAAACGCGATCCAGATTAAATTTAATAAACTATGGTCCATATATCTCCAGCGTTTAATGAACGGCAAAATCTTGCAAAGAGTCAAATTGCAAGTCAGCATTTATTTTGATAAATATTAAAAAGGATTATTTACATACATACCATTTAATTCTTATCTATTTACATAACTAACAGCTGAATATTCATATTTAGATGCATACCACATAAATTTTTAACACAGCAAGAAAATATATATATATCACCATTGCTCGCTTTTTAAACGTGAAATTCACTTTTTCATAGTGTTTTAAATGTAAATATCAAATTTTAGGTGTTAGATATGTAAATACATAAGAATTACATGACATGTATATAAATTTCTCCATTAAAAAAGAGGAAAAGT
The DNA here is from genome assembly GCA_002079205.1 of Phalaenopsis hybrid cultivar. Lineage (NCBI taxonomy): Eukaryota > Viridiplantae > Streptophyta > Magnoliopsida > Asparagales > Orchidaceae > Phalaenopsis > Phalaenopsis hybrid cultivar. Next base: position 12,592 of record JXCR01126864.1, on the reverse strand, counting down.
ATGTAATAAGAAAATATTATGAATAGTAAATCTGCAATTTTTCACAAATAAATTGAATGAAAGCTATTTTATTATGATGGAGTCTGATGAGGCATTTAACGCTAATAATTTTTTTTTTTTTTTGTTGAGAAATTAAAAAAAGATTTTATTTTCTTAAAATATTGTTTTGATAATCATGACTTGTTTATGCAATCAATGAGACATTAATGACTATAAAGTTAGGAAATAGAATTCCATTCCAAATTCTCTCAAGTTCAGAAAAATTTAGGCTATTTTTATTTGCTTATTTGTAGTGAGACATCTATTCCTTATTTTAATGATATTGTTTTTGCAAAATCTTTAAAATATGTAAAATTTGACGAAAAAATATTGCACCAGGACTTCGCATATGGAGTTACGTGCGGAGTTCAATGAAATCACGTCACGTGAAGGTGACAGGAAAAAAAAATCAACATGGTAATACGGGGGAATATTCCTCCCTTGTTATTCCTTGCTATTTAAGTGTTATTGCATGTTATTCACATGTTATTGTATTCTGAAAATATTTTCGGTGTTATAATAACACAAAATAACACATTAATGATGCTTGAATAACACATAGTAACACCTGAGTATTACACAATAACATTTGAATAACACGGAAGGAATATTTTCTTGCGTTATCGAGCCGATTTTATTCTATTTTTTCTGTCACTGTCACGTGGTGTGGCGTGATTTCATTAGAGTCCGCACCTAACTCTACGTGCAGAGTCATGATGCAATATTTTCTCAAATTCAACACCTTCGTAAACATATTAATTCATAATTAAATTTACATCAATCCATCTTTGATCGGCAAAGTAATCGGATACATCCCTACTCTAGAGCCATATTTTTCCAACCTTTTATTGAAAGCTCAAAATTAAAATATATTTACCTCTTCAAAAGATTCACTTGATCACACAAGAATAACGGTGAATTTAAAAATTTAAAATTTTAGATTTCGACATTAATAACTTTATAATTAAACTGAATATATCAATATGATAAATTCAAAAGCATCAAAGTCTATTCTATTTGAGCCCAAATGAGCCTAAATAAAGCATCTAAGGTATAGTTAAAAAACTTTAGAATGTTACTAAGAGGAACAACTTGTCTTCAAATTTTCAAACTTATAACTATATCAAGTTTCTCGATGAGATGTATCCAACGAGCCTAATATTACTTAATTTTAACAGGAAATTTAATTTATTTGTCATTCTGACTAATTGAGTTTGGTCGTAGTTTGTTTAAAATAATGATATTTGAGTCATTATTGAGTAGATTAGTAAGCAGTGTCATTGAGCTACTTCATTTCTAGCCAAATGATATTATTAAGTAAAATAGAATTAGTATTATCCTATTTTTTTATGTTATAATCATATGGGTCTTATTGAACAAGCTAATGAGTAGTATGATGAATCGATTTATTTTCCAATTAAATAAGCTTTATTGAGCTCATAAATGAGCTATTTGTTGAACATATAAAAAAAATTGTTTTTAAATAAGCGAGCTACTGAATGAATAACTAAAATAAGCATATAAATGCATAAGATTAATGAATAACTAACAAAATAAGTTTTTATCTTGTTGAATGTACTATGAATTAAAATTTAATTAAATTAAATATAAATGAGTTTTTTGTTGAGCTTTAATTGAGTTTATTCACAAGCTTTAAATTAAGTTTTAATAAATCTTATTCATAAGCATTAAGGGATGTCAGAAGATCTACAATGACAGAGTGATTATTTATTGTCTATAAAGTAAAACAAAAACCCAACACACACTAGAGTAATTAAATAGAAGTGGGAGAAAACACCACAATTTTTATGTGGAAAACCCTAAAAAGGGGAAAAATCATATGGTTTAGCCCAATTGAAATAATTCACTATGAATAGTGAATATACATTTGCACACTTCTCCAAAATAAGGGAATATGATGTTACAAAGATGATCATTGTAAATGTACAGTAGTAGTTTATCGATAATTGTTATAATCTAGTTGTAATGAACGTAATTCTTAGTGATAACAGACAATGATGGATATAGTCTATTGCTATGGTGGTAGTAATTTACCGTGAAGGTTGTAGACCATAGTTGAAATCCATGATATTAGATCAGTTGGCCATATGGGCTGTTGTAGAAAGCTGTAGAAGTTGTGAGCCACATAGATTATAATTAATCAAATACACTATAATAGTGAGTTGCGATAATTTCAGTAGGCCACGGGGAATGAAGTTGGAAGGCATGAGTCGTAAGCCACATAGGCTGCAGTTTGTCACATAGGTCATACTTGGTCACATATGTTGCAGTGGTGAGTCGTGATAATATTTGTAGGCTATAAAGGCTAGAGTTGGGAGCTGCACAGGTTGTCAGTCATGTATGTCATAGTTGGTCACATAAGTCATAATGGTGAGATGTGATGATATTTATTTATCGCAGGGGTCAGAGTCTGGAGTTGTATGAGTTGTAAGCCACATAGGTTGTAGTGGCGAGCTGTGATGAAGTTCATAATTAGTATGGGTCGAAGTCGTGTTGCACGAGCTATAAGCCATGTAAGTCGTAGGTCATCACACAGGCTATAGTGGTGAGTTGTGATAAAGTCTATAGACCACAAACGCTAGAGTTGGGAACTGCATTAGCTGTAAGTCATATATATCGTAGTTACTTACGAAGGCCATAATGTTGAACTGTGATGATATCTACAGGTCCCATAGGTCGAAGTTGGAAGTTGCACGAGTTATAAGCCACATAGACCATAACTGGCCACATAGGTTGTATTGGTAAGTTATGATGACATATGTAGGTCGCAAGGGATGAATTCAGAAGTTGTACGAGCTGTAAGACACAAAGATCATAGTTATGGGACATGATAATGTGTAAGTCGCAAGGGTCAGAGTCAAGAACTGCACAAATTGTAATTCGCATGGACAATAGTTGGTCGCAGTGGTGAGTTATGATGATGTTCGCATTTTGTACGGCCCCAGTCGAGAGCTCCACGAGATGTAAGCCACAAAGGTCATAGTAGTGAGTTGTGATGACTTTCTTAGGCCATAGGGCTTAGATTCGAGAGCTACAGAAATTGTAAACAATCACGTAAGCCATGATTGGTCACATAAGCTATAGTATTAAGTTGTAAAAATTGTTTGTATGCTGTTGGAGACGAAGTTGGGAGCTACACATGACGTAAACCACATAGATTGTAGTTTGTCACATAGGTCGTGATGAGTCGTTCGACGTTTGTATAGGGTCACCGCATGTAGGGTGTGTTCTTGCATCATATTAGAGGTATGTTCTTGCACAGTATAGGGTCACCACATGTAGGGGGCGTTCTTGCAAAATATTCTTACTCAAACTATAGATGTTATAATATGAATGAAAGTTTGACTTTTTTTTAAAATTTTTTATAATTGAAAGTTAAAGTAAACAACTAACTAAATTTAACTAGATATTTATAAGATTAAACCAATATAAACAAAATATTTTTTTATTTATCACGAATCAATAACAAGTATAGAAATTTTATTATGGAAGTATTCAAATTGTGTTGTGTCAAATAGAGGCAATAGTATTATTTATCTTTACTAGAGATGCTATAAAGAACATTGTTAGTTTAAAGTTTGAATTGTCTTGAATACGGGCTAGGTAGGGAAGATACTAGCTCTCACTCTAGAGTTCTCTCTTCTTCCTCCACCCGAGGGCTAACATCTCTTATCAAAACTTAAAACTACAAAGCTAATTGGGGGCTTTAACTTGTCTCTCTAAAGTCCTCTTATTCTTCACCTTTCAAAGTTTATTTTCTTATTTATTTGTACTCAATCATATTAATTACATTCTCATCCATACAATCTCATGTAATTCATACCATTATTTGACTGAAACAATACCATCTCAGATCTTACATGTTCTCACAATAAATATTAATATCTTAATAGGCCAAATAAAGAAATAAATGAAGTATAAGGTTTAAAATCATTACAACTTATTCCAACATTAAAGATTAATATTTCACACAACTTTCATCTAATACTTAATCACTTATCATTTTAAGAAAAAAGATAAATAAAACTATTAAAAATTCATGAAGAAAAAATAACCACACTTAAGTTTGAAAGTAGTAATAATGCAAACAAATAAGAATTCTAAATTAAAATCAAATGTAGTCACAAAGAAAAACTTATCACAAATTCTCTCCACCAAACTCTTGAATTTTTTTTGAATCTCTTCTCTTCCTTTCTCTTACAATACTCCCTACTGACACACTACAACTTATCTCTTCATCTCTCTAAGAGTATCTTATTTAATTTAAGAGAGAGAGACATCGGCGATTTCTAGAGGGGGCGACAGCTCTGGAGTGGTTAGGGGGAGGCGTCGGAGAGAGCCATCTTCAATCCAATCCAAATCTTTTATAATTTTTCAAAAGGCGTCTTGGTGTCTCTTCAAACTGTGTCCACATTCAATGAATCTTCCAAGAGTTGCCTCCTTCCAAAAGCCAATTGAATGTATTTTTGTGTCCATTAACTATTTATAACGTTTTCACCAAGATTTACTTCAAATACATCTTCAAAAATTCGTCCAAATTCATTGAATCACAAAGTAATCTCTTATGGTGCTTAAGCGCAAGCTACTTTACGCTTAGACCCGGTCTTCTTAGTTTTACAGGCACTTAAGCGCCAGTTCTGGGTGCTTAGGTGTCATAGTTCTTTTGCACACCTTCATTTTTTCTCCAAATTTAATCATTTTTCACTTCTTTCACCATTTTTCATCCATATAATTGTAACTGAAAGAAAAACACCTCAATACCTTTCATTAAAATACAATATCTCAAAAATAAGTATAAAAAAGTGTCCATAAAAACTATATATTTTAGGTGTATCACTGCCCTCTCAACCGGTCATAACGAAAGTAAAACACATGTTAGAATCACAAACACTAAGACATTCTAAGTCGAGCTAACGCAATGACCGATTAATGCAACCTTATCAACGTTTCGAACTTGTGCATCAACATGTGTTCCGTCAGCATCGCTGATACAGTCTTGATAGCACAAAATTTAGGTAATAAATAACATCACATCTTAAAAAAAAATCATATTGCTCTCGAGGCATTACTTAAAGAAGGACATATATCACACATCATGTGATATCTCAGTAGGTGTCCGTTCGAACTTAGGATCCAAGGGTTTGATGACATAAGAGGAAAGAATAACAAGTGTGGCCAATCCAATTGAGAAGTAACTGTTAATTATTTCCGATGAGTGTTAAAATCGCTCTATCGCCCTTCATAATGACTCATTTTGGGATAATATGTACACTGTTATTGCGAGCACTTCACGTGGAGTGGTCATGGTAAATCCTTGAAGTTCGCGAGCTCCTATGAGCTCTTACAGTAGATTAATGAATGCTTCCTGCCACATTCAGAACATATTAATAAATTGCGTTGAGTGCCCTGCAACTCCCCAACTCATTTGTCGCCAATATAAGGAGATGTCATGCATGACTACCAATCAATGTACAAACTATAGTACTTGTAGGTCAAGCATATGACAGTCAGTAATATCTTTATGTGTTTTCTTTTCCTTGCATCCATGTTGACTGATACATGTCCTCTTCTATTTGCATCAATGATGAACCGTACGTTGCACTCTAAACCCAAAACATTTATGAGTTACTCAAACATAAATGCTTCAGAAATACACAAATGAGACATCAACATATAATTAAAAATGTTCTTGTGATGACATATGCATAATAAAAAAAGAAAGAACTAGAGAGTTTACAAGTACAAAATTAGAAAATTAAAATGAATAAATTCTGTTAGATATGTTCTTGCGATGACATATTCCAAAACTCAAATATTTAGACGATCATGAAAACGTTGAAGATTTGTCACTTTGCGAGCAACAAACATCTTCACAAAGATATCTCTATGGACATGGACCTCTATAAACTCTATTGCGAACATATACAACACTTAATCCTAATATATTTCACTTGAAGCATATAAGAGTTTAAGCGTCTCCTTGATAGTGGTTGAAGGAGAAGTATGTTATTCTGTATTGTAAGCAGACGCCAGTTGGGAGATTTGATTTCTAAGAAAGCTAAAACTTGTTTTTCTTCTATTATCAACCCTTGGACACTTGGGATGAGGAGTGGAATCATACTCGTTTTGTTCCATACTGGGGACTTCAATAAGATCACATGAACCTCTAGGGGTTCCCAGATCCACGGGATTGGTAGAAAACTCTGTCTCGCTTTGGCAACATGCATAGTTCCTCATTGGAACCACCCCCAAACACACGATCGAGCTTTTCTTCCAATTCAAGTTCAATTCCAGAAATCTTAAATTTCTTTGCAACGGGCACCCCCAAATAAAATTTAGTAGAAACAAAATTAGGAAAAAAATTAAAGAGTGACTAATTAACAAATGTTTTGAACAATGCTCGTCGTAAGTCTTTCGGCCTACCGCTTCTCAGGTGTATCTATTGTTCGTTTCACCAGATCCCACCCCAATCCTATTGAGCATCTTTTCAGTTCATTACATATTTTTCCATCATTCTTAAGTTAATCTCACTTGTTCATCAATTGCTTATTGTCATACTCTCTGTCTGTAAGTTCCTTGAATATTTTTGTGATATTTTGTCAGCCTTCTTTGTTGAAAAAGGTTGTTGGTTTGTTTCTCTATTCTATTTCCTTGATGTAAAAGTCACAAAAAAATATTTTGATCTCTTTTTCCATAATGCCGGTGTAGTTGTTTCTTTGGTATTATTTGACATTTTATTACTACAGAAATCCAATATATTGTTAAATATAAATAAAAAAATAATAGTACAGTCCAAAGTCTTCCTATTAAACAAACTCTTACACCTTTAATAACAAATCAAATACAACACAACTTCAAACCGCGTAAATGTGAAACAATACAACACAATAATAATGTCTTTCTTGCATAGTGTTATAAATGAACAAAACAAGTATAAACTAACGATTACTACAAAAATGTCCAAGTAGAGATGCTTTAACAACAAAGATCCAAATATCATGAACAGATTCATGGCCATTTAAGAAAAATGTTGCATTGAGGCCACCTAACTTTACATATAGCATATTACTTCTATTTTAAGAATCCTGAGAAGAATTTATCCATATGCATTGGACGAAGGTGTGATTTTGATGGAGGAAGATATTGGCAAGTTTGAAAGAGTGTGCTTCTAGAACTTATATTCTTGGAAGAATGAGGCTAATTAAATAACTATTTAAATAAAGAAATGCACAAAGATATTCTTCACCACCCATGGCTATCATTATACATAAACTAGAAAGTTTATGAAAAGGGTTATTCAACACAATCCAAATGATTGTTATATCTTATGTTTCTACGTTGTCATTTTGGATGACTCCAGGTTCAACGTCAACTTCTCCTTATTAACCATTTAATTGTTAATGACATCTGAAGTTTCATCATATCATCAATATTATATGCAATAACCTGCCCAACATTTAGTGCCACAATATCCTAAGCAGTCTTAAGGAAGTTGCACATCAGTACTGATTGTATGAACATCCATGGTACACATAAATAAGGTGATGTGTATATAAAAATTAAAATTTAGGTGTTAGATATGTAAATACAGAGGACGTAAATGAAATGTAAGTCTTCTTAATGAAAGGGCTTAAGTCTCAATAGGATTTAATTGATCAAAGACCATATCATTGGGAATATGTAAGAGAGAAGGATAATGATCAAATTATGTGTAATAAATTAATAGTAGGATGAAGAAGGTGATATTTTAATAATTTGTAGTTGTGTGTAAATATAAAATTTTGAATTTTAAATATAGAATAAAATAAATTTAAGAATCATGCATATTATTAAACATTGTTAGCGGGGTTACTTTTTTCTGTTGCTTAGCATTCTGGATTGTAGTAGCCATTCTTTCAATTTTATCTGGTTAGCTTTCTTGTTTTGATTTGGTTGGTTTTTTCACTTTTTTATATTAGATTTTAATCATTCTTTGGAATAGTTATATTCCTTATTTCATGAATGAAAAATAATTCATATGTTATCTGTTTCTCTTTATGTTTTTTTTTTGCTCTTCTTTGAGTGCGACTTTAATTTTATTTGTTTTCTGTATCTGTTAGTCTAAGTTTTATTATTCAATTTTTTAACTGAGAAATTTTACTATTCTTTATTTTTTTGATTGGGTTTTTATGGTTTATATTTCCTTTGTTGTTTACTTCTTTTTCTTAACAAATTTTTTGGATTGATTTCTACTTTTTTTTTTTACTGATTGTATTTGTATTTATTTCTCTTGTGGTTTGTGGCTCCTATTAAGATTTATCTGATTTAGATCAGATTATTCACTTAATTTCCCTCTTAATTTTGAGTTTGTTAAGTAATGAAGAATTTCAACGATATATTAAATTTTAACTGATCTCTTGAATACTTATATTCATTAGTTTTATCATCTATATACTTAGTTTAGAGCTCAGTTATCATTTATATACTTTATTATTATTATTTCCAATTGTTATTCTCTTCTCTGTTTGTTTCTTTTTTTCTCCTGTTTTGTCTTTCTTATGCAGGTGCAGTCTGGTCTGACTCTTGAATGATCCTTCAGCCGTTCGTGGTTCTTTGTCTTGGCTAATGTTTGAGTCAAGTCCTAAGAATTTTTTTGTCTTTTTGTTGTATTCTTTTTTTCTCTGTATTTATTTGTTTCGAGTTATGCTCTAAGTTTTTTTTTTTGTGTCATATTGTATATATATATATATAT
>JXCR01126863.1:7927-20102 GCA_002079205.1 Phalaenopsis hybrid cultivar | reverse complement strand
CTGATTTGCCCAAGGATACGAGACCAGTAGGATGCAGATGGTTATTTACAATCAAATGTAAGTCAGACAGAAGCATAGATCAGTTAAAAGCTCGACTGGTTGCAAAAGGTTATACTCAGTTATACGGAATTGACTGCCAAGAGACATTCGNCAAGGATACGAGACCAGTAGGATGCAGATGGTTATTTACAATCAAATGTAAGGCAGACGGAAGCATAGATCGATTAAAAGCCCGACTGGTTGCAAAAGGTTATACTCAGTTATACGGAATTAACTGCCAAGAGACATTCACCCCAATAGCCAAACTGAACTCTATTAGAATCCTACTCTCCATTGCAGCAAACTGAGACTGGCCCCTTATGCAACTTGATGTCAAAAATGCATTCCTTAATGGAGATCTTGAAGATGATGTATACATGGATTTACCGCTTGGTCTTGAAGGGTCCTTCCCTAGTGGCAAATTATGCAAGTTCCAGAAATCTCTATATGGTCTCAAACAATCTCCCCGTTCTTGATTTGCCCGATTCACCAATTCAGTAATCAAGTACGGTTATACTCAAAGCCAGACTGATCATACAATGTTCAAAAAAGATCCGAGAAGAATATTATNGCCCGATTCACCAATTCAGTAATCAAGTACGGTTATACTCAAAGTCAGACTGATCATACAATGTTCACAAAAGATCCGAGAAGAATATTGTTGTACTTATTGTATATGTTGATGACATCATTCTTACCGGTGATCACACTGAAAAATTGACAAAGCTGAAGAAGTTTCTAGACCATGAAATCGAAATCAAGGACCTCGGAGACTTGAAGTTCTTCTTGGGAATGGAAGTTTCAAGATCCAAAATAGAGATAGCCATAACTCAAAGGAAGTACACATTGGACCTATTGAAAGAAACTAGTATGCTTGGATGCAAACCAATAGATACTCCAATAGACCCGTATAAAAAGATTTGAATGAAGAATGATAGTTTACCTGTCGACAAAGGACGATATCAGCGGCTTGTTGGAAGACTTATTTACTTATCCCACACCATACCAGACATAAGTTTTCAGTAAGTACAATAAGTCAATTCATGAACTGTCCTACTGAGGAACATATGGGGGCTGTCAACCGTATCTTAAGATACTTAAAGATGACACCTGGGAAAGGATTATTATTCAAAAGGAATGATAGTAAAAATGTAGAAGTCTTTACTGATGCTGACTGGGCAGGAGATATATCCACCTGACGATCAACCTCTGGGTATTGCTCTTATGTATGCGACAATGTAGTGACATGGAGAAGCAAGAAGCAATCGGTGGTATCTCGGAGTAGTGCAGAAGCAGAATACAGAGCACTGGCGCTTGATATCTGTGAAGGAATGTGGATCAAAAGATTTCTCAAGGAGCTTGGAATTATGATCTGTCAAGATGTTCTGTGACAATCAAGCAGCAATCAGTATCGCAAAGAATCCTGTTCATCATGACCGAACGAAACACATTGAGATTGATCGGAACTTCATTTCAGAGAAGGTGGACAATGGAATCATTGAAGTGGTCTATACTACTTCTAGAGACCAAACTGCAGACATTCTCACCAAGGCTCTCCCTAAGTTAAGTTTTAATGAGCTAACCAATAAGTTGAGCATGTACAATCTGTACAACCCACCTTGATGGGGAGTGTGGAATTACGCTCCTTATTATTTGCTTTAATTCTATTTAGTACTTGCTATATTTAGTCATAGAATAAAAAGGGTAATTCCTTAATTATAGACATTTATGTTTATTCCGTAATTATAGGAATTACTTAATTGTAGGAAGATTTCTTTCCTCTTTCTATTTCTTATATTCACCTATTTATAGGTGAATTATCTATGTATTCATTGAGAAAAAGGGTTATTCAAAATTCACAGTTATTGTGCGAACTGGTTCTGTCAGTGAAGCTTTCTTCAAGTATAATCCATGCTTAAAACCTTATACCTTATGGTTTGGACCTTTGTAACTGAACAAAAACGCCATAGTTATATTATTTTGTATGAACAGATTTTATACTTCCCCGTGTTTATAATGATAGTTTCTGTACATGATAGATTTATCATTCTAAGCTTCAAAGAATGTGTTTCTTTTCATTATATATAAGAATAGAAAAAGCGTAAAATGGTCCCGCAATTAATTCTTTTATTCTTCAAATTTAATCCAAAATAATTTGGCAGGTGATCACTTAGGATCATATTTGAGGATTCAAGGGATTAAATTGAATACATTAGGTAGTTGGGATTAAAATATTCCCATACAAATTGTAAGGAACCATTTTGATCTTTTTCTCTATATGAAATTAACCATTCTCAACTACTTAGATTCACCTACGGGTTACAGTTTCTGTATTTATTTTTTCCTACGATTCTAGAGAGATCTGGACCATGCTTACCATGCATTAACCTGAAAATGACATGTCTTCTTTTAGGTTGTTCAAAGTAGTGTGCTGTCTGATATGTTCAAGAGCACATACGAAGCAATTACGAAAGGAAATCCTATGTGGAACAAGCTCTCCGTGCCAGCCTCTACTCTTTATTCATGGGATGAAAATTCTACATATATTCACGAGCCGCCGTATTTCAAGAATATGATCATGACTCCACCCGGTTCTCATGCTGTAAAAGATGCCTATTGCTTGCTGAACTTCGGTGACAGCATTACAACAGATCACATTTCACCTGCTGGCAGCATTCATAAGGACAGCCCTGCGGCTAAGTACCTACTTGAGCGAGGTGTCGACCGTAAGGACTTCAATTCATATGGAAGTCGTCGCGGTAACGATGAAGTAATGGCCAGGGGAACCTTTGCAAACATTCGCCTTGTTAATAAGCTCTTGAATGGAGTAGTAGGACCTAAGACCATTCATATTCCAACAGGAGATATACTTTCCGTGTTTGATGCAGCAATGGTATGTTCATCTCGAATTTACATGTTTAATAAATTCTTAACATTTGAGATTTTCAATAAATGCCAACTGACTGCAACTTTTTTAAGTTTGCATGCTGTCTCATTATGAAGTTTCCTTATTTTAATGTTTTAGAGCTGTGAATTGCATTGCTATAGACACAGTTCTGCTGTACAATACGTAGCTCAGCAGAATTCTTTCCTGCTGTTTGTGGGCACCATTCGTTACTAGGAAACATCTACGAATGTTTTAAAATGTACAACCCCTAAATGTGCTGCTATCTTGATCATCAGAAACGGGATCTCTGGTTTATATAATTTATGTCTGAATATGAATTTGCTTTGCAAAATATTTTGTGGCAGAATAGGTTTCATTTGTAGGTTTATATATATGTTTGTTTATGGGCACATGTGATGTAAATTATTCCTAATTTTTATGATTTTTGAACTTGTAGTTGCATGTGTCCGCACAATATTTTAGCAGCGTTGGCATTAACATTGTCTTAATTTTGGCACCAGTGTCATTATCTAAATCCTTATTTATTTGCAAAATTCATTTATGCAAAGTTTAGAAATAATATTGCAAGTATTCCATTATTAATCGATCCATCTCCTTAAGTCTGTGTCTGTGCAAAATTTGCTCTTTCACAGAGATACAAGTCAGATGGCCATGAAACGATAGTTTTGGCTGGAGCCGAGTATGGCAGCGGTAGCTCTAGAGATTGGGCTGCTAAAGGTCCGATGTTGCTGGTGAGCATTTTGCTACATATTAACTGATCCTTTTTTCGGTTGAGGCTACTATTGATCCTAATAGTAATGTTCATAGCCATTCACAAACGCTAATGCCCTGCTTCTATGTTGCATCTAGCTTAATAGTGGTTTGCATCTTTGTTATATCAGGGTGTAAAAGCTGTGATATCTAAAAGCTTTGAGAGAATTCACAGAAGCAACTTAGTTGGAATGGGTATAATACCACTTTGCTTCAAGCCGGGTGATGATGCTGATTCATTAGGCCTTACTGGTTTTGAAAGATACACAATTGATCTTCCAAGCAACATTAGCAGTATACGACCCGGGCAAGACGTTACAGTTGTGACAGATAATGGGAAGTCATTCACATGCATCCTTCGCTTTGACACTGAGGTGCCCTCCCTCACCCTCCTCCCCTTCTGTGTACCCTTTGCTATTTGCACCCCTCCTTTCTATATTATGGAAATTGCTTTTTTTAAAAAAGATAAGGATAATATAAATAACTATTGCTACAACTACAGAATTGATATATCTCTTTGATCATGTTTATTTCATAAGACTTGCCAATGCATCGACTTTAAACTATATTTTTCGTCTAGGAATTACATATTTTATATGATAGCCTGATGTATTGATTTTTTCTTTTCCAACTTGCTTCCTTGTTGTGTGGTAAAACTGGAAATAGGAGGTAAAGAGAAGCGGGAAAAGAAAAAAATTATAAAAAGAAAATTTGTATCAATGCTATCATTTTTATTGAGCTTTTTGTATTATGGTTTATATTGTATAGCATTTTAAATTCCCTGCAAAGATCTTTAGTATTTCTGCTTGCATGGTTCAAAGCTTTTGTATGATTGTTGTATCAACATCATAATAATATTAGTAGCAAGAAGAGTAATAATTAATAGGGAGCATTGTATGATTATTGTATCAAGGTTGCCCCGAATTAGAAACCCAAATTATATATGCAATCATGTAAGATGGATGTGTTGGCAGAACTATTATATTTATCCTAAATTTCTATGAAAATGTTTCAATTGTCTAATATATTGATAGGATAATCTTAGAATGCTGATGGTTTACAGAGAGGTTAGGTGATGTAAGGTTGTTCAAGTGGCCGATGGGCAAGAGTCGATCAATGCGGTCATTCAAGGAGTCAACCAGGGCATTATCGGAGTTGTTTCAGAAGATTGATTTTGAGATTCACTTGGCAGAATGATGCGATGTTGTAAGGAACCATGGAAGTTGGCTTCTTGAATGATTAGAGGTTTTTTGAGAAGATTGGTTATGAGATGCACTTGGTAGGATGATGGGATGTTGGCAAGAAACCTTGGAAGTTGGCTCCTCAAATGATTAGAGGTTGTTTCAGAACATTGATTTCACTTCGCAGAATGATGGAATGTTAGCAAGAAACCATGGAAATTGTCTGGGCTGGTTGATGAGGCAACATTGAAGTCTTTGCGGATGAAGTTGGTTTTTGTTTGAGGGGGGCATTTGGAAGTTAAGAAACTCAGCCCAAAGTGAATGGCTGGAGTTGTGGTGAAGAACTTAAAATAGTCGAAGATTGTGCAAATAGGATTTGTTGGGGAAAGGTACTGTGATAGAAGATGCTAGTTAGAATAGTCACTGGGTTTGGGTAGATTGCTTCATTCTTAGTGTTGGAGTTCCGATGGAATATGACCTAGTGTGTGCTAACGCTTAAAGCCATTGACAAAGAAGGGGATGTGCTTGATATGTCAGTTGGAGGTTGTGCGTCCAGGTGGAATGAGCCGAGAGAATGTTCACTAGGATTTCTCCTTAGAACAAGCCGCCGGGCTCGATTGGTCTAGCTGGGTAATTTAGTTTGGTCATTAGCTTCTTCTAAGGACCTTGACTTTGATAACTATTTGCCATATGTCTGCTCATGATTTGGTGGAAAACCAATCATTACATTGATCAAACTTATGTAATGATTCATCTTTGATTGCAAAGTTTTTATGATGTTAGATATTTATTTATTTAAGAATACTCATTTTGTATTTGTGATTCATCAATGAGGGATTTCCTGATTCAGAATTACATGCTAGGGTTATTAATAAACATTTTGATAGAGATAAGAAGAGCATTCAATGTGAAGAATAAATATATTTTGTATGAAATGGAGATGTAGCCTTTTTTTAATAGTGTAGGACTTATTACTCTACTCGAATGCAGAATAGAAAGCTTTATAAAATTTTTAAAAATTTATATTCTGCGAGGATGGTTGTTTCAGGCTTGCCTCAAACTCTAAAAATATATGTATATTTTTATAGTGGCACATCATTTTAAAAATCTTAATATAAATTCTTTAATATTCAGTAATAATAATTTATAAAATTTATAATTTTTCACCTAATATTTATATTGAATTCTTTAATTATTTTTTTCGCTCAATTCAACAAATAATTACCCACCTCAATCTCGGGAGACTTAAATAATACCACTAAATATGTAATGTAAACATTCCAAGATAACCAGNTAAACTATATTTTTCGTCTAGGAATTACATATTTTATATGATAGCCTGATGTATTGATTTTTTCTTTTCCAACTTGCTACCTTGTTGTGTGGTAAAACTGGAAATAGGAGGTAAAGAGAAGCGGGAAAAGNGTTGGAGGTTGTGCGTCCAGGTGGAATGAGCCGAGAGAATGTTCGCTAGGATTTCTCCTTAGAACAAGCCGCAGGGCTCGATTGGTCTAGCTGGGTAATTTAGTTTCGGTCATTAGCTTCTTCTAAGGACCTTGACTTTGATAACTATTTGCCATATGTCTGCTCATGATTTGGTGGAAAACCAATCGTTACATTGATCAAACTTATGTAATGATTCATCTTTGATTGCAAAGTTTTTATGATGTTAGATATTTATTTATTTAAGAATACTCATTTTGTATTTGTGATTCATCAATGAGGGATTTCCTGATTCAGAATTACATGCTAGGGTTATTAATAAACATTTTGATAGAGATAAGAAGAGCATTCAATGTGAAGAATAAATATATTTTGTATGAAATGGAGATGTAGCCTTTTTTTAATAGTGTAGGACTTATTACTCCACTCGAATGCAGAATAGAAAGCTTTATAAAATTTTTAAAAATTTATATTCTGCGAGGATGGTTGTTTCAGGCTTGCCTCAAACTCTAAAAATATATGTATATTTTTATAGTGGCACATCATTTTAAAAATCTTAATATAAATTCTTTAATATTCAGTAATAATAATTTATAAAATTTATAATTTTTCACCTAATATTTATATTGAATTCTTAATTATTTTTTTCGCTCAATTCAACAAATAATTACCCACCTCAATCTCGGGAGACTTAAATAATACCACTAAATATGTAATGTAAACATTCCAAGATAACCAGCTCATTAGTGACAACATTAATGTCGTCATCATATCTCTATGATTAAATCGTGTAATCTTACATTCTAGGTCCCTTGTAATATCCGCCATGTGATTGGGGTCCCAATAGTAAGTTACTGTTGTACCTGAAAAACATTTATTGTCACATTTAATCAAGGAAAAATC
Organism: Phalaenopsis hybrid cultivar; assembly: GCA_002079205.1. Classification (NCBI taxonomy): domain Eukaryota; kingdom Viridiplantae; phylum Streptophyta; class Magnoliopsida; order Asparagales; family Orchidaceae; genus Phalaenopsis; species Phalaenopsis hybrid cultivar. The sequence goes on along the minus strand of JXCR01126863.1, from coordinate 12,878 downwards.
CATTTACTCAAGTGTGAAAGCTTGTTTATAATTTCAAATATACAGAACCATCCCTTTCTTATAGGTGCCAAACCAAGGAACAAGAAATGGGTCGTCTTTCTCACTTAATTTGCTAAGAGGTTGTTTGGGATCACTTTTATTTTTTATTTCTACTTCACTTTGTTTATGTTTTGATTTGAAATAAAATATATTTAGCTATTTAATTAAAATATGATTGGTTTTAAAACACTCAAAAAAGACTAAAAAGTTGTTTTGAGTGTTTATATGTTATTTTTTTTTTTGGAAATAAAAAATAAAAACATATGCAAAACACACTAAACAAACATGTTTTGAAAAATAAAAGAACAAACAAAAACAAAACACAAACTCTAAAATTGATATCAATAAAGCCCCGAGTAACAAAATAAGCAACTTTTCACTGTCATTGTCTGTCTCAAGTCCGAATGTAAAAAGTGGAGAGTTGTGTTAGGTAGTTGACAACCAGAATAAAACTTGTCAAAAAATCATGACATGAATCCTTTTGATCATTGTGTAAGTGCTAGGGCATACCCTGGAAGCAATGCTCTGTATGGTCTGAATACAGTGAAAAGTGTGCAAGGGCCGCTACATCATCGCTCGTGTGTAGTGTCAAATAAGCAAGGGTTTCCACATTACAGACGGATGTGGGTAAAAAAGTTAATTCATGAAACTAATATTAGTATAGGATCTTAGAATATATGTACTCTTACTGATAAATTAATGGAATTAGTTGATATTATGATTCATGGATAGATAAATATCTTATGTGTTCAAGAAACTAAATGGGTTGTAGAAAAGACTAAGGAGATTGATAACTTAGGCTTTAAACTTTGGTATTCAGGCAAAAGTCGTACTAGAAATAGTGTAGGTGTAATTATAGATAAGAGTTTGAATGATAATATTGTAAAAACTAATAGAGTTATAGATGAAATTATAGTTTTTAAGATTATTGTTGATACTAAGGTTAATATTATAAGTGCTTTTGCTCCTCAAGTAGGTTTAGATATATGTTCTAAAGATAAATTTTGGAATGAATTAGAAGACTTAATACAAATGATACCTCATGAAGAAAAAAAATTTATTGAAGGAAGTTTAAATGGACACGTCGGTAGAGTGGCAAAAGATTTTAGAAATACTCATGGTGACTAAGGTTTTGGAGTAATTAATGAAGAAAGTAAAGTTATATTAGATTTTACTTTAGCGTATGATCTTATTGTTAATACTTTATTCAAGAAAAGAGATGAGCATATTATTTATTAGAATGGATTTAATAAAACACGAATTAATTATTTTTTATGAGAAGAAGAGATCGTCGAGAAAGTAAAAATTGCAAGGTCATTCCAAGTGAGGATTTAAGTACTCAAGATTGATTATTAATTTTTGATTTTAAGATGAAAATTTGTAAAATAAAGAATACTAAGAATCATCGTCGCAAAATTTGATGGGGGTACTTAAATGACAAATAAAATTATTTTTATGAATAAAATTCAAGATTTCAAAATTTGGGATGTTCATGAAGAAGTAAATTCTATGTGGGATAAATTAACAAACACTATTAAACAAGTAGTAAAAATTATTTTTGGAGAACCAAAAGAAAAAGTTTTTTATAAATAAAAATAGTTGATGGTGGAATAATAATATGTGACAAAAGATAAAATATAAGAGGTTATGTTATAAAAATAGGTTTAAATGTAAAAGCTTAGAGAATTGGAAAAATTTTCAAAAGGCACGTAGGGAGTCTAAAAGAACAATCTGTGACGCTAAAAATTCAGCTTTTAGTGATCTTTATAATATATTTGATATTAAGGAGGGTGAAAAATATATGTATAAACTTGTCAAACAAAGAGAAAAGAAAAGTAAAGATTTAACTCAAGTAAAGTGTATCAAAAATAAAAATAAAAAAGTGTTTCTTAGAAAAAAATATTCAAAATAGGTGAGTGAGTTATTTTGATAAAATTTTTAATGAAGTTTCGGAAAATACGATCGGCTTTAGTGATCTTAATATAGTTAATAATAATAAAATGTTTCATTTTTATTGTCGCATTAGTAAAAAAGAAGTTGATGATGTTTTAAAGAAAACTAATGATGGAAAGTCTGTAGGACCTGATGATATCCCAATTGAAGTGTGGAAATTTATTTAGAAAATGTGGGAGTTTCTTGGTTTACTAAATTCTTTAATATTATTTTAAAAACTAAAAAGATGTCTGAGGAGTGGAGGAAAAGTATTTTGGTCCGCATTTTTTTTAAAAAAAATTGGATGCACAAGAGTACTGTGCGAATTATATAGGAATTAAGTTGATGTGTCATACTTTAAAATAATGGGAGAGAGTAATTGAAAATAGATTAAGACGTATTACAAAGATTTCTCATTAATCAATTTTGATTTATACCAGGCAGGTCTACTATGCAAGCTATACATTTATTGAGAGGTTTGAGAAGTTTAGAAATAATAAGGAGGATCTACATATGATTTTTTTATTGATTTAGAAAAAGCTAATGATAAGATTCTAAGAGATATCCTTTGGAGAGTTTTTGAGAAGAAAGGTGTTGATATGACTGTCGGTCAACTTTTTCGATAAATTTGAAAATATGAATATGAAAATAATTTTTGAAATTTAATTTAATATAATAGACATATATTTTTTTGTTTTGAAAGTAGTATGTTTTAATTTTAAAAAAAATGAGACCGAATGGATTTTATTAGTCCAATAATTTGCATAATCGTGTCTGACACCCGGAATACTACACATTCCAAGAAAAAAGTGTAGACCCCGATAATAGACCCAATCCTGCAAACTAAGAGATTTGTGACATCCATTGGGTCTGCGAATCTTTTATATATGACCAACAAATTCCCCTATTTAATACAAAGATTAAATTTACCTGGGTTCCAAGTTCCCTGCCTATTTAATACAAAGATAAAATAGGGTTTATTTTATCTGGGTTCCAAGTTCCCTATAGAGGCCCTCCTATAGTTAATTACATCCCAAATGACGGGAGTCGCATACGAGAAAACTCTCGATAATGATCAGTGGTTCTAGTCTTCAAGAATTCAAAGTTTAGGTTTTCAAGGTAGAACATGGAAAAACAAGTGGGAATGACTCAAATAAGAACAATCCTTTCAGGAGTCCAAAAAAAAGAAAAAGTTGGGGATGTCACTGATCCAAGGTAAATCTCGATGACTTCCCAGACTATCCTATGGTGTGGCTACATTTTCGGAGACGATGTTATTTAATTATTCAATCCTGCCAATTTTATTATTTGGGACTTACATTCGCAAAATGCCCGATTATGCAAATAGCCCGCAGAGATAAGAGGGTTTACGTCGTGTCACACGACAACCTCGAAACCTAAGGCGGGTTAGGACTTACGCTGCACAACATGGTTGTACAGGAGCCTAAAAAGGGAGTGTGAGGATTTACGTCGCGCTAGACGAGCTACCTCGAAGTCCTATGGGTTATACTAGGAAAGGATAATGCTGAAGAAGATCTTTTTATTGCTCGGTCTGAACTCCTCGTCATGCTGCCCACGAAGTTGGCTCCAAGCTCCTGTCGTCGCGACGACTCCAGGGTTTAAGTGTTTGAAAATTATAGTTTTATGTTTCACAGTTTTGGTTTCAGTACCGGTTTTGCATGCAGAATAATCAAATTATAGGTAAATAAAAATGTACTTGAAAGGTAAACTGCAGTAAAGTAAAATGCTGTAGATAAACTGTAAAAGCGTACCTGGGCATCTGCTACTGTTTTGTTATTAATATTGCGAGCATAGCATGATTTGCAGGAGATTTAAATAAACTTGTAAAAAAACTAAACAAGACGAGAAAACTCAGCACAAAAGCCAGAAAAGCATAAACTTGCAAGAAAATTAAACCAGGCGAGAAAACTCAACGTAATAAACATAAAAAAAAAAATCGTATAAATTACAAGCAAACGAAACACTTAGCCACATATGAAAGATCAAGACTGGGTATAAGACCTTGGTGAAAGTGGGGGCTCAGAACTGGGCTGTGTGCTTCCCGATCTTGAACAGGAGTTACCGGACCGACAATCTACAGAAGACAGTCCTTAACCTCAATCCAAATGACTAGCCGTGGACCTTTATAAATTTTCATAGAAAAATTTACATGCAAAAGTTATTGTTTAAGTCTTTTTTATGCAGAGTTCTTTTAATCATGCAAAAGAAATTTTTGTTTTACTTTTATAAATATTTTGTAAAGTCGTATAGTCCCCAGGACTAGTCACTCTAATCGTGCTAGAACTACTGACAACCTAAGAGTGTCGGGGGCAACGATCCCATCAAGAGTCTGCGAATAGTATCATGGATCCTTTCCTCTCCCTTATTGAAGATACTTTAGGTAGGAGATATTATTCTAATAATTTCACTTCGTATCCCTTATTTAAGTACACATAAGCAATGCCGTCATTGCCCTCGCCACCTAGACCCTAGACTTATCCTAGTCCGATGATCCATATGCGGCGTTAAGAAATTTTCCCAATTGCTAGGAGGATTTGAGTGTAATATTCAAGCTCAAATCCTGATGCATTGGGTTTTATTATAGGTTATGTCATTATGAGGATTTCACTGTTGATTTAATTAAGGAAGCATGGGCTACGTCTCGGTGCATCCTGGTGTCATAGTCAGTTTGTGAATTAGGGTCAAGTGTCTAGTTTCACAGTGCATTCGAGGATTAGGTGAATCAACGTTCATTTAAGGTGTATACTTAAGCTCTAGGAAGCCTACACTGAGGACTAGGTGGATGGGTTCTCACCTAAAGTCTAGGAGGTCTACATTGAGGACTAGGTGGATGAACTCTCACCTAGGGTGTGCTCCTAAAAACTAGGAAGTCTATGCTGAGGATTAGGTGGATGAACTCTCACCTAGGGTGTGTACTTAAGCTCTAGGAAGCCTACACTGAGGACTAGGTGGATGGGCT
>JXCR01126861.1:22577-58937 GCA_002079205.1 Phalaenopsis hybrid cultivar | reverse complement strand
TATATATATATATATATATATATATATATATATATATTTATATATATATATATATATATTTATGTATATTGATTGCAGTGGATTATATTTCAAAATGGATTGAAGCAATCTCTTTACCTCGATGTGATACTCGGAGTGTTTCAAAATTTTTAATTAAAAATATTTTTACAAGATATAAAATGCCTAGAGTAATCATTACCGATGGATGATCTCATTTTAGAAATGCAGCAATTATAAGATTGGTAGAAAAATATAGCATAATGCATAAAATTGCAACTGCTTATCATTCCTAAAGTAGTATTTTAATAGAAGTATCTAATCATGAAAATATAAGAAATTTAGAAAAAAGTGTAAACCCTAGTAAAATGGATTAGTCTGCTAGATTATATACGACATTATGGGCATATATAATAGCTTATAAGAAACCTATAAGTATGTCCCCTTATAGATTAATTTTTGAAAAGATTTGTCACTTGCCAGTAAGATTGGAGCATAAAGCTTATTGGGCTATAAAGGAATTCTATTTCAATTTGAAAGAAGATGGTGAGAAAAGATTATTACAATTGAATGAACTTGAAGAAATTAGGGCTGGATCTCGTGATAATGCTAAGATTTATAAGGAAAGGATAAAAGAATGCCATGATTGGAAGAATAAAAAGGAATTTGAACCTGGACAGGAAGTTTTATTATATAATACAAGATTGAAATTATTTCCTGGAAAACTGAAGTGTGGGTTGAAAGGGCCATTCAAAGTCATAAAAATCTATCCTTATGGAGTTTTGAATATTGAAGATCCTACGACTGGAAGGATATTTAAAGTAAATTGACATAGATTGAAAAAATATTTTGATGATCAAAGATTAGATTTCAAACAGACTGTAATGTTGGGTCACCTAGAATAAAGACTTGGAATGTTAGACTGACGGCATTAAACCAAACGCTCTGTGAGAGGCAACCCATACTTATTGTTGTTTATTTTGCTTTTAAGTTTTTGTTTAAAATATTTTACATATATTTATATTTATTTTTTACTGGAGTTCATGTATTTGAGAAAATATTTAAAAACATCGTTATTTACCTAAATATATAAAAGAATTTAGAATTTTTTTTTATCAAAGTTGAAAATGCGAATTATTTGGAACTGACACATGATGTGCCACATTTCAAAGAGCTGGCACATGGTGTGATGGAATCAGCGCATGATGCGTCGCAGCGATGAAATGCCTTAAAACAATTTAAAAGGTGATTTTTGGCAGTTTTTGGCGTGTTCTTCTCCTTATAGCTCCCAAAAACTTATTCCAAAGTCAATTTTAGAGGGGAAAACAACGGATGAGTCACTAGATTTTAATTTAAATTTCAATGGCATCCCACTCTAAAAATTTTGCTAGATTTATAATTTTCAACTGGATAAAGTTCATCAGTTTCAATGCATAAAAGTTGCATGATCATGTTCTAGTGAAGAAAAGTTTAATTAAAAAAAGGGGGTTTGTGAATCGATGTTTCAATGCACCTACTACTCAAGTTGAAGAGATTATTGCGCAGAGACGTTAGGAAGCGCTTTGTTACATTACTGCCGCCGTAGTTATCCCTGCGGTGAAAGAGTTTTATGCAAATCTACATTGAATCAACCAAATAATTGTCTATATGTGTGGCAGGTTTGTGCAACTCAGTCCTTTAAGATTAAATGAGATGTTTATGATTGAAAATGTGTCTATCTGCCTTTACGCAAATTTTACCCCTACGAGAGATAATATGAATGAACTCTATCGGTACCTTACAGATGAAGATGTGAATTGGAAGGTTAGAGATAATGGTAATGTAATTTTTTCTTCATCATTGTTAAATCCTGGCTCTAAGGCATGACACTTCTTTATTGAATCGAAATTAATTCCTACTATGAAAATTAGTAAGGTAACTAAGGAGAGTGTTATTTTGAATTACTATATTCAAACAAAAAAACTTCTTGATATTAGAGCAATCATTATGATATCGATTTTGAGTTTGATTGTTAATGGATCTGCAACTAGACTTGGACATTCATCCACTATTTTTTTACTATGCAGTCAATCAAAAGTACCTTATGAGAGTTGGGAAAAAGTGTTTCTTCCTGGGAAGTCGATGAATCCAAAAGTCTATTGCAACTGTATTGGAATGGGAGATGAGAATGATATGAATGTACTAATGGATCAAGCATCCTAGAATTCATCACCCATTACTTTTTAAAAGGATAAAGAAGATAGAAAAAAAAGTGCAGAATCTTATGCATGCAATTGGGAATGTTTCTGAAATGTTGGATCACTTGGATTTGAGACTTACAGAACATTTTGAGCATACTAGTCATATTGAGGATGGTTTGGTACATATGTTCAAGAAACATGCTTGGATTGGGGAGGATTCAACTGATGAGTTTCCTTATCGACCCTTCTACAACTTGTAAGTGCACTACCAATCTATGGGAGATATTTAGGAGGATGAGAGTGAAGAAGATGTTTAAACTTAATCTATGCACAGAATGTTTTGTTTAGTACAACTTATTTTTTGTTTGTTGTGTTGGATTGCATTTAAGTTCATTGTTGAACTATATCTATGTTTGTTTTTGGTATTTTGATGTTTAGATTTCAATATTAAGATGTTTTGGTTTGCTTTAACATCAAATAGATGTTTGTTGGCTTGAAAAATGATAGTTTTTAATAGCGTTGATTATATATATAAAAGTGAGTTTTGTGTTATTTATGAAAGATTGATGTTAGAGTAATGTTTAATCATGCTTATAAAGGTTCATTTGAGTTAATTAAAGGAGGGCGTAAAGCGATACGGAGCATATTTTCATAGAAAATGAAATCTGAAAAAAAGAAGGTGTTGATGCAAGATGCACTAGCGCATGATGCGCCAATTTACAAAGAGTTGGCGCATGATGCGTCAGGCTTGGCGCAAGATGCAAAAAATTTTCAAAAATGTCAGATTGCCTATAAAACAACAAAATTGCACCGTAAAACTCCAGTTTTACTGCTTAGGTCACCTTCTACCTCTAAACCTTGACCTAGGGCTTAACATTGAGCACGATAGAGAAGGTTTCTGCGGCCAAAAATCTCAAATTTCATCTTCTCTTGATAAGAGCTTCACTTTAACCTAGAAATTTTTTATTTTCATCATGAATTTTTCCCACATTATGGAAAATCAAAATTTTGGGATTTTTGATGAAAAGGCTTGAAGAAAACTCAGGGTGAAAAGTTCCTTACCAAATAATCTTACTTGGGGAGTTAGATTTTTTATTTTGTAATTTATTTGGAATTTTATTATATTTTAGTAGAATTTCAAATGGCTCCACGAGTGAAGAGAAAAAGGCTGTCAGATGATTTTGATGCACGAAGATTTGTTAATTTGAAAGCCAAACACAGTTATAACACACAAATAAAATCAAGAAGATTGATTCAGTAATGGGCATTTGCTAACACGGGTGGCGAGATCGAGAGGTTGATCCCTGCCAGAAATTTGGAACAATTTTCCTGCTTCACTGCAGTACCGATTATGCCAATGATTCGGGAGTTTTAGGTCAACTTGAGATTCACTGATGACAATCACATCCTTGTGAGAGTTATGCAAGTTGAATGTACTGCAAAAAGGATCAATGCATTTTATGGGCTGAGGAATGTATTTTTTTTATGAATGTGTTGCATTCGTAATGACTGATTCATCACTGGATGAAGTGATTGCCTTTCTGACTAATGGAAGAAGAGAATGGAGGATTAAAAATAATAAGATAGTTAACTTCTCCACTTCTATGTTGACTATTGAGTCAAAGGTATGGCACCACTTAATTTATGCTAAATTACTACCAAAAAATCATCTGGGCGATGTAACAAATGATAGAGTTGTATTGAAATATTTCATTTAGAACATGAAAGCAATAGATGTTAGTGCTCTTATAGTTCATCGTGCGTAGATCATAGCTAAGAGCTCTACAACTAGTGCTTTGGGTTACTCTGCCCAGATTGTCACTCTTTGTGAGCAATCAGGAGTAGAGTCCCATTGAAATGAGAAAAGGGTACAACCACAAAATTTTATTGGGAAGCATTTGATTTAAAGAGTTGAATCATTTGTTTAATATAGGGGTGGAAAAAGTGATAGACCATCTACATCACCTGCAGGGGCATCTACTTCTCCCCATGCATCTCTAGAAAACATTATGGACCAACTCATGAATTAACAATTGGATATAGTAAATATTCAGAACCATATTGGAGAGATTGGAGCAAGAAATGCTTATAATGATGAGTCTCAGCAGAGGAGAGTTTAGCATGATATAGCTTTTGAGGATGTTATGGTGAGATATCTTAGGGGTGAATCCAATGTGGAATTTCCTACTTGCCTCAGCTTCACTCCTTATGCTCATATTCTTGATGAAGAAGAAGAAGAAGAAGAAGATGATGATGATGATGAAGAAGGAGATGAAGAATGATATTTTCTAGAGTTAGTTTATTTGCTTGCTTCTATGTTGTTTGGATGTTATTTGGTTGGCATTTGAAACTGTTGTAGTAAAAAACTTTTATTTTGTGTTGTGGACTTAAAATTGTAATAGTAATAGTAGATTTTTATTTTCTTTCTGCATTTTTAGTATTTTTAGTTTTTGTTTTTGTTTTTAATTCTTAGCAAATTTTTAAGAATATATTATGTTTCATTTAATGCTTTAAAGTCTGTATGTATTTTTAAAGTTAGTACCTGCAGTATACGAGAGCCTAGTTTCATAGTCAGAAATCCTCTACAGGTTAGCTTTTATTTTCATACATTTATTGTTTTCTTTCACCTACTAAATTTTGTGCTAAAACATGTTTAAAATACTTAAAAACTTAAGTTTGAGGGGAAGAAAAATTTCTTTTAAAAAGAAGTAAACTAAATTTTATTTGTCCTTAAGTAACAATATTTTTAAAATTATTTTAACATGACCTGGGATATTAAGATTAAACTTTAAATCACCATACGTAAGTTTATGAATTTTATGGTAAATTTAGGTAAATTTTTTTAATAATGAAGGTCAATTCTAATTTTAAAGATATTTGGTATGATAAGATATGACTATGCTTTTCTATTTAAAGTAAAGGAAATAGTATTTTTTAAATGTTAAGACTTTTAGGGTTTCATGTAAGAGGAAATGAATAAGCTTTTATAAAAATCATAAACTAATATGAATTTATAAAGTAAAGAAAGGTAAGGGTATTGACTTTGAGAAGAGGATAGTGAAGTTGAAAACTATTAAAGGCTATCCAGATATTTTAATCCTGACTTGAAAAAGAAAAAAGAAAACAAAGGATTGAGATGACCCTAAGTTAAAAAGAAAAAGAAAATAAAGGATTGAAATGAACCTAAACGAAAAAGAAAAAAAAAAGAAAGAGAAGAAATAGAAAAGAAAAGAAAAATAAGTGAGGGAAAACTTGAGGAGATGCCTAATAGAAAGTTGGCTTCACTTGAATCAACTTAAGAAAAAAGTTTTATTACATTTTCTAAACTTATATTAGATTATTAGAAGCATTATTAGTAAAGTTTTTCAGAAGTTCTTTTTTCATATGAATATTCTAAATATCTTTGATATGATAAATTGCAATTCTTCTAGAAATAAATAGAGATTCAGAATCTTAAAATTGACTACTAAGTACTCTTTAACTTAGAATTTGAATCTAAGTTATTAAAGGTTTTTCTTAATATTTACTATTTATTTATTGAACTAAAGTATAGAAGTTAAAGGTTAGTCTCTATCCTAGGTCGTATGCTTTTATGCAATAAAAGTGTCACTTGAGGACAAGTAACATTTAAGTTTGGGGGATTTCGATACACCAAAATAATTTGTTATTTTCAGTATATATTTTATGTTTATTTTTTGTGATATTGCACTTTAAAGAAGGGCATTTTCATGTTTTTGTTCCAGGTATATACATTTTAGGCATTTGGAGCAAAAGTAGCAAACAGAATAATAAAAACAACAAATTTTTTAATTCCAGCGAATGACGCGACAGATTGACGCATGATGCTCCAGATTGGTGCCACATACGCTGGATTGGCTCCAGATGTGCTAAAACCCAGAACAATGAGGTCATCAGTAAACTGGCGTATGATGCGTTAGATTGGTTCCAGATGCACCATTTGACAGAGAGTTAGCACATGATGCACCGGATTTGGCGCCAAATGCATCAGGGATAAATTTTTGCAGATTAAGGTGGTTTGAGATGAATTTTGCGCAAATATTCAAGGGGACACTTGTTCTAAACTCTTCTTGGAGTAATTTAATGCATATAGACACTTTGAAAGGTTCTTTTATGAAGAAATATGTCTTATGGATCAATGGACATGTCTTTCGAATTCGAAAGGGTTAACTTTTAGACAGAATTTTAAAGAGAATTTTGAATTTTTTTGGAGGGAGGCAGCCTTTAATAAAAGTTATAGTGCGTGTGCGTGTGTAGGGGGTATTGTGAAGGCAAGATGGAGAGTTAGAGAGAGAGAGAGAAAATCAAGGGCTTGAAGATTTTCTTTAAGGATTGTTAGAGGAGAGGGAAAGTGAGAGATCTCTTCTTATATACACTTCTAACAAAAAATTGAGAGTGTTTGCAAAGAGAGAAATGCTTGGAGAGAACTTCTAGGAGTTTTCTTGGGAAGGATTGTGAGATAAGCTGTGTCTTTTATTTCTTTTATTTTATAAACTTGTTTTTATATATGAAATCCGTGTTTTGTCTTATCTTTTTCATGAATTCCGAGTAGTCTTGTTTATCCTTCTCTCTACTTTGAGATATGGTTTTGTTAAGAATTGATTTTGTTTTACATCATTTTTATTGAAAAAAATTTTTGATGATTTGAACTCCGATCTTCATGTACTTTTTGATCTGACCAATTGAATTGTTAAAATGTGTTGAGAAACATATATTCCAAAAGGGCTTTGATTTCTACAACATGGGGAGAATCAAATTTGATTTCATGGGAGAGTATTTCATCCATGGTGTAGGGTGCAAATAAATAAGGAAATATATTTTTTTGGATGCAAAATTGGAGATGTTAAGGTGATAGATTAAAATCCCCAATTTGGTCTAGTTGATTGGAAACTAATGCGAGATTGTTACCCATTAGGGGAGGGAGTAGTGGGAGCTCTGGGGTGGCACCCAGTATTCTCCCAGCCTAGCCATAGAATTAGGGACCAAACTCTTGATTAGTCAATGTTCTTTATGCACTCGGAAGAGGTTCAAGAATAGGATTGCTCCTTTTTGGCACAAAATAGTTTTTATATATATTTTAAAATAATTTTAATTTCTTCACAATCCATATACTCGTTGTAAAGGGGACGGATGCTTTCTTAAATTTGAACTTTTCATCACAACATATTAGTTTTAATTTTCGTAAATTTACTTTTAAAAGTTTAGCATTTATTTTAATTAACTTTATCTTTCAATTGCATTTTAATTAACATTCAATTGTTACTTAATATTCAAACTTTGCACTTTACTTTTTGTATTTGTAAAATTTTTACATTATAATCTTAAGAACTTATTCATAGGCATTTCCAACATCCCTCTGGGATCGATATCTAGGACTCCTTTTGAGCCTTTTATTATATGAGCGATACGGATAATTGTATTATTTTTAAAGGGTACTTGGCAGTTTAAATATTTTTAAAAATATAAAACTATTTTAATTGAAGTTATCTTGTTGGGATTAATTTGCATATTTGTTATTGTATCTGCCGTATGTATTTTGTAATATTGAAAAAATATTTATAAAATTAACACACTAAATCCACCCGCATCAAGTTTTTCCATGGCAGATATAATTGCAAATATGCAAATTAGTCCCAAATTGAGATTTTAATCTTTTGCAAATACTTTTTAATTATTTTTCAATTATATATGCTTGTATATGCCTGAGCCAGCTAGAATTGCCTAATGAACCTAATTTACACCTCAATTTGCCACGTGGCCGGATTTCATGCTCCATTCCTTTGTCCGACTCCTCCACTACCATCCGAATGATATACACACAAATGAAAGACATCTATTCATCATCCCCATCATACTCAACCCGAGAACCGTCCAACTTTTAGACCTAAGATCTCACTCGATACTTAACCAAATTACTCACAGTTTATTTCTATAACTTCATATAGTCGAGACAAACATAACCATATTACTAAAACAATAGGAAGTGAAACTTTTATTCACAATTAGTGAAACTGAGCTCAAAATCAAAGTGTTGAGCATATAACTTTACCCAAGAGGTGAGGCCTCAATTGGGTTTGTTCCTGAGCTTTGCCTTGAGTCCACAAACATTCTCCAAGAGTTGCTTTCTACTGTGATTAGCTCTGTATAGGAGTTCGATTGATAGATGGCACGAGCTTGGTCTAGGAGTGGGTTAGAGTGCTTTGGAGAGGGAGATTTTTATTGGGAAAGTATTCTTAAGCTATGAAGAAGATTAAAAGTAGCTCAATTTAACGTTTGGGTCAGTTTTGTGGAATGGCCGAAAAGTGTCCTAAATTTCACGTTTGAAATTAGGGTTTCTTAGTGGTTGGGAGAGGCTAGAATGGTTGGAGTGAACTTCGTGTGAGTTCTAGAAGGATTTGAAGACAATTGGGCAGAGTTTCCCTGAGGCTAGAGTACTTCTTTCTCTTTCACCATGAGAGGAGTCTTATTTATAGACCAGACCATGGTTGCCAACAAGGCAAGCCGGGGTGTCGAAAGTGCAGCTCAAGTAGAGGAGAATTTTGTGCAAGTGACCAATAGGAGGTTGACACACTAGATGGGTGGAATTTAGAGTTTAAGCCAAGGCGGGGCTTCTCGATTTTGAGTTTCTTGACAACTAGTCTAGTCGGCCAGGCAAGTGGTGGCAACTAGCTGGCTCAGAGAGAGTACTGGGGATTTTAATTGTGATCAAGATGGAGGTTTAATTAAGTGATGACCAACTTGAAATTTAGGAAGAGGCTCCCCAATTTGAGGGAACGTTGGTCCATGGCACCAATTTAGGGTTTTAATTGATATGATTAGCGCTCTAGAAGGTTAATCAAGGCAATATAAAATTACGAATAAGTTATTTCTAATGGGTCATGTTAATTTGGATTTTAGAATCAAAATAAGGTGGTTTTAGGCTAAAAGAATGGGCTTGGGCTTGACTTGGGATTACATCTAAATTGGAAGGCTCAATTTGGGCTATAAGAATGTCATGAGGAATTTTAGAAACAAATTTTATAAAATTGAATTGATTGTAATGCTCAATTTAATGGAATTTTGGCTTAAGTTCAGTTTGGGGCAATTGATTTGGAATTGAAATTGAGTTTAATTAAGCTAGAATTCGGTTTCAATTCAGCCTAGACATGATGAATTTTGTTTTGGATTTGAAATTAATATAGTGGGAATTGGGGTGAATTGGAGATTTTAGGCACTTAGGTGCAGTTTGAGAATTTTGACCAATTTTGGGAAATTTAGGTACAATTGAAGTTATTAGTGCTTCAGATTGATTTTGGGGAGGTTTGGAGAGATTTTGGAGGTTTTGATAATTTTTGGAGCATGAGAGGTATTTTTAGAATTTGGTAAATTTTGGTGGATTTGGGGAATTTAGGGTATTTTGGTCAATTGGAATGGTTTATAATGATTTAACATAATTTTTTGGTAGAATTGACAATTTGGGGAATTTTGGGAAAATTAGGGCTCTAGGGGCATTTTGGTAAGTTTTATATCAAAGCTTGTGATCAATGTTAATGAGTAGGCAATATTTCTAGGAGAAATGAGATGCCCCTCAATTATGTGTTAGAAGTTGAGATATTTCTTGTTTTGGAATTAAATTTCATGGGACCATTTATACCATCTTTTAGAAATTTATATATATTAATAACAGATACTATGTATCTAAATGGAAGAAGCTATTACTTTACCTCGATGTGATGCTCAAAGTGTTGCAAATTTTTAAAAAATGAACATATTTTGTAGATTGGGATGCCGTGAGTGATCATAATTGACGGTTAAAGTCATTTTAGAAATGCAATGATGGAGAATTACTAATGAAATATCATATTAACCATCAAATTACTACTGCTTATCATCCTCATACAAGTGGTTTGATTGAATTATCCAATATTGAAATTAAAAGAATAATTGAAAAATCTATGAATCCAATAAGAATGGATTGGTCAGTTAAACTTAACTATGCTTTGTGGGCTTATAGGACTGCGTGTAGAACTCTTTATAGGAATGACCTCATACAGGCTAATCTTTGGGAAAAAATTTCATTTACCAGTTGAACTTGAGCATAAAGCTTATTGGCATATTAAAGAATTTAATTATAATTTCAAGGATGCTCGTGAGAAAAGACTATTGCAATTAAATGAGTTTGTGGAGATAAGGAATGAATCTTCTGAGAGTGCTAAGATTTATAAAGAAAATATGAAGATGTGGCATGATCGAAGGATTCTTACTAAAAATCTTGAGCTAGTACAACAAGTTTTGTTATATAATCCAAGGTTAAGATTATTTCTAGGCAAACTTAAGTCCAGGTGGATGGGCCCATTTGTTGTGATAAAAGTTTATCCATATGGAGCTGTGGATATCAAAGATCCTAAAACTAAGAAAATATTCAAAGTGAATGGTCATACGTTGAAACCCTACTTTTTAGGGAATCAACTTAAATGATCTTATGTTATTGGTTCAACCATTATAAGAACTATTTATGTCGGGCTAACGACGTTAAACTAAGTATTTTGTGGGAGGCAACCCATAGTTATCTGTTTGTTAATTTTGAATGTTATTTTATTATGTTTGATTTAGAAAATTGTGGTAGTATTTTGAATATATAATGATTTAGTAATGATTCTAAGACCTTAATAAATGATTTAAACATGCTAGAATGAGATTTTGGACGTTAATCCGACTTACGCTAAATTAAGCACTGGCGCTTAAGCACCAACATTCAGTGCTTAAGCATGGCAGTTTGCTAAATGTGACAAATTATGTTTCTAGAAGTTTTAAACATGGTTTAGTGGGTTTATACATGGATTAGTGGTTTGAGAATGTGTCTAGTAGTTTTAGGCTTGGTCTAGAGCCTATAAATAAAAAGGAATGAAGAGAATTCTCACTCCACTTCTATTTTAACCATAAATTCTAAGTGAAGAGTGAGGGACCTTAGAAAGATTTCATCATCGGAGAGTGAGTTGAAGAAGATGGAGGGAGATATGAAGAAGAAGTTCATTAATCAAATTGCGCAAGAGTTATACAACAGTTCCCTAGCCGTTAGTATAGAAGGAATAACAGAAATCACTAAAATTGAGGCTGAAGTGGCTTGAATTGAAATAAAGGTGATGGAAGTTAATGCACATTTGAAGCATTTTGGATGGAAACTTAAGATGCAATTTAGCCATACCAATTTTGTTGAAGCGGACAAGCTATGTATTTGAAAAACAAATTGATTGAAGAAGTCTCAACTAGTGTTCTTCACCACCGTCCTTTTTGTAATATTTATATTCCAAATGCCCAAGAAGAGACTAATGATAGGTCAAGATTCATTCCACCAAAAGTAGAGTGGAATAAAGTTCTTTATTTAGTGTTTGTTTGTGTTAGGTGTTTGTTTGTTAGTGTTAAGTTTGTTTTATGTGATTTTAATGCTAAGTTTTTTTAATGTTTGTGTTTAGGAATTATCTCATCAAAGACTCTTGGGATTGAGAAATTATGTATTGCAAATGTTTGCATTTGTTTGTGAATTAATATAAGTTTTTTTTTGTGTGAAAATTTGTGTTATTTTGTGTTGAATTAAATTAGTTTGTATTGGTGAATCTTGAGAAAGAGGAGAGTTGAAGGGGAAGAAAATAGTTATTAAGGATTTATAAGACCATTTAGGGGTGGTTGATTTAGGCTAGAAGTGCATTTTTACTTAAATCAAAATTATAAATATTTATGTACTAGAGCCTAAGCGTCAAGTCCCCACACTTAAGCGCTAGCTAACCCAAGTGTTAGGCGCGGAAGAATTGAATTAATCACGCTTAAGCACCGGTTCACATAAACTAGTTTGCAAAAAGTTTAAAGTGAAATTTTGTTCCGAAAACCTCCATTTTTACCCTAACTTCATCTCCTATCTTCAGTTCTTATGATTTTGAGAGCTAGGGGCTCTAAAGTGGTAATTTTGTGGTGGTTTCAAGCTAATTTTGTTAGATTTTATCTTCTTGAGTTAAGAGATTCACTTCTACGTAAAAATTTTTTATTTCACCATAAATTTTGAGCACATTATGGATTTGACCAAAAATCACTATTCATGGTAAAATTTTGAGAAAAATCTAAGGAACATACATAAAAATGTGAGTTTAAAATTTTAGGAGTTGAGTTTAATGATTTAAAGTTGAATTTAGGATTTATTGTAGATTTTATGTGATTATTAGAAATGTCCCCAAGATTGAAGAGGAGTAAAGGGAAAGCTCATTTCAATTCCAAAAAGTTTGTTAGTACGAGAGCTTAGCATAGATTTAGTGATGCACTGCAGTCTAGGAAACTGATTCCTGAGCAGTATTTTAAGAGTCAAGGTTGACCAGTAGAAGATTTGATTGTTCACCGATAGTGGTTGTTTTTCTGCTGTGGCTGTGATTTCTGTTATTTAGGAGTCCTACACAAATCTCCTTGAAGTTGAGGAAGATAAGGCCATGGTTCAAGGAAAACAAGTGCCTTTCTCGACGGAGATAATAAATCTGTTCTACCAGTTTCCTATACGTTATGTTTTTATTCAAACTATAGTCCGAATGAGGATGAGTTGGACAAGATTATATCATCATTTATTGTTACAAGAGGATTGTGAAAGATTACTAATGAAAAAAGAGTCAACTTCCCCACATCAAAGTTAGATGCCACATCGAAGGCGTGACACTACTTTATTTCTGCTCATCTGCTACCAACCAACCACCTCAACAAAGTAACTCGAGCTAGAGCCACCTTGAACTATTGTACTCAACAATTCAAGACCATTGATATTGGAGATATGATTTATGAGACTATCGCTAGCTCTACCATTGCTGCTACTACTGCAGGTTTCAGATTCACATCCTTGATCTCTTCATTATGCGAGCAAGCAGGTGTTAGATTTTTTAGCTGGGAAGAGATATTGTAGCTTCTCAAGCACATTACAAGTGTTAATGTGAAGTATTATTCACATCACTCGATCTTTGGCTGGAGAGGAAGATTTTCTAGCAGTTCAGGTGCCTCTACATCTCGTTCTTATACATCTCATGCTTTGACATCACAAGATCAGACTTCTAGATCTGATTCACAGTCAGAATTATTGCAAAGAATGTTATGTAACATTAATTATATTGTAGATAAAGTGTTATATTTATAAAATTTTGTAAACCATAAGAATGGATATGTGAGGAAACATAGTGATTATGAGGAGAAATTCCACTTATCTTTGGAAAACCTCATGAGAGGTGACCAGAGTGTAGTTTTCCCTCCATATCGAAAGTATCCATCATATGCGCCTGATAGTGATGATAATAAGCAGGACGAATATTAGACTGATTACTATAGTTTAGTTTTTTTTATTTGTTTTCGTGATATTTTTATGGTATAATTATATTTTACTATTGTTTTTTTTGTACTGTACTTGTTGAGACGGTACTTTTATTTGTGTTTTATCTTGTTAGACACTATTGTGTTGTATTCATGTTATTGTGAGTAGTTGTATTGTATTTTTGTGGTAGTAATTGTTATAACTATATTTTCTAGTGTATTTAGTTAGTCTGTGTTGAACTTAATCTTGGAAGTTAGGAAGGTTTATAATGTTACCAACTTTCACTTAAAAACTTCATTTTAAATTTTCAATTTACTACCAGGTATTTTCTTTATGTTGCAGTTGTGAATGTCTGTTAGTGTGTTAGCTTGCTTTTATGTATTTCTTCACTGCATACAAGTCTAATGAATCTTAATATGTTAAAGTTAAATAAAAATTGGATCAATTAAATTTTTACTCCCATTTTTAATTTTTGTGCTTGTATATTTAAAATGTTAAAATTCATATAAGAATGTTAGTTTTAGTTTTCATTCCTACATTTATTTATATAATGCTAAAATGTTTTATCCTATTTAAAAATTTAAGTTTTGGGGGGGAAGAAAAATTTTCTAAGAACTTGATGTTTATTTGTTCTCAAATGTATTACAAATAAATTTGATTTTGAATTGAAAATAAATGGTTATGTATATGAAGTTATATTAGGGAAGTAAAATTTTGAATATAGAAATGAGTAAAAGAATTTTGTTAAAACCTATAGTAAGGAAGAAAAAACTTAAAGTTAAAAATTTTTAGTGTGGAAATGATAAATATTGAGTAACTATCTTTAGTAGGAAAAATTATATTTTTGATAAATTTAGAAGGGTTAGACTTTTATTTTCAATGCTTAAATTTCTTTTATTAAAAATATTTTTTAAAACTATTACTATATTTTTAAGTAAAATATTTATATCAAAATTTTGCTTTAAGAAAGAAGAAGTGGAATTCAAAGTCATTAAAGTCCTATCTAGATATAATAATCCTCACAAAAAAAAAATAATTAAAAAAATAATAAAAAGGAGAAAAAGTTAAAAAGGGAGGAGAAGCTTGAGGATTAGTGCCTAATCAAAAATTTGTTCCACATCTAATCCTTTTAAAGTATAAAACTTGAGAAAATCTTAAGCTTAATGATATAATATAGTAAGTATAACTATTATTAATAAAAAATTTTAGGTTGAGAAGAAAAAATGCATAAACTTTATATTTGGAGAATTTACAAAATTTTTGAACTAGACAAAAACTCTTATTTCAGACTTCCTTACATTAAAAATTTCTAGTTTGTCTCATGTAGTGATTTTTTTTTCTAAATTGAACTACTATATTTCTATATCAAAATTTTAGAATATCCTAAAGAAACTAATTTACATAATATACTTATTTTTTTTTTAAAGATTGAAGTGCCACTTGAGAACAATTAACATTTTAAGTTTGGGGGATATTGATATACCTCAAATATAGTCTTTATATACACATTTCTATACCTATGCTTTAGATATTGTACTTTAATGGAAGTTATTTGTGTGCTTTTCTTTTATGTATAATCAAATGGATGAAAAATGGTGAAAGGAGTGGAAAATGATCAAATTTGGAGCAAAAATGAAGAAGGCGTGCAATAGAGCTGAGGCACCTAAGCACCGAGAACTGGCGCTTACGCTCTAGTGAAACAGAGAAGGTCACGCCTAAGTAACCAATACCTCACGCTTAAGCTCCAGAAGTAGTTATTTGATGATTGAATGAATTTGGATGAATTTTTGAAGAGGTACTTGAAGCAACCCTTGATGAAAATGTGGAAAATAGTTAATGGACATGAAATTACATTCAATTAGCTTTTGAAAGAAGGCAACTCTTGAAAGATTCATTGAATGTGGACACATTTTGAAGAGACACCAAGACACCTTTTGGAAAAGTATAAAAGAAACTTGGATTGAAGAGGAGAATGATTGATGAAAGGAGTCATCAAACCATCATCATTGCCCACATGTGACGGCCGCCGCCAATTTTTTTTTTTTAAGTTGTAGTTTATATTGTAAGTGAAGAAGAGATGCAAAGGAACTCCACCACTTTGGTGGAGAGGATTTGAGATAAGTTTTTATTTTTGTGACTATATATTGTTTTAATTTAGACTTCTTGTTTGTTTGCATGATTTTTTACTTTCAAACTTAAGTGTGGTTGTGTTTTATCCATGAATTTTGAGAATATTTCTTGATCATTTTCCTTAAAATGATAAGTGATTAAGTATTGGACGGAAGTTGTGTGAAGTATTTGTCTTTAATGTTGGAAGAAGTTGTGATGATTTTAAATCATGTACTCCATTTACTTCTTGATTTGGCCAATTAAGATGTTAATACATGATTTTAGAACATGTAAGATCCGAGATGATATTTTCTCAGTAAAAAAATGGTAAGAATCACATGAGGCTGTAAGGATGAGAATGTAATTCATATTATTGAGTGCAAATAAATAGGGAAATAAAATTTGAAGGGTGTATAATTAGAAGAATTTTGTATGACAGACTAAAGACCCCAATTTCATTTATGGTTTTAGGCTTTGATGCGAGATGTTAGCCCCCAGGTGAAGGGAGAAGAGGGAACTATAGAGTGAGAGCTAGTATCTTTCCTACCTAAGCCGTCTTCAAGACTATTCAAGCTTTAAATTAGTCAATGTTCTTTTTAGAATCTCTGTTGACCTCACTTTTGGTTGAGGTCTAGTTTTCTCCTCTTTAATAACCTATATTCTAGTCATAGGACTTTTCTGTTTAATATTCTTAGATGACTAGAAAAGGAACACTCACCATTAGAAGTCTAAACTCTTCTTTGCTCAACTTGAAGTTCCACATATTGGTCCTAACCTCTAGCACTTTGTAGGCGGGGTCAATATGGGGGAGCTCAAAGGCAGTCCCCACAGGGTTGCTTGGCCTTATGGTTGAACCTGGGTGTTAGTCTGGAGCTAGTTCACTCACTTACACTTACTTTCACTCACATTCACTAACAACCTTAAAACCAAGCTTGTTGACTTTAATCCCTTGATTTTTTGGGAGACTCATGAGATGGTCCCTAGACCCCCCAGCCTTAGGCTAAGGTCTAGCCAAGACTGGTACATAGATAATCAAAAAGGAGATTCCATTGGTCCATGACTTAAATAGGGTGGTTGGCACCCAACTTTCATTAAAATACTAAACTTAGCCTTTTGCCCCCAAATCTACTCAATTTACCAAAACACCCCCAAAACCAAAATTTGACCAAAATTCCCAAAATTAACCAAACATCCCAAGTTTATCCAAAAATTATCTCAAACCATTTGAAACTACCCAAATTTCCCAAAACTTCTCAAAATTGCCAAAATTATCAAAATACCCAAATTTGCCAAAACTATAAAAATACCCTTGTTTGCTCAAACTTTCCCAAAACCCTAAAAATCATTTCAAATATCCCTAAAGGCAATTTGGACCCTTCAATGAACCCAATTTGATCAATTTGGCGAACTTTGACTAAAAGCCACAAATTACCTAGAGGCCCAATTACCCCATATTCACCCCAAATGTCCATCAATTTGTCTCCAATTTTCTCCAATTTCAATTCTAAACTTAATATCATCATGATCAAACTCAATTTAAACAAAATCCAAGTCCAATTGACCCACGTTTGAGTCCAATTTCAACCTAAATCAAAAAAGCCCCAATCTGGCCTAAAACCAAAATCCCACTCAATTGAACCCTAAAACTTTCCAATTGCCACAGTTATGCATCATAAACTCTTTAAAATATATACACCCACCAAGTTCAACCCTCAGTTGACCTTATTCAAGCTTCAATTTCACTCAATTTCAACCCAAATCTAAAATTCCCAAATTTGCCCCAATTTAGCCATGTGCCCAAATTCCATCAAATTGAATGACCAAACCCCAAAATTGGCACCCAATTATTGTTGATAACTCTTCATAATATTCCCCTCTACCATTTTCAACTCTCAATTTGGACTTAACCCAACTATAGCCCAACCTAAACCCAAGTCTAACCCAACATCCCCAAATTGATCAAATTTCTAAATTCCTTGAAATCGAACCTCCAAATTAATTCAAAATCATTCAAAATCTCATATAAAACCCTCATGAGAATCATCCCCACAAAATTCATCAATCAATTGGGACCATGCACTAAAATATATTAAGCCATGCCAAAGTGACCAAAGTAATGACACCACATCCACAAAGTGCACCCTAGGACTATGCTAGACTCACCTAACCCACCCTAGATGAGCTATGAACCAATGGTCCCTTGATTTATATAATTTAACCACATATTTGGCCAAAACATGAAATATTATTGTCATTATTACTTACCCTTGGGAGTTAATCATAATTAGCCACCTCCTGACTTCCCTGAACTTAGAGATGAGCAGACCTTAGGCAGTCACCACCTTAGCCACCAGAAACAGTCACCCCAAAGGAGCTCAAAATGGCCAAAACCCAAAATTTTAAATCCCTCACTTGGCTCACTCCGAATTGGATTCTTGTGCTTTATTTCCCTCCATCTCAACAAGCTTTATCACCCATCAAACGCTCATGAGCTCCACCAGGCAGCCATGGCTTTAAATTAACCCCTCCAAGACCAAAGAAGGAGAACTTGAAAATCTTGGGGAAATTCTGCAAAAATCTCACCAGAGCCTCTCCAAACCTTCCGAAGTTCAATCACTATGCTCTCAGTCGCTCCCAGACACTCTACAGAGCCAATTTCTTCACTGAAATTTGCCCAAAAACCAAGACAGGTTTCTCCACACCTCAACAGTTCACCAAACACCAATTAACTATGCACACACCATCACCAGAGTGAGAGAAGAAGATTCCTCACCAAAGGCCCATCCCAAATAGTCTCTAACATAGCTCTAGACTAACACCTAAAATCGAGCTTAATCTAAATCATACCTAGACACAGGGCCTAGGGCTTCATATGGAGCTCCGTTAGACTCAATTAAAGCCACCACAACCATCTGATTGAGGCCTCCACTATCATACAAAGGTATTGAACCTCAACACTAATCCGAGCCTATTTTGATTCTCTATATGTATTTATTGTATTTCATATCGTATAAGTTGTATATATATGCTCTCCTTCAGTAGAAGAAGGTTTAAAAACAACCCCCTGTAATTTAGTTAAGTCTGGATGAAGATCTTAAGGTTTTAGTGTGAGTCTGGTTGAGTCTAGATGTTTGGACACTTGGGAATGATGACTGGGACTCGTCTGATCAATCTTTTGTTCAATGGACAGAGGAGATCAAGCTGGACAAACCCTTGGAACTAAAAGGGAGGCCATGTGGTGCCTGAGGTGGCTGGTAGCATCAAATGGCAGAGCACCGCGTATAAAGCTCGGAGCGGATGAGGTTGCACTGGCGGAGACTAGGATAAGTAAAAAATTAGGCTTTTTTTTATCAAAATTAAAGCTTGATCTTTGAAAAATCATAACTTTGTGTAGAAAAATCATAAGAATAAAATAAAAATACCATCTTTCTCAATGAACAGAGTAAAATAATGTGAACTAAGAATTAAAATTATTTGTTGACTCTCTGATTTTTAATGAATTAAATACTCTATGGAGTATTTTAACTCAATATGATCAACCATTATTCATAAGGCTTGAAACTTTAAGAGTTTGTTCCTCATGATATAGGGGATGATCTCTAATTTTTCCAAGGTAGAGGGCATCTCTATGCTTCTAACCTTAATTTTCAAGCTAGAATGGCTATTTTGACTTATTCTAATTATATAAATTAAAATACCACTTGGAAACTTATGGGAATATATTTAGTAGGTTTCCTATGGTCAAAGAAGCTTAAGAAAAATGTCATGATGATTTGAATTATTTTTTACATTTCTAAAGTTAATTAAATGTATAAATCTTGCTTTAATTTATGTAAATTGTATACTAATAAAATATTGACAAAATTAATTCCACGTTGTGCATTAAAATAATATTTACTCACTATAAAAATTTAAAAATAATTTGAATAAAGTTGATTTTCTAATAAACCCTGTATTTTGTACAAAAATAATTATAATAAATTAAATACACTTGGGAAAATTATGAAAACTTTTTTTAAGTTCCTTGCGATCAAGGCACTTACTAAAAATAAAATTTACTTTTGAGAAAATACTTGATTTTTGAGATTTATTTTGAGTATAAAATAATTTAAAATAATTAATAATCCAAAAAATACCAAAATATTTTAAAATGTGCCTAATTGTTCCCTGATCACTTAAAACTCATTAGGATATTTTTCCTGATTTTTCTAAGTTCAAATAATTTTTTAAAGAGCTTAAAAATGATTTTTTCTTATTTTCCCATTAAAATAATTATAATAAATAAATTAAAAATCATAAAAATACAAAAAATTGTTTCTCTGAGTTCTTTGAACTCAAAGCAATTTGATAAAAATATAAAGATAATTTTTGTGATTTAAACATTATTTTACATTTAATTAAATCTTTAAAATTGATTCACAATCAAATAATAATGATAAGAATTTAATTAAAAAATTAAATGTCCCTTATAGGAAACTTTCAAGAACCCAACTTAATATAAACCCTATTTAATTTTCCATATTAAATCCCTAAACTTGTTGGCTTATAAATAAAATGGTTTTACAGACTAAACGAATGCCATACATTTCTTAGTTTAGTTGATTGTGCCTTACTATTAAGTTATGTGTTTATCTTTCGAGGTAGATACATAGCTTAAGGTGTAGCGCTCTTTCATATAAACTTTGAAAGATATGGGATCAATTTGATTTCATATTTTTTTTAAAATTAAATAAATATATATATATATATATATATATATATATATATATATATATATATATATATATATATATATATANNATATATATATATATATATATATATATATATATATATATATATATATATATATATATATATATATATATATATATATAAATTAAATGTCCCTCCAAAGCAGGCAATGAGATTTTGATTCCGGCAGCCGATTGCTTCCACAGGACGGCCCCCCAAAAATTGTGCTGACCAATCTCTAGTAAGGATAAAGATTATTATTGCTCCTATTTAGCACAACACAATTTGAATAATTCCACACTAGAATTCCTATACTTGTTACTGATTCATGATAATAAAAAATATATTTTATTTATATTGCGTTCATCTTACAAATATCTAGTTAAGTTTAATTAGTTGTTTACTTTGCTTCTATGTATCAAAAATTTACAAAAAGAATTGAACCTTCATTCCTATTATTGAATCTATAGTTTGAGTAGGAATATTTTGTTAAGTAGAAATTGTTATCTGATTTCTTCTGATTTTAGATGCATATTATTAATTTTTCCTATGGGTTTGATATTACAGGCTTAATCAAAAAGTATTATATTACTTAATAAAAATAGACATACTTACGTAGTATCCCATATTTAAATATAATAATTATATTTTTATTTGGTTTGAAATCAAGTTTTTTTCTAGTTGTTGCTGGTGATCAAGTTTTTGGCATCGTTGCAGAGTAAGAACTACAAATAAAGAAAAATTTTGAATATAATCGCATACATCGCATTGACAGATAGCAGTTGGGATCATATGTGCACTACCAATCCATGGGAAACATTCAAGAAGATGAAAGTGAAGAAGATGTTTGAGCGCATTTTAGTACATAATTTGTAGTTATAATTACTTTTATATGTTATGTGTTTGTATTGGATTTAATTTATTATGGAACCTTATATGTTTTGTTTGTTAACTTTTTTATATTTAGGCTTCAGGGTTAGTTTGTTGGCTTGATTTCAACAATGAATTATATGTGTTGGCCTAAAAACGATTAGTTTGTAATCATTTTGATTTTATATATAAATGTGAGTTTTGTGCTGCTTGTGAAATTATGTGTTAAATTTTTTTTTTAATTATGAGTATAAGTGTTAAATTATGTTAATTAGAGGTTGAAGTGGAATGGTACACAACATATTTTCAAAGAAAATCGAAATCTTAAAATTTTTGGTGATTGCGCCAGAGGCGCCAGTTTCCTGAAAATGCCAAGATTCACTTAAAACTGTGAAATACCCATGTAAAACTCCATTTTTACTACTTGGGTCATCTCCTACCTATAAACCAAGGCCAAAACTCAATCTAGGGCTTGACAATTGGTGTATTTCAGGAGAATTTAAAGACTAAATGTCTTGGAATTCATCTTTTCTTGGTAAGAGCTTCACTTTAACTTATAATTTTTTTTATTTTCATCATGAACTTATCCTATATTTTGGAAATCCAAAAATTGGAGAGTTTTTTGAAGAAGTTTAAAGAGAACCCATGGTGAAAAGCTTCTCACCAAATATTCTCTTTTAGAGTTTGATTTATGATATTGTGAATTTATTTGGATTTTATTTGAATTTATATAGAAATTCTTATGGCTCTAAGAGTAAATAGAAGAAAGCCTACGGGCAATTTTGTGCAAGGATATTTGTTAATTTTAAGGGTCCACTTAATTATAATACTTAAATGGGCTCGAGGAAGTTGATTTAGGAGCGAGCATTTTCAAATCCAGGAGGAGAGATTGAAAGGTTGATTATTGCTCTTAAGTGGGAAACGTTCTACTACTTCACCATAATAGCTATTGTTTTTATGATTTGAGAATTCAATGCCAATCTTCAGATGACTATGGACGACCACATTTATGTTCAAGGTAAGCAAGCTGAATTTACTAGAAGAAAAATCAATGCAATTTATGAGCTGAGAAATAAATTTTATTGTGAGTATACTGCATTTGTGATGATTGATTCATCACTTGATGAAGTAATGGCCTATCTCACTGATGGAAGAGGAGAATGGAAGGTTAAAAACAATGACAAAGTTAACTTCCCCACTTCCATTTTAAATGTTCAATCTAAAGCATGACATTACTTCATCTCTGCATAGTTGCTTCCAACTAATCACCTGAGCGAAGTAACTAAGGAAATAATAGTGTTGAATCTCTGCATTTAATAAATGAAAGAAATTGATATTGGTGCTCTTATTGTGCGAAATGCTCAAAGCATTACTAGATGTGGGACAACTAGTGGTTTGGGATATCTTGCCCTTATTTTCTCTTTATGTGAACAGTCAAGAGTAGAATTTGGTAGAAATAAAGAAATGTTGCAGCCACTGAAACATATTGGAAATCTCACTGTGCATAAATTTGAATCATTTGCTGGATCTAAGAGTGGAAGTAGTGAAAGGCCCTCCACATCAGCTACAAGACAATATACTTCCAGTTTTGTTTCACATGAAAATATTATGGAATAGTTAATGATTCAACAATCAGATCTCATAGAAATGCAGAAAAAAATAGGTGGTATAGAAGCCCGTAATGCCTATAATGATGAATATAAGTAGAAATGAGTCCAACATGACATTGCATATGAAGATTCCATGATTAGTTTTTTGAGGGGTGATCATACTATAGAGTTTCCTACATCCCTCAGCTTCACGCCTTATGTGCAAGAAGAAGAAGAAGAAGAAGAAGAGGAGGAAGAAGAGGGAGAAGAGGATGATTAAGAGTAAAATTTATTTGGGTTTTGTTTGTTTTTATCTATTGTTATTTGTTTTATTTTTTTGTTGATGGTATGAATTAGAACAATTTCTGTGTTTGATTTGTGAATATTTTGAACTGTTATATGTAATAGTAAATTGTAGATTTTTATTTTTCAACATTTTTAGTTGCTTTAGTTTACTCTTTATGTCTTTAATTTATCTTATCTTAGCAAAACCTTTGATATAATTAAGTTATTTAATGCATTAAAGCCTTAATTTTTAAGTTAGCACCTACAAAATATCAAAAGCCAAGTTTCATATTCAGAATCCTCTACAGTGCATTTATTATTTTTTTTACCTACAAATTCTGTATATTACATGCTTTACTTATAATTTAAAAATTTAATTTTTGGGGAAAGAAAAATTTTAAAAATAAATAAAAATAAAAAATTAAACTAAATTTTATTTTTCCTCAATTAACTATTGTTGACCTCACTTTTAGTTAAGGTCTAGTTTTTCCTCTTTAGTAGCCTAAGGTCTAGCCATAGGACTTTCCTGTTGACTATTCCTAGAGGACTAAAAAAGGAACTCTCATCATTAGAAACTCTAAACTCTTATTTTCTCAACTTGAAGTTCTACATATTTTTCCTAACCTCTAACACTTAGTAGGTGGGGCCATGTTGACCTCATTTTTGGTTGAGGTTTAGTTTTTCCTCTTTAGTAGCCTATGGTCTAGCCATAGGACTTTTCCTGTTGACTATTCTTAGAAAACTAGACATGGAACCCTCAACACTAGAAATTTCAAACCCTTCTCCACTCAACTTGAAGTTCCACATGTTGCTCTCAACCTCTATCACTTAGTAGGTGGGGTCACTGTGGGGGAAACTCAAGATGAGCACCCCTTAGGGCTGCTGGACCTTAGGGTTGACCCTGGGTGTTGGTCTGGAGCTAAGGCACTCACTACACTCATACTGGACCTTAGGGTTGACCTTGGGTGTTGGTCTGGAGCTAAGGCACTCACTACACTTATCTAAACTCACAATCACTCACAACCCTGAACTCAAATTTCTAGCCTAGCTCCCTTGATCTTTTGGGATACTGATGTAGATGGTCCCCTAAACCTACTAGCACTAGGGCTATGGTTTGGCTAAGACTACTATGTAGAGGACCCAAAATGAGATTCTCATTGGTCCATGGCTTATTGGTTATGTTTGGTACCTCAAATCTACCAAAATACCCATCTTGGCCTTTTACCCCTAAAACACCCCCAAATTACCAAAATACCCCTCCATAGCTAAAACTCCCAAAAATTCCAAAAATTCCTAGAAGATCCCAATAAATCCTAAATATTCCCAATTTTATTTCTTTCAACTACCAAATGACCCAATTTAGCCAATTGGACCATCTTTAACCAAAACCCTTCAACTACCACATGACCCACTTTGGCCAATTTGACCATCTTTAACCAAAATCCCCAAATTGCTCTTTAAAGACCCAAATTTCCCCAAATCCAACTCAAATGTCCACCAATTTGATCTTAATTGACTCCAATTCCAATCCTAAACTCAAATTCAGTTTTTATATGACAAAAATAAACCAAATACAAACTCAATTTGTCCATGATTTGAGCCCAATTTTGATTTGGGTCAAAACCCCAATTTTGACCATATGACTTAATATCACCAAATTGAGCTCATGGCCTAGTCAATTGGCCCCAATTGATGTTGAAAAATCTTGATAACATTCATATACATCAAAATCAACCATAAATTGACCTTGGTGAAGTTTCAAATCCATTTGCTTTTGGCCTAAATCCAAAATTCCCAAATTTAGCCCCAAATTGGCTAAGTCCCCAAATTTCACCCAATTGATTGCCTTAACCTCAAAATTGACATCTAATTTATGTTGAAAACTCTTCATGAGGTCCCTATTGACCATTTGCAACAATCAATTTAGACTTAGCCCAAGGCTAACCCAAGCTAAACCCAAGCCTAGCCCAACATGACCAAATTGATTAAAGTTCAAAATTTGTTCAAATTGACCCCCCAATTGGACTTAAAACCACTTCCATCCTTAACCAAAGTTGTTCCATATGATCATCTAAACCAAATGCAATAGTCAATTAAGCCAATTGACATGGCTAACCTAGCCCAAACCCAGGTTTTGGTTATTTGCACCCACTTGGACCCATGCACTAAATGTGACCTAACCACCCTAAGGCCACCAAATTAACTCCACCACAGCCATTAGTTGGACTTAGTGACCAATACAAACACCATTAAATCACCTAAATCAAGCCAAGGACCAAAGGTTCCCCAAATGAAGGGATCTTATTTCCAAAAATGCACATTCTTAAGATATCTTTGCCAAATCTAAGCACATTTACATTAAATTGTTGGGATGGATTCCTCTGGGTTCCCTGAGCTCCTAGCCACCTCCCCCTGGCCGATCGGCCAACCTAGTGGCCAGAAAGGCCCAAAATCGAGAACCACCCCCATGGCACCTCACCTAAATCAAACCTAGAGGCCAGCTCATCCAAATCAAGTTGAAGAGCTCCTCCGCACCTAAGCACCACAATGCACCCAAACTTATGCCTTGAGAGCCACCCCATGGCCATTTTTATTTAAAATCACCCCTAAGCACCACAATGCACCCAAACATTTGCCCTGAGAGCCACCCCATGACCATTTTTATAAGAACTCACCTCCACGGCCATGGGAGGTAAGCACCACAATGCACCCAAACTTATGCCCTCAGAGCCACCCCATGGCCATTTTTATAAAAAAATCACTTCCCACAGCCATGGGAGGTATGCTGAAATTTCCTTAGAGAGGCCTCTCCAAACTTCACATAGAGCTTCCCTAAGACCCCTCAGTGCATTCCAACCATTTTCCCTCACCCATCCCCATTGCCAAAGCTCAATTTTGAGCTTGAAACCCTGCCGGAAACTAGGACAGAACCCAATACACCTCCACACTCCACCAAACTCCAATTTCTTGTGCCCACACCTTCATAAGAGTGAAAGAAGCCAAAGCCCCATCAAATCCCACTTGCACAGAGCCTCTACCATAGCTCTAGACCAACACCTGAAATCGAGTTTAGTCGAATTCATACCTAGGCCTTACACCAAGACCAGGGACTCAATCCCTAGCCTCCTTGGACCCCAACAAAAGTGCCGAGCACCTCTGATCGAAGCCTCCCTTCTCAGAGCAAAGCTATAAAACTTCTTCTTCTTTCGAGCTTAATTTGATTCCCCATTTACTTAGGCTTGATTTTATGGTACATTAACCACTCCCTTCTCAGAGCAAAGGTATAAAACTCCTCCTCCTGAGCTTATTTTGATTCTTCATTTACTTAAGCTTGATTTCATGGTACCTTAGCAGTATAGATTATGTTCGTCTCACTTAGATTTACAATGGCTTAATTTCATGGCTTATTAACCGTATAGATATGTTCGTCTCACTTAGACGATTATAATGGCTTAATTTCATGGCCTATTAACCGTATAGATATGTTCGTCTCACTTAGAAGAATTCATAGGATCAAACCCGAAGTGATTTGGTTGAGTCTAGGCCGAGATCTTAAGGTTTTAGTGTGAACGTAGGATCAAACCCAAAGTGATTTGGTTGAGTCTAGGCAGAGATCTTAAGGTTTTAGTGTGGATATCAAACCCGAAGTGATTTGGTTGAGTCTAGGCCGAGATCTTAAGGTTTTAGTCTGGACGGGCACGACAAAGTGATTTGGTTGAGTCTAGGCTGAGATCTTAAGGTTTTAGTGTGGACGGGTACGGGATAATTCTATCGGGGACGATGATGGGGAGCCGTTCGATCGAGCGTGTATCAAACGGATGGGGGAGATCAAGCCGGACAACACTTCGTGATATAAATAGCGGGCCGAGTCAGCAAGCTACGTTGACAGCGGCGTCCAACCAGAGCACGTCACGCATGCCTTCGGAGCCGTTGTAGGTTGAGGTGGCACGCGCGATTTAAATAGATAAATAGGGCTTTTTCTTATTTATTTAACTACCCTTAACTTAGAAAATTTATAACGTTGTGTAGACAAATCACAAAAATAAAATAAAAATAATCTCTTGCTCAGTGAATAGAGGAGAATAATGTGGAACAAATTTCAAGGCTATTTGATGCATATTTTATTTTTAATTAACTAAACACTGTTTTGAATCATTTGATTCTCCATGCATAATGGCACATCACCTTTGCTTGAAATTTTGACATGTTGTAGTCTCTGCAAGGGGAAGTATTCTTTGATTTTTCCAAAGTCAGAGGAGCTCCCTATACAGAGACCAATATTTTTCAAGTTATTTCACATTATTTCATTAAGATAATCAAGGAAATTAGCATATTGATTATAAAATCCTAAGAAAATTTTTGAAGGTCCACCATGACTAGAGAAACCCTTCGAAATAATTTCATGGGTCAAGACATTTAAAATATCCTTAAATTTTATAAATACTAAATCACTAAGAAAATTAATTTTAGAAAATATAAATAATTAAATGACTTGATTTTTTATCTCCACTGTGATTTATGATCCAGAGAACTCATCATAAATATTTCAAAATATTTTGAGTTCATTTGATAATTTAAATTGATTTTTAAAAATAAATACCACTCTTGGAATTTAAAGGATTTTTAAAAATTAAAATATAAATCAAAAAATTATGAAATTTAGTTTTTTTGAGTTCTCTGTGATCAGGGGTATTTTATAAAAATAAAATGATATTTATAACAAAAACTTGATTTTTAGCCTATTTTAAATATTTAAATAATTAAAAAATCCATAAAAATCACAAAAACAATAAAACTCATGGAAATATTCTAAATTGCTTCCTAATTACTTAGGAACAATTAGAATATTTTTCCTGATTTTCTAAATAAAGATATTGAATTTCAAAGCTTAAAAATAATTTTTAAAGGCTAAAAAATGAGTTTACACTAAAATAATTCCAATAAATCAAATAAAAATCAAAAAAATATAAAGTTTGCTCCTCTGAGTTCTCTGACCTTAGAGAGATTTTTCAAAAATACAAAAATTAATTTTTGCCACCTAAAATATTTTATTTTTTATTAAATAATTCATAATTTGAAATAATTCTAATAAATCACAGAGAAATAAAAAAATCATGTAATTTGACCTAATGGCTTATCTAGTCTAGGTCTACCTCCAGTAAAAATTTTAATGGATTAGAATTTACATTCGTCAAGTTAGGAATTTTCTTTGAAAAATCCTATTTTTGCATTAAAATAAATATATAAATTAAATTAAATTTTGAAAAATCATATTTTCTCCTCTGATGTCTTAATTGACCCAGGAATGAGGTAGGATAAAAATTTTAAAGTCATTTGAATTGAATTTTACAAATTATGAAGTAAAATGTGTAATTTTGGAAATTTAGCCTTAATTAACATTTAGGCTTAATTCAAGGAGGGGAGTGGGTAACCTCTGATCTTAATCAATTTATTTGATGTTTGAAACACATGGGGTTAATTGGTAGAAACCAATTTCATTTTACTCTGATCTTAATCAATTTATTTGATGCTTGAAACACAAGGGGTTAAGTGGTAGAAACCAATTTCACTTTCCTCATTAAAAAAAGATAAGTTAATAAATTTCTAAATTATTAAAATTTGGAAGTTTATTAAAATTAAATGAGCCTGGACTTAGGGGTATGAATTTGGAAGCCAATAATTAACCAATTTAATATCTCTATCTTGATTTTCAAATAAAATCCAAATCATGAATCATGACCACTTAAAGCTTAACTCCTTTCAAAACTAATTAAGACACTCACCTAGGTCTTAAGGGCTTAGTGGTGACTTAGGCCAAATCAAAATTGACTAAATGAGGATTAGGGCTAGGCCTTAAGGGCTTAGTGGTGACTTAGGCTAAATAAAAAATTGATTAAACAAGGATTAGAGAAAAAAACATGATTAAATCAAACATCCTTGAAACATCAGTAAGCCCCAATAGGATTAAAAATTTGGCTAACGTGTTCAAATTACACTAGCTTGCCTCTTTAAGGGTCTTCACCCACATAATTTTCAAATTAAATCACAAGTGACAATTACCTTTTTTAGGGATAATTGACACATCAATGTTCACTAAGCATTAGAAGTATTCACAGGATGAACCATTAAGCAACATAATAAGTTCAAATGGACTCGAGGCTTTTCACTAGTTGGTGAGAGGGAGGCATGGACCTGCTACCCACTCCTAACTTATTGGATACCTCAAAGGCCTATTAAACTTAATATGCTTTGCTCAATGAAATTCCTTAATTAAACTTTTAAGGACTCACCAAAATATGACATAGGGTTAGGAAAACAATAAGAACTAATTAAACTTTTAAGGACTCACCAAGATATGACATAGGGTTAGGAAAATTACCAAAATTTGTATTCCTGCTTTTCATAAACTGCCTTAACATGCATTTTAAGTTTCAGGTGGTGGAACGAGAAGATTCGCAACTTTTAAGGACTCAACAATATATGACATAGGGTTAGGAAAATTACCAAAATTTTACCTTTCCCTCTTCATAAACTGCCTTAACATGCATTTTAAGTTTCAGGTGGTGGAACGAGAAGACTCGCCGGGTAAACTTTTACAGTTTTTCAGTGTTGTCCTTCTGGTACTTTCATACTGTACTTTTATACCTGCAAATTTGCATTCTAAACAAAGATGTCACTTTGCATGAAAACTAAAACCATCAGGATAGCCACATAACCATAACCAAAACCAAAATTAAAATCAACTAAGATGAAACTCACCGCCACAACATTCAAAATATAAAATAACTCAAAATTTAAACACAAAGATCACACAAAACCACAACTTTAACTAAAATAAGACGTCTCTATCAGATGATCCGGAATCCCTCGGAGGAGGTAACCTATGGTTGCTAACGAGGCTTCCCACAGTTTAATTGAAATTATGGAACTCATGAAGTTGGGTTTAGTAAGTTCATTTGGACTAAGTGAATCCAATAGAAAATAGTGGTGCCGGAACGAGGGAGCCGTAGGATCCTCACCGGTGTCGCTCTAATCAACTTTAATATGCCCTCATAAAATTTAAAGAATTTCAACCATAGGGCCACCTGATTTGACATTATAACTTGACACAGTAGATAACTCAAATTCGTCGTGGCGAGAAGCTTGGAGCGAGCATGGTGGGCAGCAAGACCATCTTCAACAGCAAAACCTGTCTTCCCCAACTAAACCAGTCTTCCTTCCTTAGACTTAAAACAACAAAGCCATAGGACTTCAAGGTTGCTTGCTTAAGCAACGCAAATCCTCATCTTTTTACAGCAAAACCTGTCTTGCCCAACTAAACCAATCTTCCTTCCTTAGACTTAAAACAACAAATCCATAGGACTTCAAGGTTGCTTGCTTATGCAACGCAAAACCTGTCTTCCTCAACTAAACAATCTCCCTAACACGTCTTAGGATTCTGAGGTTATCGTTTGTCACGACCTAAACCCGCACATCTTCAAGGCTATTTGTGTAATCATTTCACACAAATGTGAGCCCTAAATAATAAAATTTGTAGGATGAAACACTTAAATATTTCTCCTCAAAATTGAAGCCAAACATTAGGATAGCTTGGGAAGTCACTGAGGTTCTCCTCTGGTTCCATGACATCCCCTAGTTCTTCTTCCTTTGGATTCTACTATAAAATGTTCCAAATTTGAATCAATCCCCTTTCACACCTCTACGTTCGATTTCGTTAAAGAGTCTTACGCTTTGAAATGCCTTGAAGATAATATTTCCTAATTCTTAGGTGACTTTGGTCATTTAAGATGTAATTAATTATAGGAGCTTGCCCTTATAGGAAGCATGTATGAACCTAGCTTAATATAAACCTTATTTAATCCTCTATATTAAATAGGAGAACTTGTCGGCAAATACAAAGGTTTTGCAGACCAAACGGATGTCATACTTACTTAGTTTATATGTTCGAGCCTCATCCTCAAGTCTTGTGTTTATTCTTCAGGATAGATGCAAGATTTGAGGTACAATGCTCTTTCATTTTAAACTATGAAAAATATGGGGTCAGTTTGATTTCATACTTCAACGTCCTTCTGAAGCGAGCGATGGGATTTTGATTCCGATGACCGACAGCTTCTTACGGGCAACCGTACAAACCAATTCAAGATAACGCCGACAGCTTCTGGCGACTCCACTGGGGACATGCCTTTCTCTCCATAAATCAAGAAATATTATCTTCACACATCGGTAATGTGTCCATGTCTCCCTTGGACAAAATTACCTTCCTTCCGTACAAATCAAGAAATATTATCTCCACACATCGGTAATATGTCCATGTCCCTCTTGGACTAAAATACCCTTCTTCCATAGCATACGTTACCCCATTTCTATCTGGGAAAAGTACAACTAACTCCTTGGACTTCAGGACTAGCTGTTCAACCATCTTTGAACAGAGGGGTTCAGAAGGCCATTAAGGACTTCTTAAATTTTTTTGTGGGGTCAGACCCCCAATAGGTGTGTCAGTGGGCTAATTCCACCTGGGCATTTTCTTCCATGAACTGGGTCCCGCACTGGGTCCTAAATTTTTTTTTTCACATCTCCCATCCACATTTGGTTTGGTACTTCATAAATTAAACCAAATCGTGTTGTGTTGCACGCACTTTGAAATATTAATTAAATTTTACTCCTTTTTGAACAAAGATGTTAAAATTACCTGTAATTTCAGACCCACCCAGTCTACAGATCAACCTCCATTTTCAATGCT
This sequence comes from Phalaenopsis hybrid cultivar, assembly GCA_002079205.1. Classification (NCBI taxonomy): domain Eukaryota; kingdom Viridiplantae; phylum Streptophyta; class Magnoliopsida; order Asparagales; family Orchidaceae; genus Phalaenopsis; species Phalaenopsis hybrid cultivar. The sequence continues at coordinate 27,104 of JXCR01126861.1, read as the reverse complement.
TGCACTAAAGATTTTGAGGTTTTTTGCCATATAGCTAATCCTAAAACTTTCTGTTTTAAAGCCCGCTACGATGGCCAACCCAACGCTGACCTTTTCCTGCAACCTGCCAATGGATCGCAGCGCCCGTATCGTCTCTCCCAACATCAAGTTCGGAGCTGATTTGAAGACCTCGAGGTTATCCTCGGGAAAGCCCCATTCGTGGTAATGAAGATCGCTGCCCCGGAAATACAAGAACCATCTGCAGAATTTAGTTTGAACTGCCTTCAGAACTTCCCTACCTGCAAGAAGGCTAAAGATGTTGTCATCAGACCTACTATCCCTGCTACTGCTAAGGGAGAAGAAGTGATGGTCGTTGAAGATTCGACTGAAGGATTAACTGTTTCGCACCCGTGTTTGAGATCGGGTCAAGCTCAAGGATAGTACCACTGACCTGAACTCAAAGGAGGAACCGCAATAGAAGAGCTTGGAGGGCCATCAAAGTCCAGAATCCTGAAAACACACCCGATGAGGAGGAGCCTCATCGAATTGAAGAGGTATTATTAGAAATTTATCCACTCCTACGAGGGAGTATATTCTATCCTCTGACTGATACTAACGGATATGAGAGTATCCGGAAGATTGCTAACGAGGGAGTAGATTCCATCCTCTGACGGATACTGATGGATATGAGAGTATCCGGAAGATTGCTGTGAAGTAGATCCCATCCTCTGACAGATACTGATGGATATGAGAGTATCCGGAAGATTGCTGCTGCATTACTATCACCTCATGGACATGGTGAGAAGGGAAAGAAGTTCAGCCCCATCACCCGAGTTAGTGCAGTCTTCAGAAGGCTTGCTAGATTGCTGTCGCATTACCATCACTTCATGGACATGGTGAGGAGGGAAAGAAATTCATCCCCAGACGAGGGAGTAGATTCCATCCTCTGACGGATACTGATGGATATGAGAGTATCCGGAAGATTGCTGTGAAGTAGATCCCATCCTCTGACAGATACTGATGGATATGAGAGTATCCGGAAGATTGCTGCTGCATTACTATCACCTCATGGACATGGTGAGGAGGGAAAGAAATTCATCCCCATCACCCGAGTTAGTGCAGTCTTCAGAAGGCTTGCTACTAAAGAAGGATGTTCTGTTACTGAATTACTTAAACGAGTGGGATGTGCAATTTCCCCTCATATGAAGAATGAAATTTTGGAGGATATTAAGTCCGCTAGAGAATCTTGTAGGTCGACTGTAAAGTCACCTACCTGTATTCCCGTCTGGTTCCGTTTGGGAAACCGAGTTGATACTGCTATAGTCGCCACCAACCATACCACCACCAGGACCGCAGGTCACCGGCTGATTAAGTCAAGACTGGGTCCGAGAAGTTTACCCGTCATTCCCGCAATCACGGAAAGAAAGATAAGACGATTACCTGACACTGTAGCTGGTCTACACCACGGGGAGCATACCTTCCCTCGACATACCGATGTCTCTACTAAGATGTCCCGTCCTGAGGCATCATCATCAAAGAAGAAGAGGGTATGGGTACCCAAGTTCGTTGCACCGATACCGTTCAGTGAGCCTGCAAGAGAGAAGTAAAACCAGTGCCTTAAATATCTGACATTGTCGCAACAATAGCCAGCGAGATGGAGGAACAAGTTGAGGATTTCCATCAAGGTCCTCCAGATCTTAAAGCAAACAAGGAATCGATAACTGAGGATAAAGTTGAGAAGCTCAGGATTGAGATTTCTGAGTTAGCTCGAGAGCACGGAGTTTCCGTCAATAGTGACAATGAAAATTTTTATTACAGTGATTACTTGGAGGAGGATTTCATGGATGTCCATGTGATCGATATCAGAGCTACCATATTTGCCCGCGAGGCTCAACCTCACACTGAAGAGAACGTCGCAGATGAGCTGCATAGCGTTATCCTCCTAAGGGATGAGCAAGTTGTTCTACTGGAGAAAAGATTGGAAGAGATGACTGCAGCTATGACCGCCATGGCCACCATTTAGGGGCAATCACAAGCACCAAGATTGGCTTCTCCAGAGGTCAATCAGCCAGAAATCATTCACATTGTAGATGAAAGAAGGAAGGCTACTTCGACAGACAAAGAAGAACAACCAAAGAGGGATTCTCCACCAGTGCCATGCCAGAAAAAGAGTTCAAGCAAATGGTTGAACAAGTGCGGGAGGCCTTAGCCCAGTCCAAGGGTGGTGCATCAATTTTAAAGGGTAGACCTTACCCAGAGGAGTTCGATGCTGTCCCTTTCGCCAAGGGTTTTGTGACCCCAAACTTCAAGATATTCGATGAGACTAGAAATCCACAACAGCACATAGCACATTTTTGAGCCAATTGTGGAAACACGAGGAATAGGAAAGCTCTACTCTACCAGCAGTTCATGAGCAGCTTGTCAGGGGTTGCTTTCGACTGGTACACTAACTTGCCCAATGGGTTAGTTAAAACATTTTTTGAGTTGGAACAGCTATTTGTGAAAAGATTTGCTAGGGTGCAGCATCATGTGTCTATTCGAGAGCTCATGATAGGAAGCAGAAGCCTAATGAAACCTTGACAGACTATATTTTGAGGTGGAGAAACCTTAGCATGAAATGTGAACCTCAGCTATAGGAACATCAAGAGATATATTTGGAGGTGGAGAAACCATAGCATGAAATGTGAACCTCAGCTACAGGAACATCAAGCGGTTGAAATTCTCCTGAAAGCATTCATGGGCCAGTAGCTTTCATGCTTAAGGGACTCACCATCAAATCCTTCGAGAATCTACTCAGTAAAGCCAGCAGTCTTCAAGAAAAAATGAAGCACATGGAGCCTCATGAAAAGGCTAAGGTGATCAGAGTGCTCCAAAAGAAATCAGGGGTAATCGCAACTGTCAACAAAGGAAAGCAGCCGATAAAGATATATGCAGAAGATCATCGTCAGTCTTCATCACAGTACTCTCAAAAATAGAGCAGTCAATCCAACCAATGACCGTCTCAGGAGCGATCACCTCAAACAGCGAGTAAAAGAATATCCCTGTTAGAGCGAGAGAAAGTTGTTTATTCCTTCAAAGATAAAGTTGTACCTAAAATATTCAAAAGCTTGATGAAGGAACCAGAATTCAAACTGCCTGATCTAAAGAAACCCAAAGAGGTGGATAAGAAGAATGAATCGAATTATTGCCCATACGACCGGTTGCTTGGGCATACTATAGACAAGTGTTTCGTCTTTAAAGACTAGCTCGAGAAGAACCTCAAGGAAGAAAATATAACAATCCCGAAAGAGTACTTGAGAGAAATCGAAAAAGGTTCCATAAACATGATTTCAGCTGAGTCAATCTCCCCAATTGATCCATATATTAGAGCAGATGGATTGAGTACAACTTGGGATAAACTTAAGAGGGTCCTCAATCAAATACAGGATTCATCAAAACAGGCTTCTACGAATACCAAAGAAGGATGGAATGAGGTATGGAGCAGATAATCCAAGAAGATACTAAACAAGCTACAGTTTACATCAAAATAAGCCTCCATTTAGAGTCTGCAGCATACTGAGCCCAAGATGAAGATTTAGCCAGAAAATCCGTCATCGTCAAAGACAAAGAACAAGAAGAAGAAAAGCGTCACTGCCAAGATTGATAGCACGGGGGGTAGGATAGGGGCTGCCTCTACTAGATTGGTTGTTTCGGATTTGGGGAAGAAAATTCTCGAACCCTTGACTTTGTATGATTATCTATTTGTCCCTCCGGGGTCTTATGAAAATAATAGTTGTGATTTCGGCTACATTTTCACTATTTCTGGTAATAACATGACTGATTATAACAAAGTTTGTTGTGATTTCGATCCCCAAAATGATCCTCAAATCATACTTGAGTCCGATGAACTCGTTGTCAAAGTCAAAGAAGAACTCAGTGATATCGCTTACGACAGCGCCGATAACGAAGAACCAACTCTCGAGCGTCATGGTGCACCATTTTCCATCAACTTAGATCTTTTTGAAGAAGAGGAAAAGACACTGGAAGATTCAACAATGATATCTCAAGAAGAAGAGATCACAGAAGTCAATTTAAGGAGCGAAAAAGTGTTACCGCCAAGAACAGCTCCAATAGACAGAGGAAAACAGATAATGACTCGAGAAGAGGTACCCCCACCTTCGTCAGTGGAAGAACCACATAATCAAGACAAAATTGGAGGAGCATATAAAGTGGACTACAACGTGCTAGCTCATCTTAAGAAGTTGCCTGCCCGACTAAGCATCTACGACTGTTAACCTAACTTTTGGTTGAGGTCTAGAAACTTCTTTAGTAGCCTAGGTCTAGCCATAGGACTTTTCTATTGACTAGTCTTAGAAAACTAGAAAAGGTATCCTCACCATTAGAAATTCAAAGCCTTTCTCTTTACTCAACTTGAGATTCCACTTATTGGTCCTAACCTCTAATATTTAGAAGGTAAGATCATTATGGGAGAGCTCAAGAAGAGTTCTTATAGGGTTACTTGGCCTTAGGATTGACCCTAGGTGTTGATTTGAAGCTAAGATACATTAT
>JXCR01126858.1:15107-52381 GCA_002079205.1 Phalaenopsis hybrid cultivar | reverse complement strand
CTATGGCTAGACCTAGGCTACTAAAGAAGTTTCTAGACCTCAACCAAAAGCGAGGTCAACAAGAGTGATGAAGTTATTTTGGACAAATTAGAAAATGAAGAATTATATTATGTTCAATAAAGATTTGAGATGTTGGATATTACAAAAAATGCCAATAAGAATCTATTTCCGTCAATTATAAAACCACCTGAACTTGAGTTGAAAATACTGCCTAGCCACTTGAAGTATGTGTTTTTATGAGACTCATCTACATTACTTGTTAGTATATATTCAGAATTAAAGGATTTGCAAGAGCAAAGACTGTTAGATATATTGCAAGAAAGCTTTTGGTTGGACCTTAGCTGATATTAAAGGAATCAGTCCTTCAATCTGTATGCACAAGAAAGCTTTTGGTTGGACCTTAGCTGATATTAAGGGAATCAATCCTTCGATCTGTATGCACATAATGATATTTATATCTTCAGAATTAAATGATTTGCAAGAGCAAAGATTATTAGATACATTGAAAAGATATAATAAAGCTTTTGGTTGGACCTTAGCTGATATTAAGGGAATCAGTCCTTCAATTTGTATGCACAGGCTTCAGAGTTAAATGATTTGCAAGAGCAAAGACTTTTGGATACATTAAAAAGATAAAAGAAAGCATTAGCTGATATTAAGGGAATCAGTCCTTCAATCTATATGCACAGAATTATATTAGATGAACATTATAAACCAAGAGTTGATGCAACAAGGAGATTAAATTCAATGATGAAAGAAGTAGTTGAGAAAGAAATTTTGAAATGGTTAGACACTGAGATTAAATTTGATGATGCATTATATATCCTCTTTCAGATAGTGTGGGGGTAAGTCCAATTCATTATGTTTCTAAGAAAGGAGGAGTGACTGTTGAAATAAAAGAAAATAATAAATTAATACCTACCAGACAAGTTACTAGGTGGCGTATTTTCATTGATTATAGAAAATTAAACACTGCCACCAGGAAAGATCACTTCGTTTTACCTTTTCTTAGACCAAATAGTAGATAGACTTGTTGGGCACAAATATTTTTATTTTTTAGATGGATATACTAGACCAAATAGTAGATAGACTTGCTAGGCACAAATATTTTTATTTTTTAGATGGATATACCGGTTACCGTCAAATTCCTATTGCTCCTGAGGATCAAGAAAAGACAATATTTACATGTCATTTTGGAACTTTTGATTTTCGNATCAAGAAAAGACAATATTTACATGTCATTTTGGAACTTTTGATTTTCGTAGAATGCCTTTCGGATTATGTAATGCACCTGCAACATTCCAGAGATGTATGATGTCCATATTTAGTAAGTTAATTGATGATGGATTGGAAGGATTTATGGATGATTTCTCTGTATTTAGAACATCATTTGACGCATGCTTAAATTACCTGGAAAAAGTTTTAGAGTTATATCTAAACTAACACCTCCTACTAATGTAAGAGACGTTAGGAGTTTTCTTGGACATGTTGGATTTTACAGGCGTTTTATTAAAGATTTTTCAAAAATTACCAAACCTCTATGCCAACTTTTAGAAAAGGACAAGAAATTTGAATTTACTGAAAGTTGTTTAAATGCCTTTGACTTAAAGGAAAAATTAATCACAGCCCCTATTATAGTTTCACCTAACTGGGAGAAACCATTTGATTTGATGTGTGATGCTAGTGATTATACTTTTGGAGCTGTTCTTAGACAAAGTTATGAAAAAAATTTTAAAGTTATATACTACGCTTGTAAAACTCTTAATGATGCACAAATTAATTATACTGTCACTGAAAAAGAGTTACTAGTTATTGTGTATGCTTTAGATAAATTCAGATCTTATTTAATTGGAGCTAAATGTGTTGTGCATACTAATCACTCTGCTATTAAATATCTGATGCAAAAGAAGGATGACAAACCCAGGTTGAATAGATGGATACTTTTGATGCAAGAATTTGATCTTGTGGTTATTGATAGAAAATAAACTCTTAATCAAATTGCTGATCATTTGCCAAGATTAGAAAACCATGAATCNATATTTTGCCACCTATGTTGACATTGCAACAACAAAAAAAATTCATTCATGATGCAAAAGCATATTTTTTGGGATGAGCCTTATTTTCAAAAACAATGTAAGGATCTAATTATGAGAAGATGTGTACCTTATGAAGAAACTGAGCTAATCATTCAGAAATGTCATAATTCTGAATTTGGAGGACATTTTAGGATTAATAAAACTGCTTATAAAATTTTACAAGCTGGATTCTATTGGCCTACTCTCTTTAGAGATGTTGACAGATACATAAAAACATGTGATCGATGCCAACGAGTAAGAAATATATCTAGAACAAATGAAATGCCTCTAAATTTCATGTTAGAAGTTAAGATCTTTGATTTGGGGATTAGAATTCATGAGACCATTTATTCCTTCATTTGGGAACTTAGATATATTAATTGCAGTAGACTACATTTTAAAGTGGATTGAAGCATAAGCTTTACCTCGTTATGACGCANGAGGATATTTTGGGATTGATAAAACTGCTTATAAAATTTTACAAGCTGGATTTTATTGGCTTACTCTCTTCAGAGATGTTTATAGATAGATAAAAACTTATGATCAATATCAAGAGTAGGCAATATATTTAGAAGAAATGAAGTGCCTCTGAATTTCATGTTAGAAGTTGAGATCTTTGATGTTTGGGGATTAGATTTTATGTGACCATTTATTCCTTCATTTGGTAACTTACATATATTAATTGCAGTGGAATACGTTTCTAAGTGGATTGAAGCACAAAATTTAACCTCGTTGTGATGCTAAAAGTGTTTCAAAATTTTTAATGAAAAATATTTTCACTAGATACGAAATGCTTAGAATGATTATCACTAATTTGGGAACTTATATATATTAATTGCAGTAGACTACGTTTCTATGTGGATTGAAGCACAAGCTTTACCTTGTGTGACGCTAAAAGTGTTTCAAGATTTTTAATGAAAAATATTTTCACTAGATACGGAATGCTTACCTCGTTGTCACACTAAAAGTGTTTCAAGATTTTTAATGAAAAATATTTTCACTAGATACGGAATGTCGAATGATTATCACTGATGGAGGATCCCATTTTAGGAATAAATATATTCAGAGATTGATAGAAAAATTTAATATTATTCATAGAATCTCTCACTGACGGAGGATCCCATTTTAGGAATAAATATATTCAGAGATTGGCAGAAAAGTTTAATTTTATGTTTCAAGATTTTTAAGGAAAAATATTTTCAGTAGATACGGAATGCCTAGGATGATTATTAACAAGATTTTTAATAAAAAATATTTTCACTAGATACGGAATGCCTAGAATGATTATCACTGATGAAGGATCCCATTTTAGAAATAAATATATTCAGAGATTGACAGAAAAATTTAATATTATTCATCAAATCTCTACTACCTATCATCCTCAAACCAGTGGTTAGCTGAAGTTTCTAATAGAGAGATTAAACAAATACTTGAAAAGACTGTAAACCCTAGTAGAATAGATTGGTCCACTAGACTGGATACCACATTATGGGCTTACAGGACTGCTTATAAAACTCCTATTGGAATGACTCCTTATAGACTGATTTTTGGATAAACTTGCAACTTACCAGTAGAATTGGAGCGTGAAGCATATTGGGCGATTAAAGAATTCAATTATAAATTGAAAGATGCTGATAAGAAGAGATTGTTACAACTAAATGAATTGGAAGAATTAAGAAATGAGTCTTATGATAACGATAAAATTTATAAGGAAAATTTAAAGTTATAACATGATTGGAAGATTAACCAGGACAAGAAGTTTTACTTTACAACACTAGGCTGAAGTTATTTCCTGGGAAATTGAAGTCTCGTTAGTTAGGACCCTTTACTATGACTCAAGTTTATACTTACAGAGTTGTTGAAATTGAAGATCAAAGAAATTGAAGTCTCGTTAGTTAGGACCCTTTACTATGACTCAAGTTTATACTTACGGAGCTGTTGAAATCTAGGAAATTGAAGTCTCATTGGTTAGGGTCATTTACTGTGACTCAAGTTTATACTTACAGAGCTATTGAAATTGAAGATCAGAAAACGAAAAGATTTAAATGAATGGACACAGATTAAAGCCGTATTTTGAGGGTAAAAGACCAAATTTTAAAGAGGTTTTAATAATCAGTCAACTGGGACATAGATTAAAACCATATTATGAGGGTAACAAACCAAATTTTAAAGAGGTTTTAATGATTCAAGTTTATACTTACGGAGTTGTTGAAATTGAAGATCAAAAGACTGGAAAAGATTTAAATGAATGGACACAGATTAAAGCCGTATTTTGAGGGTAAAAGACCAAATTTTAAAGAGGTTTTAATAATCAGTCAACTGGGACATAGATTAAAACCATATTATGAGGGTAACAAACCAAATTTTAAAGAGGTTTTAATGATTACATAGATTAAAACCATATTATGAGGGTAAAAGACCAAATTTTAAAGAGGTTTTAATGATCAGTCAACCTAAATATTATGAGGGTAAAAGACCAAATTTTAAAGAGGTTTTAATGATCAGTCAACCTGAATAACACCTGAATAGATCGGGCTGACAACTTTAAACCAAGTGCTTTATGCAAGGCAACCCATATTTATCTTTACTTTTATCGCGGTTATAGTAGTTTATATTTGAAATTATCGTTAGTTTGGGGTAGTATTAAGCTCTGCTACTCTTATTTACCCTTGAATAATCATAAAAATTGGATCCATAGAGAAAAGTTGGAACGCATTCAGACAAGAGTGAAACTGTAAAAATTTTGCCTTAGGCGCCGACGGCGCCCTTGACACCGCCGACGATGGGTTTTTCCCAAGAGTTCAGGCAAAATTAATACAGAAGTTCACCAACGATGCCCTTGACTCCGCCGACGGTGAGACCGGTGAAATGGCGGTTAATTGGGTTCAAATGGCGGTTTTAGGCGGTTTTTTGGCGGGAATTATCCTTTTAATCTCCAAATTTTGATTCCTAGTTCATATTTTCCCCCGAAAACGAAGTGAAACTCCACCAATTTTATTCCTATGGCATCCAATTCCCCTGATAATCCCAGAATGCGAGTTTTAAATCGGCAAAAGTTTATTAGTGCAGAAGCACAATGAATCTTCAACAAGTTACTGACGAAGAAAAGATTGATCAAGGAACAAGGATTTGTAAATCGCAGATTGAATAATCCCATGATGGCAATTGAAGAAATGATAGTGCGGCGAAGATGGGAAGTGCTGGGCTACAGTACCACCGCAGTGGTCGTTCCTATGGTAAAAGAATTTTATGCAAATTTACATGGAATCAACCAAAGAGTTGTTTATGTGTGAGGAAGATGGACCACTTTCAGTCTTGCATGGATCAACGAATTATACATGATTGAAAATGTTCCTGTCTACCACTATTCCAATTTTGTCCAAATGAGAAACCAGATGAATGAAATTTACCAATATTTAATGGACAAAACTGACGACTGGGAAACAAGAGAAAACAGGTATGTTCTGTGACACTCCTAAATCCCGTTTCAAAACATTGGCACTTTTTCATTTCTGCAAAATTATTACCGACAATGAAGATTGGTAAAGTTTCTAAAGCAAGTGCTATTTTGAATTGCTGCATCCAAAGGGGACTGTCGATCAACTTTGGATCAAGAATTGTGAAGTCGACTTTGGGCCTAATCATTCATGGATCAACTTATGGGCTTGAACACCCTTCCATAATTTTCTCACTTTGCAGTCAGTTTCAAGTGTCCTACAAAAATTGGGAAGAGGTATTGCTACCTTGGAAGCCTTTGGACCCAACTGAGAGATTCCGAATTTTTGAAGATAAAAATGACATGGCCATTATAATAGATCAATCATCTCATAATTCACTGCCAGTTCAACCCTTAATTCCTGACAAGTCTCTGGTGATCCTGCGAAGAATCAAGAAATTAGAGAAGGAGGTACAAAATGTCATGAATGCGATTAATAATATCTTTGATTTCTTTGATCATCTAGACTGGAGGATGAAGGAACATTTTGATCACTCTAGAGATTCAGAAGATAACTTGATATGATTGATGAGGAGGATGAAGTTAATATAAGAGGATTCCACTGAAGAGTTTCCATTCCGACCCTTCTACAACCTCTTCGTTCATGTGCAATCAATGGGTGATCTCAGAGGAGAATCTACTACTGAGTCTGAAGATTAGTAGATTTATTACTACCTATCTGTCTATCTATGTATTTTGATTTAAACTTTATAGTTGATTTGCTTTAGAATTATGCTTTTATATCTCTGTATAGTTGAGACTAAGCATAGGATGTTTTAGTTTCAGCGTTTTAAGTGTTGTGGCTTGGATTGCAATGCTGAATTAATATGTTGAGGTTGAGAAAATACTAAACTTAGGTGTGTTATGGAACGTTTTTGTACCTCTTGGAATTTATATATAAATGTGATGTTTTGTGTTGTGAAAGTTTATATGTGCTAAGTACATCATTTAGTCACTTAAAATTATATCTATAATGATTGAAAAGTTGTCGTTAAGGTTTAAAATTGATCGAAATCGCAAAAATCTTTAATTTGAACCAAAATCAGTAGAGTTTGCCGACGGCGCCCTCGACGCTGCCGACGGTGGATTTTTCCCGAGACTTAGGATTTAATTCCAATAGAGCGCGTCGACGGTGCCATCGACCCCACTGAAGACGAGCTCACAAAAAAACACCTTTAACCATGATTTTGACCAGTCAACCGTCACTATTCATCATCCCCTTCCTCCTAAAAATGTCATTTTTGACCTAGGGCTTGAAAGATCTTGGATTGGGAGGCGATTTCAAGGCTTTTTGACACCGGATTTGTACATCTCTAGGTAAGTGGTTCACTCTAAACTAAAATTATTTGATTTTCACCATGAATTTCCTCCACATTGTGGAGATCCAAAAAATTTGAGAATGTGAAGAAAATTTGTGAAGAAATTCATGGATCTTAGTGTTGAACTCTTAGAATTATTATTGGAAGCCATGATTTGCATAATTAAAGTAATTTTTGGAATTATTCTATAGTTTGATTAGATTGAAATGGATCCACGTCAAAAGAGACGGGTTGAGTTTGACGAGTCTCGCTTTGTCAATGTGATGGCTCAAACAATATTTACTTCCATATTTAACGGAAAGAAGTGTATACAAGATTGAGATTTTGAAGAATCGGGTGGAGAAATTGAACGAGTTATTGCCGAACAAAGGTGGGAAAGCTTTTGTTACACCATCAATAAAGCTGATGCAAACATTGTAAAGGAGTTCTACGCCAATGTAATCTATTCTGAGGATGGAATCGTTCAAGTGTGTGGATTTCCTATTGAGTTTACTGCCGCCAACATTAACACTTTTTACGAAGTCCCATACTCTTATAGCTGCCACTATGAATCCTTTAGTACAATGGAAGGCCCCCTTAATGATTTGATCAACTTTTTCACTGATGGAAAAGGAACATGGAAGATAAAGCAGCGAGAACGGGTAAATTTTTCTGCTTCCACGTTGAATGCCGCCTCTAAGGCATGGCACTATTTTTTTTCCTCTACTCTGTTACCAACTTATCACCATAGTGAGGTAACTAAAGATAGAGCTATTCTGAATTTCTATATTCAGAATAATAGAACTCTAAATGTGGAGAGAATAATTCTTAAGAATATATTGACTACGACGAGGAGTGAGACTAGTGGATGTCTAGGACATCCTGAACTTATTTATGCACTTTGCCAACTTTCTGGAGTGGAAGTTGGAGATGAAGAATGGGTTTACCCTATGAAACCCATTAGTAAAGCTAATTTAAAGACTTATAAATCCTATGAGAAATGGAGAACTGGAAGGTGTGAGAACCTTCTACTAGTAGAGATGTTCCCTCTACAAGTTATGATCTTCCACCTTCTAGTTCCCGTACCCTACCTTCTACTAGTAGAGATGTCCCCTCTACAAGTTATGACCTTCCACCTTCTAGTTCCCCTATGCCTTCTACTAGTAGAGATGTCCCCTCTACAAGTTATGACCTTCCACCTTCTAATTCCCCTACCCTAACTAGCTTGATGAATGAGTTGACCTTGCAGCGGAAGAGTATAGAATTGATAAATGAAAGTTTTGGAGGTTTAGAATTTTGACACGATTACGATAGTGAGTACCTTCAGAGGCATTTATATTTTGAGATAGCCTATTATGATGCTCAGGCCCGACACTACAGAGGTGAGCCTGATGTCACTTTTGCTAAGTGCCCACGGCATACTCAGTATCAACCCGATCCACTTGCTGATCAAGGAGATGAAGACATTGCTTGGAATTTTTACATTTGAATGTAATTTATGTACTTATATTTGTACTTTTATTTCTTTGATTTGTTTTTAATAGAAATGGATGTTTGTATATTTTCATTTTTAGTATTACGTTGTACTTAGATAATTTTAATTTTTATTATAAAGTTAGTGTTATAGTTAAATGTGCATGTGTAGCTTAATAGATGTTGAGTAGTATTTTTTGGATTGTAATGTAATGTGATCTTCATTTTCACATTTTAATTATAATTATTTATTTTAGTATTGTTGTTGTGTTAGGAAATATCATGCTTGTTTAATGTTTTAGCTTTATACTTATTTCAAATTTTCATTACCCAGAAATTTCTCTATTGATTTACGTGTATAAAGCTCCTAATATTATAGACCAGGTGAAGTAGAAATGTTGAGAATACCTGCAAAAATTTCAGAATGATGAAAATGCCTAAAATACTAAGGTATGGTTTATATTTAAAGTTTTTCTTTCCACCTATATTATTTTTTATTGAAAAATTTAAGTTTGGGGGAGGGAAGAAAAAGATTAACTTTTAGATGTCCTCTTTTTCAAAATTTTCAAAAATTATTTATATGATTTAATGTAGTGAATTTAATTCAGGTAACTATATTTCTGTAACTATTTAAATATTATAGTAGATTTAAGGAAATATTTTTGTAATGAAAATTCATTTTGTAACTTAAGATATTTAGTATAAAAGAATAAGATTATATTTAACTATTTAAAATAAAGGAAAATATATTTTGAAGTATTAAGAATTTGGAAATTTATTTGAGAAGAAAATATTAGGGCTCAATAATGTAAAAACTATGAAATATTTATAAGGTAAAGGAACTGAGAAGAAAAGATTGGGGCTAAATGATGTAAAAGCTATGAAATATTTATAAGGTAAAGGAATTAGAAGAAAAGATTGGGGCTCAATGATGTAAAAACTATGAAATATCTATAAGGTAAAGGAGTGTTGAGTTTCAAATTTAGGGAAAGAAAAGTGAAGTTCAAAATTATTAAGGCTATCCAGATATATTTCAAATTTAGGGAAAGAAAGGTGATGTTCAAAATCATTAAAGGCTATCCAGATATAGTAATCTTGGGATTCAATGATGTGAAAGCTATGAAATATTTATAAGGTAAAGGAATGCTTTGAGTTTCAATCTCAATGATGTAAAAACTATGAATATTTATAAGGTAAAGGAATGCTTTGAGTTTCAAATTTAGTTCATTTGAGAAGAAAAGATTGAGGCTCAATGATGTAAAAGCTATGAAATATTTATAAGATAATGAAATGTTTTGAGTTTCAAATTTAGGAAAAGAAAAGTGAAGTTCAAAATCATTAAAGGCTATCCAGATATAGTAATCCTCACTTGAAAATAAAAACTATGAAATGTTTATAAGGTAAAGGAATGCTTTGAGTTTCAAATTTAGGGAAAGAAAGGCGAGAAAATCATTAAAGGCTATCCAGATATAGTAATCCTCACTTGAAAAAGGAAAAAGAAAGGATTAAAAATAATCCCTGAGAAGAAAAGAAAAATATATAGGATTGAAAACAATGCAAATGAAAAAGAGAAAAGAAAGAAGAAAAAAAATTATGGGAAGTATGGAGAAGCTTAAGGATATGTCTAATCAAAATTGCTTCACTGACCTACCTAAAGGGAAAACCTAAATACATTCCTGAACTTATATTTATGGAATAGATCTTTTATTAGTTGAGTTCTCATGAAGCTCCAATCTTTTGAAAATTCTAAATGACTTAATATTGCAACATATAGTCATTCTTGAAATAAATAGAAGACTAGAACTCTTAAACTTGATGACTAGATAATCTTGTGGCTACAGAGTTAATTCAATTACTTGAAAATTTTGTGAAGATCTCACTATGATATTTATTTAAATCAAACTTATAGTATTTCTGAATTAAAACTTTACTATAGTAGATCATAACTTTTATATAGTACTAAAATTACTTGAGGACAAGTAATAGTTAAGTTTGGGGGATTTTGACCAGAGGAAATATGTTGAGATTTTCATACATATTTTATATATTTTTTTATGATATTACACTTTAAAGAAAGGTATTTTTGATGTTTTGTTGCAGGAATGATGAATTAGGGTCATTGGATCAAAAAGATGCAAAAAAAGAGCGAATTTGGAGCGAAAAGGGCCAAAATGTGCAGAATTGAACTAGGGCGCCGACGGCGCCATCGACCGCCGACAGCGAGATTTTCCCCAGATGCTAGAATTAATTCGTTAAGAAGGTCCGCTAATGGCGCCCTCGAGGCCACCGATGGCTAACTCGGCGGTTATGCCTAATCAGGCTTTGGATAAGGCCAACTTTTGAAGGGATGCTTAGGCAACTCTTAAGAAAGCTCATCCACAACTTTAAAAGACTATTTTTGGCCAAAAATTAGAGAGGGAGAGAGAGTTCCTAGATGTTAGAAAGGTTTCAATTGTGTGTAAAATTTTTGAGGAATTCTTCGAGAGATTGTAAGAGTGGAGGGAAAGTGAGATACTTCTTCTTCCTTGTTGCTTCGAAGAGGAATTCTATGTGTTGTAAAGAAAGGAAGAGATTCAGAGGAACTTCGAGGAGTGTTATTGGGGAGAAATTAGAGATAAGTTATTTACTTGTTATTGTTTGTATGACTTTGATTTTATATATGAATTCTGAGTTTTGTTGTCTTTTCCCCATGAGATCTGAGTAGATTTCTCTGTCTTTCTCCTTGTCTTGAGATTTGTGAAATGGTGATTTTAATTAGTGAAGCCATGAAAATATTTAAAGATCTTTTCACTTCAATCTTAATTTACTTTCAATATGGCCAATTAATTTGTTAAAATATGTTGATTTTTACAATTAAAGTGAGGATTACATCCAAGATTTAGGGAGGTCAAAGCCCTTGAAAGTTGGGTGCAAATAAATAGGGTAATAATATTATCGGGCGTAGAATTGGAGATTTTAGAGTGACATACTAAAATTCCCAATTTGATCTTATTATTTAGGTGCTGAAGTGTAGATGTTAGCCCTCAAGTGAGGGGAACGCGGGAGCTCCGAAGTGAGAGCCGGTATCATCCTAGCTAGTCGCAAATTCAGTAAACAAGCGTAGGATTAGTCAATCTTCTTTATGCCTGGACCAAAGGGTAAAGAATAGGTATGCTCCTATTTGGCACAATGTAATTTGAACTAATTCACTTTATCCATTCACTATAATTTCTTGACAAGGAGAAGGATGCTTTCTTATATATTGAATATCACATTTAAACCTTCATTAGTATCATTCGTTATTTAATAGTTATTAAAATTACATATTTATTGCAATTGCATATTAGTGACAGATAAGCAAATTGAACTTCATTGTTGTGATTAAAGTATTACTTTTTCTAAAATCTAAGTTCTTAGATTTAATCATACTCCCCGTGGGATCGATATCTAGAACTCCATTAGAGCCCTATATTACTTGAGCGATACGTATTTGAGCCTTATATTATCTAATATTTTTAAGCATATATAAAGTCACAGTCAGTCGTCGAGGTTCTTCTCAGGATCTGTGACATCTCTTAGTTCTTCCTCCTTTGGACTCTACAACAAAATGTTCCAAATTTGTGTCATTCCCCTTTCACACCTCTTTGTCTGATTTTGTTGAAAAGTCCTATCCTTTTGACCTCTTTAAAGATAATATTCCCTGATTTTTATCGAGAGTTTTCTTAGGTGACTTCAGTTATCTAACATGTAATTAACTCTAGGGCCTTGCCCTTATAGAAAGCTTTTCTAAACCCAACTTATTTTAAACTCTGTTTAATTCTTCATATTAAATAAGAGAACTTGTTGTCAAATAAAATGGTTTTCACAGACCAAACAAATGTCATATATTTTTTAGTTTATTTGATCGAGTCTAACCATCAAGTCTTGTGTTTATCTTTCGGGGGCGTAGTACTCTTTCACCCTCAAGGCTTGAGGTGTGGTGCTCTTTCATTTGAACTATGAAAGATATGGGATTAGTTTGATTTCATATTTTTTTCTAAATTTATATATATATATATATATATATATATATATAAGATGGAGGTGGCGGCTGGACCTGCGGAGCTCTGCTAGGGTTTTTGTTGTAATAGAGCTGCCTGGTGTTGTTGTAAAGACTGTTCTAGGAGCTGGCTGGATCTTGAAGAAGTTCCTTTGGCTTGGTTGGAACTTTCTGCTTTGTTCTTGGTGGCCTTGTTGGTGGAAGTTGAGGCCTTGCTGTTTTAGTGAAGTTTAACTGTTCCATTGGTCAGCTGAAGCTTATTTCCTCCTTTCGTTTCTTCTTTTATTTTTTCTTGGTGTTCTATGTAACTTGCTTGGAAGTTGTGTTTTGGCTGCTTTTGGGAAGTATCTTCTATTTTCTTACTTCCCTTAGCTGGTGTTTGTGTTTGGCCTGGAGCTTTTTCTGCTGTTCCTTTTTGGGGGTCCTGGTCTTTTGAAACATGAGTACCCCTATTGACTTGGAAACTAATTTGCAATGGACTAAAGCCACCTATGTTGGGGTGGTTGGAAATCCCTCCTCCCCTTTTCTGGATCCTGATTTACTAGTCTTCCCTTAGGATTTTCATAACACTACTGCTGGGAGAGGATCTGCCTTTTGCATTCACCCTGTGGGTACTAAAGATGGGGAACCAGCTGTTATTTTCTCTAAAAAAGAGCTTGTTGATTTAAACTTGGAGGTTCAATTCACCCTAATTGGCAAATTCAGCTTGGGACATACAAAGATGGAACTAGTAAGAAAATACTTTGAGTCTCTGAAGATTTCAGATTGGAAGCTAAGGTTGTTGGATGGTAGACATCTCCTAATTCAGCTGACTAAAGAAGAGGACTATGCCAGAATCTTTGCAAAGCAATCCAACATCATAGCTGGAGCAAAAATGAAAATTTTAAAATGGTCACCTGATTATGATCCATCACAAGAACCTCCCACAGTGCCTATATTGTTTAAGTTACCTAAACAGCCTTTGCATCTATTTAAACTTAATGCACTGTTCCATATTGGGTGCACCTTGGGTACACCCTTGAAGGTTGATGCTGGCTACTTTTAATAAGGCCAGACCAGCCAGTGCAAGAATCTTAGTGGAAAGGGATGTTACCCTTCCTGATGTTAGGATTATTTGGATTGGGGACACTTAGAGGGGGTTCTGGCAAGAAGTCATCATGGAGCAAAGACCACATTACTACCAACATTGCAAAATGTTTGGAAATAGCAGGGAGAGATGCTACAGGTTGAAACCCCCCATTAGAAGGACTTACCACCAACCTCAACAGAAGTTGGAGGAGGCCACTATCAATATCCAATAAGTTGGAAATAGGGAAGTGCAAAAGATGACCTTGCTTGCTGAAAGGACTGAGAAGTCTCCCACC
The DNA here is from genome assembly GCA_002079205.1 of Phalaenopsis hybrid cultivar. Classification (NCBI taxonomy): domain Eukaryota; kingdom Viridiplantae; phylum Streptophyta; class Magnoliopsida; order Asparagales; family Orchidaceae; genus Phalaenopsis; species Phalaenopsis hybrid cultivar. Next base: position 38,657 of record JXCR01126858.1, on the reverse strand, counting down.
CAAAAAGACCCACCCTGTGTGTAAGGGACAATTAGAGTTGACACCAAAGTTCCTCGCCAAATATCTACAATGGCTAAGGAATTGGAGATCCAACTAGAGGCTGAGTCAGTGGGGGAGGTGTTACTTACCTCCCTATCTCCCAAAAATTTGAGGCATCCAGTGGTGGACTCAGTGGTGGAACCCCTTAGTCAGAAACTTTTAGAAGATATGAATAAAGAGCTGGAGTCAGATTGGCAAATTTAGAAAGCTAAGAAGAAAAAGAATTATAAATCTGAAGGACAATATCTTGGAAAAGGCAAGGAGCTTCAGAGTTTGGAGGTCCATATCAATCAGACAAAAATAGGTTCAAATAAAAATAGAGGGAGGACTAGGTCCAGGTCCCAACCTTACTCTTCTCCCCCATCCCCATAATTAATCTGTTATGTTGGAACATTAGGGGGATTGCCCACCCCTTATCATTGAAAAGACTTAAATATCTGAATAAGAAGCATAAACTTTGGTGTATTGCCATTTTGGAACCCATGGTTCATCTCAACACTTTGAAAATTGCTAAAGCCTTCCCTGTCTTCAATTTGTTCACTAATACTAGCAACAAAATTTGGGTTTTTTGTAGGAAATAAATGAAGTGCTCTATCCTACTTAACCACACCCAAATCTTACATATGAATCTCAGTTTTATGGATATGGAAGTTTTTGCTTCTTTTGTCTATGCTGGTAGTTCTAAAGCAGCTAGAATTGATCTGTGGGAATCCTTGCAGCTCATTCAAGGTTCAGTTGACAAGGTCTGGCTGGTGAGAGGAGACTTCAATTGTGTTTCTTCTCCTGCTGAAAGGAAGAGAGGCAGACCTCCCAATCCCATCAACATATCATTCTTTAATGATAATATCCAAAAAGCTGAGTTATTTGACCTGGGGTTTTGTGGTCCTACCTTTACTTGGAGAAGGAAGGATTTGTGGGAGAGGCTGGATAGAGTTCTTGCTAATGACAATTGGATCCAACAGTTCTTGCAGACATCTGTTACCTATCTAAGCCTAGCTGGTTCTGACCACTGACCTTTATTGATCACTATAGGAAATAAGATGACTTACCAGAAAAGCTTCTTCAGATACTTGAATGTGTGGTCTCAGCACTTAACTTTCTTGAATATTATTAAATAACATTGAAATAAAGACCTTCACCATGACCCCTTCATCAACCTTTGGCTTAATCAGAAGAAGGTAGCTAAAGCCCTTAAGCAGTGGAGCTGGAACACTTTTAGAGACCTCTTACTGATTGTTGACAAGGCTGAAAAGGAGGTAACCGAGTTGGAGGAGGAGCATAGCAAAGGAAGGATTGATGAGGCTACTCCTCTTGAGGCTAATGAGAGACACTTAAATGCTATCCAGTGGCAGGACCATTTCTTTCAACAAAGGGCATCAAAAACCAAATTTGCTGAAGGAGATAGGAAAACTAAATTCTACCATGCTTGCATCAAATATCAAAGAAAATGCAACACTATCCACTCTATCAAGGATCAGAATGGTACTTGGCTCAGGAAGGAAGAGGAAATTGCTGAAAGTGTTGTGCAGTATTGCCAAAGCCTAATGAATGGGACCATTAGTGATAGAGTGCAAATTGCCAACAATTTGTTTACAGACAGCAAGAAGTTCACTGCTAAACTGCACTTAAATGATATTCTTGATGAGGAGGAGATAAAATTTGCTTTGAATTCTATTGATAGTTCCAAATTTGCTGGACCTGATGGGTTTACTTCAGACTTCTATAAGAAGGCATGGGAAGTCATCAAGGAAGAGGTGATCAAAGCTATTCAACATTTTTTCAAAGTAAACTCACTTCTTAACTATTTCAGTGCCTCTATTATTGTTTTTATCCCAAAGACCTCTATCAAAGACAGTTGGAAGCAGTACAAAACTCTGAGTTTAAACAATGTCATAAGTAAGATCATAAGCAAAATCATTGTCCACAGGCTTCAACCTATTTTACCTCAACTTGTCAGCATTAACCAAGCTGCCTTTGTAAAAGGCAGAAGTATTGGGGATAACATCCTCCTGGCTCAAGAACTTCTGTAGAATTTGGAGAAACCTTGCAAAGGGGGAAATGCAAGTTTTAAGCTTGATCTGATGAAGGCATATGACATGGTCAACTGGGATTTCATCATTGAATGTTTGGAGGCTAGGGGTTTTTCCAGGGAATGCTGCAAGATGATTAAAAGATGGCTCGAGGATAACATAAACTCAATTTTTATAAATGGTAAAGCCCATGGTTTCTTTAAAGCCACCAAAGGACTTAAACAAGGGGACCCTTTGTCCCCCACCATTTTCATACTGGTGTTGGACTATTTCTCTAGACTGATGGACTGCAAGGAGAATAGGAAAAGCTTCAACTCTTATCACAATAGAGCTTGGATGGACATTAGCCATCTGATCTATTTTGATGACATCTTGCTGTTCACTAGGGCTTCTAAGCTTGCTACCAAGTGCATTATGGAGTGTCTTCAACATTTTCAATAGTTGTCAGGGCTAAAGGTAAATAAGGACAAATGTGAGATCTTGATCAGCAAAAAAGCCTCTCTACCAATCAAGCAATGGATGCATTCTTACACTGGTTTCTCTAGCTTGAGCCTCCCCTTCAAATATTTGGGGATCCATCTTACCATAGTAAGAAGAAAATTGATCCAATTTGATGAGGTTATTGATAAGATAACCTCTACTCTTCAGGGGTGGTCTAACTCCTTTTTGTCTAACGATGGTAGAATCACCCTACTGAAGAGCATTCTTACCTCTATCCCTTTGTATGCTGTCCAAGTGGCTACAAGGAAAATAAGTACCTCTTTGATGCTGGAAAGAACTTTCAACATATTTCTGTGGGCTGGGAATAGAAAACAAGTGGCTTGGGCTAGTTTGAAAAAAGTGGCTAAACCTTGGGAGGCTGGGGGTTTAGGTTTTAAAGGATTGCACCAGATGCAACACATTAGCTTGTGTAAGCTGTGGATTAAATTCAGACAAAATGAAAGCTTATGGTTCAATTTCATGCAGGCCAAATACTGCAAGTTTGTCCACCTGGGGAGGTCACTAGGAAGGTGGTAGACTCCAGAAATTGGATTCAGATGCTCAATGCCATAGAAGACATTGATAAGAGGCTAAGATGGGAGTTGGGACAAGGGAATATTAATTTCTGGAAAGATAACTGGTGTTCTAATGACTGTTTGGAACCTTTGCAAGATGAAAAGGAGGGGGATTTATTGGTCAAAGACTGCTGGGTTGACAATGTTTGGTCTGAGGACTTCTTGAGGGGTTTACTGAGGGAGCAGTCTGCTAGCTACATATCTACTATTCAATTTGACAGAAACAATAAGGACCAACTCAACTTGCTGAACAGGACTAAAGCTAGTATCTCAAAAGACATCCAGAACTATCTGTACTGCTGGGACACTTGCCAGTGGAATATCTTCTCTTGCCAAAAACACCTCACCCCTTCCATGCTGTTCTTTTCTTGGAGAGTTCTTAATAACCTTCTCCCCACAGATGATATTCTGAAACTTAAAGGCCTGAAAGGCCCTTCTAGATGCCACCTATGCAAGCTTGATCAGGACACAAGGGATCATTTATTCTTCAGGTGCAGCTTTGCTAAGGAGGTTTGGAATAGACTAACTTCCCAAATGAACATCAACCTGATTAAAATTGGTTGGGATAAATTTACAGACTGCACTAAAGACTGGACAAAGATAAACCTCATGCCAATTCCCTTCATCGTTGCTTGGTTTATTTGGATGGCGAGAAACATGGCCAAACATGAGGATAGGGAGGCCAGTGCTACATGCGTGATGTCTAACTGGTGGGCTTACCTAAACAAGCTAATACACTGGAGGAAGTTCCCCATGAACCTGCAGACCACAACTTACATGGGTGCTAATCACATTAAAATTATCATGGTGAGATGGGAGAGACCTCCTTATCCTTTCATTAAAATTAACACTGATGGAAGCTACACAAATATGAGAGCAGGTATTGGGGGAATTTTCAGAGATCATAAAGGGAAGACTTTGCTGTTCTACAAGGCCCCTTATATAGCTGAGGATGCTTTGGAAACTGAAGCTGCTGCTCTATTTTGGGCTTTAAATTTTGCTAAGAAGAATAATTGGCAGTAGATTGTTGCTGAAATGGACTCCTCCTTGCTCGTGGAGTTACTCAATTCTAAGATGTCTTTCTCTTGGCATATCAATCAATGGATCCACATAATTAAAAAGCTCAGCACTGAAAACAAGATTCATTTTTCATTTGTGTATAGGAAAACTAATAGACCTGCAAATTTCCTAGCTATAGAAGGTGCTAATGCTGATCANCATATATATATATATATATATATATTAAATGCTAATCTGAAGCGAGCGATGGGATTCCGATTCTAGCCACCAACAGCTTCCAACGGGCAACTCCACAACCAAAATTGAGCTGATAGTTTCTGGTGACTCAGTTGGGGATTAACTTTTCTCTCCATTTAAATCATGAAATATTACCTTCATACATCGATAATGTGTTCATGTCCCTCATGAACTAGATTACCCTTCTTTTATTGACATACTTCACCCATTTCATTCTTGGGTGAGTACGGTCAACTTTGTTGGGCTTCAGGACCATATGTTCAATCACCCTTGAGCAGGAAGGTTCAAGAGGCCATTAAGGACTTTTTAATACTTGTGTGGGGTCAGACCCCCAAAAGGTACGTTGGTGGACTAGTTCCACTTGGGCATTATGCGTTGTAAAGTTGGTCCCGCATCAGGTCCTGAACTTCACTTTTTTCCCTTTAGAGTTTGATTTGTTCTTTTGCAAATTAAATCAGATTATATTGTGTTGCGCCTGCTCTTTAATTTTCCTTATATTAATTAAATCTTTCTACTTTCAAGCTATTTTTACTAAATATTTAAATTTCGAGAAATTAAATAAAGACTTACTCGGTCTACTGATCGACCTCTGTTAATTTTTGTGATCGCACAAAGATTACAAGGTTTTGGCCAAATAGTTAATCCTAGAGCTTTATTATTTTGAAGTTGCTGCAATGGCGTTCATAAAACTCACTTTTTCCTACATTTTGCCGATGGGCCGTAACACCCGCAATGTCACTCCCACCATCACGTTTGGAGGAGGATTTAAAGATCTCGAGGTCATTCTCGGGAAAGCCCCATTCATCGTGATGAAATTCGCTGCTCCAGAGGTTCAAGAATTGCCTGTTGAGTTTATCCTGAACTGCCCTCAGGACTTCCCTTCTTACAAGAAGGTCATGACTACTGCCACCACGGCACCTACCAAGCCAGTTGTTATCATTTCTACTAAGGGAAAAGAAGTTATGATCGTTGAAGACCTAACTAAAGAACTGGTTGTCCTGCAGTCAATATTTGAAAGTGGTCTGAGTTCGAAGACCGTACCGTTAACCCAAACTCAAAGGAAAAATAGTAGCAGGAAGGTTCAAAGGGCTATTGAAGCCTAGATTTCCAAGGAAGTACCTACTGATGAAGTTCCTCACCAAAAGAAGTCAGGATTGCCGGAGACCTATGCACTTCTGCAAGGGAGTAGGTTCCATCCCTTAATGGATACTAATGAATATGAAAGTATTGATAAGATTGCCGCTACTTTACCGTCACTCCATGGACATGGTGGGGAGAGGAAGAAGTCTGCTCCTATCACCTGAGTCAGTTTAGTTTTTCAAAGACTAGCTGCCAAAGAAGGTTGTTCAGTTGGCAAGTTACTCAAATGAGCGGGGTGTGCAATATTCCCTCGTAGGAAGAAAGAAATTTTAAGGGATGTCAGAACTACCAGACAATCTCAGAAATCAAAAGAAGCTTTGCCTGCTCGCATTCCCGTCTGGTTCCGCTTAAGAAGCAGAGTTGATGTCATCATTGTTGCTACAGATTTTGCTGTCTCTAGACCCGCAGGCCGTCGACCAGTTAAGTCGCAACTAGGTCCAATAATTCTACCAATTATCTATTACAAGGATGTCCATAAAGTTCTGAAGGGAAAGATGAAGAGGTTATTAGTACTGTATTTGGTCTACACCATGGGGAGCATATTTCACTTCAACATGCCAATGTTTCTACTGAGACACTACAAGACATCACTTTCAAAGAAAAAGGTATGGGTACCCAAGGTAGTCATACCGATACGGTCCATAAAACCCACAGGGCAGGATCATGGAATGAAGCGAGGGTTTGAAGTATCTAACGTTGTCGCAGCAATTGCTAACGAGNAAGATCTCGAGGTCATTCTCGGGAAAGCCCCATTCATCGTGATGAAATTCGCTGCTCCAGAGGTTCAAGAATCGTTTGTTGAGTTTATCCTAAACTGCCCTCAGGACTTCCCTTCTTACAAGATGTTCAAGACTACTGCCACCACGGCACCTACCAAGCCAGTTGTTATCATTTCTACTAAGGGAAAAGAAGTTATGATTGTTGAAGACCTGATTGAAGGACTGGTTGTCCTGCCGTCAATATTTGAAAGTGGATCGAGTTCGAAGACCGCACCGTTAACCCAAACTCAAAGGAAAAATTGTAGCAGGAAGGTTCAAAGGGCTATTGAAGCCTAGATTTCCAAGGAAGTACCAACTGATGAAGTTCCTCACCAAAAGAAGTCAGGATTACCGGAGACCTATGCACTTCTGCAAGGGAGTAGGTTCCATCCCTTAATGGATACTAATGGGTATGAAAGTATTGATAAGATGGCCGCTACTTTAACGTCACTCCATGGACATGGTGGGGAGAGGAAGAAGCCTGCTCCTATCACCTGAGTCAGTTTAGTTTTTCAAAGACTAGCTGCCAAAAAGGTTGTTCAGTCGGCGAGTTACTCAAATGAGCGGGGTGTGCAATATTCCCTCGTAGGAAGAAATAAATTTTAAGGGACGTCAGAACTACCATACAATCTCAGAAATCAAAAGAAGCTTTGCCTACTCGCATTCCCGTCTGGTTCCGCTTAGGAAGCAGAGTTGATGTCATCATTGTTGCTACCGATTTTGCTATCACTAGACCCGCAGGCCGTCGACCGGTTAAGTCACATCTAGGTCCAATAATTCTACCAATTATCTATTACAAGGATGTCCTTAAAGTTCTGAAGGGAAAGATGAAGAGGTTATTAGTATTGTATTTAGTCTACACCATGGGGAGCATACTTCACTTCAACATGCCAATGTTTCTACTGAGACACTCCAAGACATCACTTTCAAAGAAAAAGGTATGGATACCCAAGGTAGTCGTACCGATACGGTCCAGTAAACCCACAGGGCAGGATCATGGAATGAAGCGAGGGTCCGAAGTATCTAACGTTGTCGCAGCAATTGCTAACGATATAGATGAGCAAGTATAGGATGTCCTACAAAGTCTTCAAGATCTTAAGGTGCTACAAGAATCAATAATTGAAATAAAGGTAAAAAAAATCATGGTCTAGATTTCTGAGTTGGCCTGAGAACATGGAGTTTCCATCGATGATGATGATGAAGATTTTGACTTCAATGATTACCTAGATGAAGATTTCATGGATATCAATTTCATCAAGATTAGAGCAGTTGCATCTAAACATGATGCTCAACCTCTCATCAAAGAGAACACCATAGATGAGTTGTGTGGGGATATATTCCTAAGGGATGAGCAAATAAACCAAATGGAGAAAAGAATGGAAGAGATGGTCGCTACTATGACCGCCATGGCCACAGCTCAAGGACAATCTCAACCACCACAGTTTGCCTCCCCAAAAGTCAATCAACCAGAGATTATACATATCACAAATGAAAGGAGGGAAGTTGCCTCAACAAATAGAGATGACTAATAAAAGAAGGATTCTCCATCAAGAGCCATTCCAAAAAAAGAATTTAAACAAATGATCGAGCATGTTCAGGAGGCCTTAGCCCATTCTAAGGGTGGTACATTGATTTTGAAGGGTTGACCTTACACGGAAGAATTTGATGTCGTACCCTACCCTAAGGGTTTTGTGTCGCCAAACTTTAAGATATTTGATGGGACCAAAAATCACTGGCAGCATATATCACATTTTTGAGCCAGTTGTGGTAATATAAGAAGAAATAAAGCTTTACTCTTCCAACAGTTTGTCAGCAGTCTGTTAGGAATTTCTTTTGATTGGTATGTCGAATTACCCAATGAATCAGTCAAGATGTTCACCGAATTAGAACAACTATTTGTAACGAGATTTATCAAAGCGCATCATCATGTGTCTATTGGAGATCTCATGGTAGAGAAGCAAAAGCACATGAGACATTAGTGGACTACATTTTGAGGTGGAGAAACCTTAGCATGAAATGTTACCCTCAGGTACAAGAACATCATGTGATTGAGATCTTACTCAAAAGCATTCTTGGGCCAGTAGCTTTCATGCTCAAGGGACTCACCATTAAATCCTTTGATAAGCTACTCAGCAAGGCTAGCAATCTTCAAGAAGAAGTCAAACATATGGATTCTCATGAGAATGCTGAGAAGTCCAGGACTACAAGAGTATTTGAAAAGAAGTCCGGAACAATGGCAAAGGTCGATAAAAAAACAACCAATGAAGATACATGAAGNCTAACGAGATAGATGAGCAAGTATAGGATGTCCTACAAAGTCTTCAAGATCTTAAGGTGCTACAAGAATCAACAATTGAAATAAAGGTAAAAAAAATCATGGTCTAGATTTCTGAGTTGGGCTGAGAACATGGAGTTTCCATCGATGATGATGATGAAGATTTTGACTTCAATGATTACCTCGATGAAGATTTTGACTTCAATGATTGCCTCAATGAAGATTTCATGGATATCAATTTCATCAAGACCAGAGCAGTTGCATCTGAACATGACGCTCAACCTCTCATCGAAGAGAACACCATAGATGAGCTGTGTGGGGATATTTTCCTAAGGGATGAGCAAATAAACCAAATGGAGAAAAGAATGGAAGAGATGGTCGCTGCCATGACCGCCATGGCCACAGCGCAAGGACAATCTCAACCACCACAGTTTGCCTCCCCATAAGTCAATCAACCAGAGATTATACATATCATAAATGAAAGGAGGGAAGTTGCCTCAGCAAATAGAGATGATTAATAAAAGAAGGATTCTCCATCAAGCGCCATTCCAAAAAAAGAATTTAAACAAATGGTCGAGCATGTTCAGGAGGCCTTAGCCCATTCTAAGGGTGGTACATTGATTTTGAAGGGTTAACCTTACACGGAGGAATTCGATGTCGTACCCTACCCTAAGGGTTTTTTGTCGCCAAACTTTAAGATATTTGATGGGACCAAAATCACTGGCAGCATATAGCACATTTTTTAGCCAATTGTGATAATATAGAAAGAAATAAAGCTTTACTCTTCCAACAGTTTGTCAGCATTATGTTAGGAATTTCTTTTGATTGGTATGTCGAATTACCCAATGAATCAGTCAAGACGTTCACCGAATTAGAACAACTGTTTGTAAAGAGATTTATCAAAGTGCATCATCATGTTTCTATTGGAGATCTCATGGTAGAGAAGCAAAAGCACATGAGACTTTAGTGGACTATATTTTGAGGTGGAGAAACCTTAGCATGAAATGTTACCATCAGGTACAAGAACATCATGTGATTGAGATCTTACTCAAAAGAATTCTTGGGCCAGTAGCTTTCATGCTCGAGGGACTCACCATTAAATCCTTTGATAAGCTACTCAGCAAGGCTAGCAATCTTCAAGAAGTCAAACATATGGATTCTCATGAGAATGCTGAGAAGTCCAGGACTACCAGAGTATTTGAAAAGAAGTCCTCAACAATGGCAAAGGTCCATAAAAAAACAACCAATGAAGATACATGAAGAGAATTCTAGTCTGCCATCATCGCAGCATGCTCAACAATAGACGCTATAGTATGGTCAGTCTGGCCTGCAACCACCTCAAGAAGGATCATACCAAATAGAGAATAAGACAATTTCAGTTGCGGAACATAGGAAAGTGGTGTATTCCTTCAAAGATGAAGCCGTACCCAAAATGTTCAAAAGTTTGATGAAGAAGCATGAGTTTAGATTACTGGATCCAAAGAAACCAAAAGAGGTCAACAAGAGGGATCAACCAAATTATTGTTCGTATCACAAATTGCTTGGACACACTATAGAGAATTGTTTTGTCTTAAAGGATTGGCTCAAGAAAAATCTTTTTTTTAGTTTATTTTTCTCTCTTTTATTATAAAAGGAGTCGCCAATCTGTCAATTGTTGTATACTTCCCCCATTCAAAAAAATCTCCTTCCCATATAAAATCAGTGATTCGAAGAGGAGAGGAATCAAATAAGAATGGACATACGACAAAGCGACAAATAAGAGAAAATATATAACGTGGAGAGTCTACATGCAGTAATCCTTGCAAGGAAAGGTTAAGAGTGTTCACCCAAACTAGATCAAGTCAAAGCACCTTAAATCAATATTCGCAAAAGAATATCTACATAAACTACCCGTAACCAGAGACTCAGGTGTAAGTGTCTGTTCTTGGGTCAAGAGCACTCCTAAGGGGATGTATCCCACTTGGTTAAGTAACTCTCAGGGGTACCGAAGAATACTCTCTGTAAAAGGAGTTTTGCTTGGATTGTCATGAACCTGGGGCAATAGGTACTCAAAGGATGGTTATTCCTTCAAAGCTTGCACTAAGCCATCAAGCTGAGAGTGAGTCTCTCACATCCCGAATGGGTAGCAGCTAATCGGTACATGGGGCCCACAAAATAACCTAAATCATCTTAACGGGAATAATCCAACACATCAAAGCACATCTCGGCCAAAGGGCAGAGGAAAAATCATCGTATCCCAAATAGGTAGCAGCTCATTGGCATCGGGTCGTCAAGGTGATCTCAACGACGTCGAGGAGTGATAGGGCCCAAAGGGCTCAACAAAAGGAAGGTAGATTTATCCTAAAAAGGTAGAGGTAACTGGGTCGAGGTACCACAGACCTATCATCCACATCTACTAGGACTTAAGTCTACCTGGTCGTGAAGGTAGTGGACCCAACAAGTCCTGAGATCCCCGGTCAGTAATCCATGAATTGCGTCGTCCACGAGAACCTCGGTAGCCTTAAGGTTAAAGGAAGGAAACTTTATCCTATGACTACAAGTTGGAGCTTCAACAGGTGGGACTTATACCTGCCGAAGTGGCAAGGATGCCTCAGGAAGGAAAAGAAAGTGGAGGTTAGCTACAAAGTTGGAAATGCTTCAAACAAAAGGATGTATACCCCGTCTAGAGCGGAGAGCCTTCTAACACCCTAGGCTGACTAGACAACCACCTACAAAGAGGTATGTTGGGACAATCAGGTTGGAGAAGCATGGGGACTCCTCCTCGGGACATGCAAATATGATGCAGTTATCTAGAGCAATCCTTAAGTAATGTGGAGGCCTTATTAATATAAGAAAGAAAGTAAAAGTTATAATTTTTAAATCCTAAATATTTTAATCCTAAATTTCAATTATCTTAAATATTTTATTTAGGATTTTGAAGAAAATTACATATTTAGGGTCCTTATTGAGCCTAGATTATTTTTTGAAATCCCAAATCACAGAAAGAAACAAGAAAAATACATGAAGGTGCAGACATGCAATATGATGCAAAAAGCAAAATAAGCCAAATCAAAATAATAAATAGGACAGTGTCGTTGGGTCCGCAACATATCCCAAAAAAAAAGGTGATCGGACTCCGCATATACATGCCCAATCCTAATTCTATACTTCAATATAGAATACAGAAGTAAGATATGGGGCACGAGCATCAGCTCCTGGTCCCCTCCATGTGGTTCCCACGCTAAACGTCTCAGAACCCGTGCACGTATCTTATTTCTGCTACCGGACTCTCCTAGACTCTAAAAAGTACATAAGAAAATAAAAGACTCAATCATGCATGAAAATAAGTGTTAGTGGGAAAGCTCACATGTAAATAATCTATCATGAGCCATGCCTTAAAAGTGGGGAGCTAAATAGCGCCTGCAAGCAAAAGTGTCAAAAATCATCACATGCTCCCCATAGTGGTACCTATGTGTGTGCATATAAATAGGCATGGCTCCCTGCAGAAAAATGGCTTAACACACTACTATACATATGCAGCATGCAGACACACCACAAGCATAATTCAAAAGAAAGATACATGGTTAGGGCAATCCAATAGAGAACAATAATCAGGCATCAGAAAGACTACCTAGAACCCTAAGTCCAAGCTTAGCACACCATCTAACAAAAAGTGTGTCAACCTAGTACCTAAGTGCGGGGTAGGTCTGGGTGTAGTATGACTTTGACAGGGTTGTCATACTGGCTCATCCTAATGATCTGAAGGATCTAATTGGTGTCATGAAGAGTGGTGACATGAGTTAGATCTATTAGATCTTTAGCACAGTCATACTTGTGTCAATTCTGATGACTTAACTAGCATTGCTCATCAAGATCAACCCAGCAAGCAATACTCGTTAAGGCATCACGACCGACATGAAGACTCTCTCTTAACGAGCCTGGCTCACTACTCATGCAAACGTGTAAATGCAAATGTAGATATTCATGTGACAAAAGTAATGTGTATACTGTAGGGCAGTGACTCAGGAAAAGATGGGCATGTCGTGGAGGCAGTGGGCCAAGCAAATGGGTGTGTCGAGCGGCAGTGACCCAAAGGGTGGGCGTGTCGTGGTGGCAGCGGCCCAAAGAAAGGTGTGTCGAGGCGACAGTGATCAAAAGGGATGGGTGTGTCATAGCGATAGTGGCTAGAAAAAAGTGTGACGAGGTGGCAGTGACCAAAAGATGAGGGTGTCGTGGAGGCAGCGACTCAAAGAAAGAAGGTGGCAGTGAACCGAAAGGTGGGCATATCGTAGAGGCAGCGGCCCAAAGAAGTGGAACACAAGAAAACGATAATGATCATGCAAGCTAACACATACTAGATGCAACATTCAAACAAGAAAGCATTTGATATAATGCAAAAGCAAATAAATATGCAAGTGATTGGTCGACCAGATCGTGGTGGCCAGTTGCACCAAAGTGATCGGTCTACTGGGCCAGAGCGGTCGGTCAAACCAAAGTGAGATGCTCATTGGGTCGGGGTAACCGATTGGAGTTAAGTAAGATGCTCGCCTGGCTGGGGTGGCCGATTGGAGCAAAGTGAGAGGCTTACTGGGTCGAGGCTGCCAGTTGGAGCTAAGTGAAATGCTCACTAGACTAGGGCGGCAGGTTGAGGCAAAGTGAAATGTAACATGCACCAAGAAAAAATGTAATATGCAGCAAAGCGACATACAGGTAGCAAACTAGGCTCATTCTAGCAACCTCACCTAGGAGACCTAGGGTTTAGACCCTTGGATGTGCGGCATCGCCGCCTCTTGCTTTGGTGAGGAAAAATGAGGAGTTTCTCCTCTGATCTCCTAACGAAAAAATCTCCACAACGTCGCAAAATAGGATAGCTACAAAGCTTTTCCTATTTTGCAAACTCCAGACTTTGCAAAATAAACCAGCTACAAAACTACACTCGCTTTGTCAAGTCCAACCTCCCAGCTTCTCCAAGTAAAGCTGGGGAACCCAAAGCAAGGGGAGTGAGAGACTCCGACCCATCGCAAATTATGCTAAGGCTCACAATAAGAGGGGAGACACTTGGCTCTATAGGGGGTGTTTGGTAATGCACAGGAGGTCCTAACCTAAATGCTGGCTCTAGGAAAACTAATGATCCATCACGTAGGCATGTCGTTGCACTGACCCACGTTGGTGCATGCACCCCGTGTGGGTGATCAAACCCCCACGCCTAGACTCCACTATTCCTAAGGCTGGCTAGGAGGTAGGGAATCTCACCATCATGATGGTTGCAGATATATTTTCTTTGCTTGCTCCAAGCTCATTGGAGTTCGATCCACGCTCTCGAGTGTCTCATAGAACATGCACAAGATAATAAAAAGACATAAGAGGTTGTGAGGAATGCAAAGTACCGAAAATAAATAATCTAGCATATAAAAATATGCGACGCCAAAAAATATGTTACCATCGCGAGAGAAGATCGCTCGACGACGGTGAAAGAGGGGGAGCTTTCCTTGTAAAGGAAAAGACGTCCACGCCTCTCCAAGGCTATGTACCACCGCTGCTCGGCAACATCGAGGTGCTCCGGTGAAGTGTCTGATCGTCGGGAAGGTGGGACAGCAAGGTGGAGGAGTTAGCTCATTGGCGGTGCACACCGGGAATGAAAGAAACGCAGAGGAGAGTCCAAAATCTGATGTTCTCCTCACTGATTTTCTCCAACATAAATGCGACGCTGGCGAGACAAAAAGGCCGGCAAGGAAGAGGTTCGGCAAGGAGGAGAAACTAAAAGTTGGCCGACTGAAAGGAGGAAAAATCTCTCGGAAGTGGTGAGGGTGGGCTGCAAATGAAAGAGCTAGGTAGTGCAGGAAGACCTCGGTGAAGTCAGCTTCTTTGGCAACCGATAAACATGCTGGAAAAATGGCCGATGCTAGGGAAAGCTGAGAAGGTTCGACCAAAGAAAGAGACCAGCAAAGGAGAGCTTGGACTTGAGAAGGAGGACTGCAAAGGAGTGCCTGGACCGGCGGCACTAGGGCGCCGACTTTGGAGATAGCTGGTGGGGCATCACCGGTGAGCAATAAGGTTGTTAGGTGGCCGACCTTAAAGAAGAAGGAGGCGACGCTGGAGAGAGGGACGCCGGAGGGGCCATCGGCGACTAGGGAGTCACCGGTGAGGAAGGGGGTCCAACGGCGAGGAAGGAGGTCCGGAGAAGTTTTCCTAAGATTCGCGATAGAGCGTGGCAGCTGGGTTGTGTCGCCTGAGATAGGGGAAAGAGGCGGAAGCTTTATTTTTTTTAATATATAAGATATTATATATAATATAATATATTATATAATAAAAAAAATTATATTATCATTCACGTATTCTTCTCCCATACATGTCCTTGTGGCAAAGTGGATGTCCTTCCTGGATAAAATCGATGTTCGAACAATTTGTAATAGTCCATTTCGTCATTTTGGGTCATCCGGATCACTTTTTTGACTATCATGCCCAAAATGATAATTTGCGCATATTTACCCCGCCCGCAAAGCCATAACAAAGTGGGCATCCTCCGTAAGTGAAATTGATGCTCCGGACACACTGACAGAGTCCTTTTCATCATCAGGAGTCATCTGGAACACTTTGTCAAGCAATCGGGCCAATTTGAGCCAAAATTTTGTGTCACGCGCCACATAATATTTGTTGTCCCGATCAGAGCCGTCAATCATGCTAAATGCCAACCGGGCTTTACCTAGGAGAATGTCAAAGCCTAGTAGAATGGCCATGGTTACATGCCCCTCAACACGTACCAAAAAGGTTTTGAGTGTGTTTATAAACTATCGGATGTTACGGACAGACTGTAGACTATCCCGAGTCAGGCAGGTTGATACTCTACACTCGTGACATCAAAAATTGATGCCAACAATCGTTAGGAAGCAAATATAATGTTCTTGAAAGAATATCCAAAAGAACTAGAAAAAGGTTTGATAAATATGACCGGCTGAGCCAATCTCTTTGATTGACCCATTTTCAAAAGAAGACGGGTGGAGTACTTTCTAGAGCAAGTCGTCCAAGAAAATACTGAGCCAAATCCAGAATGCATCAGCACAAGCTTCTGTTCAAAATCTTCAGCCTGCAAAGCCAGAGATAAAGATTCCGCCAGAAAATCTGCTACCACTAAAGAAGAAGAAGATCACCAGCATGAAGACTAATAGGATGGGAGGTAGGATATGGGCTGTCTCTGCTAGATTAGTTATCCAATATTCGGGGAAGAAAATCCTCGAACCCCTGACCTTGTATGATTATCTTTTTTCCCCTTCGAGGTCTTATGAATGTAATGATTATAAATTCAGTTACATTTTAACTGTTTCTAGTGACAACGTAATTGATTATGGCCAATCTAACTTCGATCCTGATTCCCAAACTGATTCTCAAATCATACTTAAGTCCGATGAACCTATTAGCAAGACCAAATAAGACATCTACAATAACGATTACAACAGTGCCAGGAGTGAGTAACCAATCCTCGAGTGCTACAGTGCACCACTTGCCATCAACTTAGATCTTTTCGACAAAGAAGAAACCCCAGAAAATTCACCTACGGCATCTGAAGAAAAAGAAATTACAGAAGTGAGCTTACAGAGCGGGAAAGTATTACCCCTAAGATTAGCTCCAATGTATAAAGGAAAGCAAATAGTAAGTCAAGAAGAGCTACCTCCACCTCCGCTAGCAGAAGAAACACATAACCAAGTAAGGATCGGAGGATCATGCAAAGTGGATTATAACATGCAAGCTCACCTTAGGAAGTTGCCGACCAAGTTAGGCATCTATGATGCTCTAATCCTATCAAAGGAGACAAGTGAGTCTCTGGTTACAGCTTTGTTTAACCCAAATATTTCTTTAGCCCAGTTGGCCAGGACATCCTCAAATGAAGTTTGCTCTTTGAAATAACAGTATGGGATAACATTCACAGATGAAGACTTGCTGCTCAACACTGTCGATCATAACCGTCCACTCTATATCTCTGTTAACATCGGAAGTTGTGTCATCCAGAGTTATAGTAGATCCTTGAGCATCTCTCAACTTAATAAGTCTACAGATATTGGCCTATTTGGACATTAAAGCTCAAGAGCTTACGAACGATAAAATGATGCTAAGAGGATTCAACCAAAAGGGAGAGAGAGCCCTTAAATATATTACACTGCTTATGAAAGTCGGAGAACTAGTAACAACCGCTAAATTCCATATAATCGACACTGAGACCTCTTTCAATGCTCTACTGGGTCGACCATGGATTCACAAACACAACATGATTTTGTCGTCCTTACACCAATGCATAAAGTACTACAAGGAAGGACAAGAACATTGCATCAAGGGATATTTACAGCCATTTTCAGTTCATAAAGTTATCATTCATGAAGATGTCGCCTACAATGCGCCTCTAAAGAAAAATATCTTCTCTCATGAAATTATGACAAATAAAGATAAAGATTCAAAAGGATCACAAAGAGGATGCCATTTAGCTTTGCTTCAGTGATCTCCCACCACTCTTTTGCAACAAGTTGGTTGGGGTTCTTTTAGTTTGAGCACCCGAGGTCGAGGCCAAGGACATGGACGAGCGTGAACCAATGTAATTGTTGAACGAGCTAGGCAAACCATCAGCATTGATGATGAAGAAAGTTCTAAAGATGAAATAATGATGACAAAATAAAAGAAACCACAGTACGAGATATCCTTAGGAGATATGGAGAAAAGCGAATATGTGACAATGTATGATCGGATAAACCACTAGGTGAACTTCATGACCCTTACTCTAATTCTCCCATAAAAGTTTGAGAGTTTAGAGTTCAAGAAAGTCCATAGCATGAGTTCAAAGCTGATCAATTTTTATCGTGCTTCTACTTCTACTAATCTTGAAAATCATGTAAATTTGGATGAGGATCCTAGTGAATTAATGGAATTGCCTTTTGGTTACTTTTTGCCTTGTGTACAAAAGTTAATTCAACAGGGACACTTGCCAAAACAAATAGATAAATTACAACTTTTTAAAAAAATATGGGATGTTAAAAGTCAAACTCCTAATTTGAAAGAGGGTCTCAGATTTGGTACAGTCAGATCAGTCGATGATTCAAGATTTTGCATGGTTTTTACTAGTGAATCAGAAGAGGGAGGCCTCGATGTGGAGGATGACTTCACCGATCAACTAATAGAAAATGCCCCGCCAGAACTTGAGGAAGAAATCTAATCAATTGTTGATGAATTGAAGGAAATTAATCTCGAGACAGAAGAGCTGCCCCGACCTACATTTGTAAGCTCTCTACTTAGCAATGAAGAATCTTTAGAGTTGATAAGACGAATGATAGAATTCAAACATTTCTTTGCATGGAGTTATGATGAAATGTCAGGACTGTCAGTAGAAGTTACAGTTCATAAACTTGGGCCAGACAACAATATGACCCCAGTAAAACAAGCTCCAAGAGGAATGAGCCTCAAAATAGAGCAGCAAGTCATAGCCGAGGTGAATAAATTAATAGACGTTAACTTTTTAAGAGAAGATAAATACCCCATATAGTTACTTAAAATTATGCATGTTAAAAAGAAAAATTGACATATCTGTGTATGTGTGGACTACAGGGATTTG
This sequence comes from Phalaenopsis hybrid cultivar, assembly GCA_002079205.1. Classification (NCBI taxonomy): domain Eukaryota; kingdom Viridiplantae; phylum Streptophyta; class Magnoliopsida; order Asparagales; family Orchidaceae; genus Phalaenopsis; species Phalaenopsis hybrid cultivar. The sequence goes on along the minus strand of JXCR01126858.1, from coordinate 20,532 downwards.
AATAAGGCATGTCTAAAAGATGAATTTCCAATTCTAATACCATAATTGATGGTGGACATCGCATCGACACATAAAATTTTCTCTTTCATGTACGGATCATCGCGGTACAACCAAATCAAGATGGCTTCTAAGGTTGCAGCACTTACAGCATTCAGAATATCGATTAGAATTTTTTGTTATACAGTGATGTCGTTTGGGTTGAAGAATGCCTGAGCAACATATCAATGAGCTTTGACAAAGATTTTTTATGATCATATTCACAATCAAGTGGAATGCTACATGGATGATTTGGTCATCAAAAGTAAATTGAAAATAGACCATTTGTATGATTTGAGGATTGTGTTCAAACGATTACGACAGTACAACCTTAAGATGAATCCCATAAAGTGTGCCTTCGGCGTTACCTTTGAGAAATTTCTACAGTTCGTTGTCCGTCATCGGGGAATCGAGATTGACCCGAATAAGATTAAAGCTATCTTGGATATGCCTCCACCGGAAATCATGAAAAAACTATGATCCTTCCAAGGGAAGTTGGCATACCTTAGACACTTTATTTCTAATATCTCAAGTAGGTGCCAGCCCTTCTCAGCATTATTAAAAAGGATGTAAAATTTGTTTGGGAAGAGAAATGCCAGCAAAATTTCAAGGATGTTAAAAAATATTTAATCACACCTCTTATTTTGGCAGCCCCTATCCCGGGAAAACCTTTAATACTTTATACTGCGGCCTTAGACGACTCTCTTGGAGCCCTCTTAACCCAAGCCAATGATGAGGGTAAAGAAAATGCACTCTACTATCTGATTTGTCGTCTAATACCGATAGAGATAAGGTATCCTCCTATTGTGAAGCATTGTATATCTTTGATCTTTTCCGCCCAGAAGCTCAGGCATTACATGCTTTCTCATAAGGTAACAGTAATTTCAAAAGTTAATCTGTTGTAATATTTAATGACCCGACCAACACTCTCGAGACATCTAGCGAGATGGTCAATGATTTTATTGCAATTTGATATAACTTTTTTTCCCCTATGTGCTATCTAGAGATAGATTTTAGTAGATTTTCTCACTGCACACCCGCTTCCAACTGGGTCCCCTCTTAATGAAGAACTACTAGATGAACAAGTACTACAAATGAAATTCTTCAGTGTGCAACACTGGGAGATGTACTTCGATGGAGCTTTGTTAGCCAGAAAAGACAAAGGATCAGGAGCAGTTATAGTAGGCAAAGTATAAATTAGTTTGATCTTCTTCACACTAGTTAAGGGCATGTTGAAATTCTCCTATATCACCTGATAGAGTCGTGTACCAACAACAAAGCCGAATATGAAGCCTTAATTATTGGGTTGGAATTGGCAATCTTGATAAATATAATAGATACTGGCATCCACGGCGATTCACAACCCGTTATTCAACAAGTCGCTGGACAATACAAGATTTTGAAGCCAAGGTTAGTAGAATATCATCAGTATGCAATGAAGCTATTGGAATGAATCCCTAATGTAACTTTCTACTGGATTCCTTGGGGATATAATGCCTATGCTGATGCTATACCAAAACTTGCAAGAGAATCGACATGTCTCCTACAGGATTTCATTGATATCATGGTACAAGGAAGACAGGTTTAGTATCGAATTGACCTCAGAAATCTATGCAAGCTCAAAAAAGAAGGAGTGACATTTGTGGTTGCTGATATCAATGAAGATTGGTGTAAGCCACTAATAAAATATTTACAAATTGAAAACCTTCCAGAGGACAAGTCAGCAGTGCATCACATCACAAGAAGGGCTATGTCATATGCTCTAGTAAATGATGTCCTTTACAGAAGATCGTCTGACCAGATGTAGTTGTGATGTCTAAGAAATGTCAAAGCACAGAATATTGTCAAATAAGTAAATGTCAGATAGTGTGGTGCTTACCAATCAGGGCCAACGATGAAAGTCAAGTTCAAGAGACTCAGTTATTATTGGTCAGAAATAATGTCTGACTACATGGATACATCCAGAAGATGTCACCAGTGCCAAGTTCATGGGGTGGTTTTGCACCAACTTCTGAAAGTGCTACACCCAACGTTGTTTTGTGGCCATTCGAGTGTTGGGGCATGGATATAATAGGTCCGATAGACCCTCCATCCTCTAAAAGACATAGATTTATTCTCGTAGCCATGGATTACTTCTCTAAATGGGCAGAGACAGTGTCGTTACGAGAGGTTACGACACAGCACATTCTTCAATTCTTCAAAAGCCAAGTCGTCTACCATTTTGGGTTCCACTCAGAATAATTTCCTATAATGGGACAGGCTTCAAAAGCACCAAAAGTCAACAACTTTGTCAGATATACAGTATAGATTGGAGACACTCTATGATCTATTATCCCAGGACAAATGGCTTGGCAGAGGTCTTCAACAAGGCACTGGTACATATTTTGAAGAAGTCACTGGATGAAAACAAAAGAGATTAGGATAACAAACTGTTAGAAGCCTTATTGGCCTATCAGACAATGTTCAGGACTCCCACTCAATGTACACTCTACATGCTCGTATACGGGTTTGAGGTCGTGCTACAGCTAGAATCTCAGACGTAATCTCTCAGAGTCGCTGTCACCAATCAACTTACAACAGAAGAAAGTGCAAAACTTAGACTTAAACAATTGGAAATTCTCGAAGGAACACAACTAAAAGCACAACAGTATTTGGAACTTTATCAAGCAAGGATGGTACAAGCTCATGAAAAATTGGTCCACCCAAGGATATTCAAAATTGGTGATCTCGTACTTGTTCTAAAAAGGCCTATTCTTTCACGCCACAAGATAGGTGGAAATTTTCAGCTAAATTGGGAGGGACTATTTGTTGTAGAAAAGGTCTATGCAGAAGGAGCTACCAACTGGTGGATTTTCGAGGTGAAAGACCCATATTGCCAATCAACGAACGATACTTGAAGACATACTATATAACTTGACATTGTTTTAATTGAAATTTTAAAATTTTGGTTGTTCTGAGGTTATTTATTTGGTCAAACTTCTGTGATCGGGTCAAAAAATTTGGTAATAAAATTAACCTCGATAAAATAAAATATTTTGAATTTACATACTTTGATTTTCTTCTTTCAACTTTTAAGTTTGATATCTTACTAAATTAAAAAAATATATATACATAAATAAATTATTTTCTCATTGATATAAACTAATTTTTTATCTAAAAATACTTTATTTTTCTCTTGTTCCTGCTTAATATCAGCGCACTGACGTTTTTTCTGTTGTCTGTAGAGAAAATGTCAGGACAGAAGCTGATTTTTGCTTTCAAGGATGGTTGGAATCTCGCACTTATTTAGGAAAGGGCACCGCACGGTGGCATCATAGACTTCAACATAGACTTCGGTCAAGGACGTGGTCAGCCATTGAGAAAAAAAAGTGCTACCATCATTGTTAAAGATCAACACCAAGGAGGATTCCTCACTGAAGGGGAAGAGAAGTGATAATGCAGCAAGATCTGATGAAGGGGACCAGTCGTATGCCATCTATGATAATTGCACTGACCGGAGGTCTACTCAATGCTAATGATGAGAGACTGCCAGATGCACCATTACAAAGGACTCAACGCACAAATGTCAATTGCCAAAAATATAGAGCTTTCATGTGTGAAGAAAGAAGATGCTAGAAGGAGGCAAAAATCTTGCTTACCCCGGTTCTTGAGGAAAAAATCTACGATCCATGCATGAGAGAGACTTCCTCCAGCTTGCCTGCCACGAAGGATGAGTCTGATTTCACTACATAGTTGATGATACCAGAGCTTTCAGATAATCTTTGTGCAGGTTGCCTGACATACAATGTCGAGATTCCCACGCGGATACCGACTACAGGGGCATTTGTGGAATGCCCAGACTGCAACTTCCTCCACCTAGAGTATTAAAGTACTATGGAAAAGTACACGTCCACTGATGATGGATTTTAGATCACCGATTACTTAATGGGGGAATCATATATTCCACTTGACACAGAGACAGCACCAACATGGATTCCTGTTGATAATGAAATGAGGGAGTGTCCTCAACAGCAGCCAATCATCACCAAAGCAGAATTCTACAAAATGAGTAAAGTAACAAAAAGGGAATTTGAATTTTATGAAGAAGTTCAAGGAAGGTTTGTCAATATATTAGAAGACTTGGAGCTGTACACCAAAGTCTTCTTTGAAAGCACAAAAGAAACATTCTCGATTCAATATTCGACCTAAGAGACAGAGGTCGAGCGGGTATTCTGATGGAAAGGACCTATTACGAACCGCGAAAATGAATGCATGGAAAAGGTAGAATCACCATTCAATGTGGTTGCTATTATAATTTTACCAAGGACAGACAAGGAAATGTCCTGGGGATTTTAAGATATGATGAGGTGGATATGTTACCCCCTATGATAAAGTGGATGATCAAGAGGATGGTTTGATGGAGCATACTTCCAGATAATTGTATTCCTAACAATTGCATCATCAATATCTATGATGAAGGAAATTGCATTCCCCCACATATAGACCATCATGATTTTGTGATACCTTTTTGCACAGTCTCCTTCATGAGTAAGAGTAATATCCTGTTCGGGAAAAGAATAGATGTCATTGGACCTTGCAAGTTCAGAGGATCCATGGAGATTTCATTACCAGTAAGTTCATTAATGATTCTCAAGGGAAATGGAGCAGACATCGTCAAACACTACATTCTGTGGGTATAATACAGTAGGTGTCTGTAACTTTTAGAAGGATGGATAGTAGCAATATGTCATATGGATTTCGACCAGATCCAAAATTAGAAGAGCTACAACCTTACAAGCTATGAAAGGATTTCACCTTTAAGCACGTGCAAAAGGAACTCTTGTCCTAGAGCGTGGCTTAGTAAGTCAGCTTGATCAAGAGCTTACCCCACCGAGGATGGACAGTCAGTGGATACCTTTTTATACTGCATTTTGACACAACAGATATAATGATATATGTGTCAGATATGCTCAGCTTGCGATATGTACCCAACATGATATATTTTCATATGTACTTTTGATGAGTTTAACATATTCTACCTTTTAATGCTTTGGCCTATGTTCAATCTGTAACTTCTGTTTGAAGTAGATTAATGAAATCTCCTTCAGAATTTAGTTTGTTTGCTCAATTGTGCTTTTGTGTGATGGATAAAGAGCCACAGAACCATATGTTTGTTCTGGGCTACAACGAAGAGGAACAAAACAATAAAAACTTGATAATAATAAAATTAAAAAAAAAAACTCTTTTGAAAAAATCAAGCAACAATAATTGAATTACACACACACACACACACACACACACACACACACACACACACACACACACACACACACACACACACACACACACACACACACACACACACACACACACACATATATATATATATATATATATATATATATATATA
>JXCR01126853.1:25323-39548 GCA_002079205.1 Phalaenopsis hybrid cultivar | reverse complement strand
TATATAGATATATATATATATATGTATATATATATATATATATATATATGTACATACATATATTTTTTTTTCCATCAAGGAGAAACAGTGTCTCCCTACATGTTGAAGAAAAGAAAGATTAAAAGGTTAAGGGTCACTGGATGGCTTGATGAATCAATACAGGAATCATCAGTCCATTCTCAACAAAAAGACAACAATTAGCCCCAACGGCTTTAAGAAAAAACAAAATAAAGGAAGCATAAGGTTCCCAACAACATAAGGAAAACCCAAAATTGGAAGAGACAAGGAGCCAACAAATTAAAAGAGCCACCAAGTTCAAAAAATGTGACCAGAAACAGTTCCTCTTCAGAATGTGTGAACTTGAGGAATGGATAAATTATCTCCGTGAAGCATATAAGTTAAATTTGGGGAAGGAAAATTTGCCACCATAATTTGTTCAGAACATCTACCAATAGTGGCCAAAAGGTGAGTAGGCCCATTACCTTTTCTGTTGATATAATGAAATTTAATAGTGTAGCTACCAAAGTTCCTTTGAATTTTCCTTATCCATCTTCCAATGTGCCAAGGGGGGTCTTCCTCAAGCTGAAAAAATTTGGTGCAAACATTGAAGTCAGTTTCAATGATTAAAGGTCCCATAGTACATTGGACAACTATTTTAAGAGCCCAATAAATAGCAATCATTTCAGTTTCTGCAGCATCTAGAGCCCAAGTTAGTGTGGAGAAATGGAGAACATGGTGACTAAGGGAGTTTCTGAAAACCCCACCACAACCAACAAATCCTTTAAGAAAGCGTCCAGCAGTATTAGCTTTCAACCAGCCATCAAGAGAAGGAGCCCATTCAATCAAAGTGAAACTGAAATTACACTGAATATTAGCTTGAGGAACCCAATTCCTGAAGATATTAGGGAACCTATGATATTTGATGATTTTTTGTAGGTAAGATGTGCAATGAGTAGTTACAGCTTTAATAAGAGGGGCAGAACCTTCATATTTACCACTATTTCTGCACATCCATATAAACCAAGCCACTATACAAGGAATAACCTGTAAATTAATATATTTCCACTCTTCCCAGTAGTTGAAGAAGTTGCTCCAACTGAGATTCATTATATATATTTTGAACTTGGGCAATAACTCAGTCCAAACTTTTTTAGAGAAGTTGCAATTAAAGAAGAGGTGATCCATGGACTCCTCCTCCACAAGGCACTGAAGACATACAGATGGTCCCCTCAGGCCTTTCATTTTCAAGATATCATCCGTTGGGAGCAAAGAAAGCCATAATCTCCAGCTGAAGAAGGACGTAGAAGTGGTAAGGTGTTTCCCCCAAATTTTAGTGCCCCAAAGAACAGAAGGCCATTGAAAGTGGGTTTGGTAGATAAAATAAGTGACTTTTTGGGAGTTGGATTTTTTAATAACAATCTTGTCTCTTTGATTAGGATAAATAGGTGTTTGCTGGACCAAGTGCAGCTGCTCACAGTTGATAATATTAGAGAGAAGGGTATAATTCCACTGATTACCGTTCCAGTAATCATTAACCATATCATGTGTATTTGGGATAGAGGAAGAACCTTTGATTTTTTCACCATTCCAAGTCCACCTATCCATCCAAAAATTAATTTGACCTTCCCCAAGCTCCCAAATAAAGGTCTCCTCAGCTTGTTCTTTAACCTCTAAAAGCTTACGCCAAAGTCTAGAGTAACCCAGCTTTCTGTTAACCAGGCCAGGGTGAGTAGATCTGTAGTATTTCCCTTTCATAAACACAGCCCAAAGGCTGTCTTGGGCTCTAAGTTTAATCCAAATTTTGCATAAGTTAATCAAACTCATATGTTGAAAATCGTTAAAACCCAAACCTCCAGCACTGTAAGGTTTGCAAAGCTTTTGCTAAGGGAGGAAATGAACTTGTTTCTACTGACCAGCCCATAAAAATTTGTTGAACATTCTCCCCAGTAGCATCTCAGTACCTTTCTTCATAGAAAACATTTGTAGGACATAAGAGGGTAGGGCGGTGAGAATAATTTTTAGTAGAATGATCCTCCCACCATTGGACAAGAAAGAACTGGTTCAGCATTGCAGTTGGTTCTTAATCTTATCAATTACCCCATTAAATTGGATCTGTTTGTATCTGCCCTTGATTAAAAAAACACCCAGGTATTTGATAGGCAAAGAAGATAGGTGGAAACTTGTGTAACTAGTAATCCAATGTTTTATCTGTTGAGATATGTTAGAGCTAGGAAAAAATTGGCATTTAGGAAGATTTAACTCCATACCTGAGGTGAGCTGAAAATGCTTGAGGGCCTTGTACAACGTTTTGGTAGCATTCTTAATAGCCTTAGAGAAAATAATGACATCATCAGCATAAGCTAGATGACTGATACATACATTAGATTTGTGCTGATAAGCCAGATGAGGGGAGCTGGAGAATAATTGATTCAGTAATCTAGAGAAATAATCCATAGCCAAAATAAAAATTGTAGGGGACAGGGGGTCCCCTGGTTTGATCCCTCTGGAAGTAGAAAAGATGTCATGACAAGAACAATCGATAAGCATAGAATGTTTGTTACAGAGAAGCCATCTTTTGAACAGCATAGTGAAGCCTTCAGCAAAGCCCCTAGTAGCAAGGGTTTCAAGGATGAAATTCTAGTTGATAGTGTCATAAGCCTTCTCAATATCTAATTTATATATAACATTACCCCCTCTACATTTCCCGTCCAAGTCAAGAAGCATCTCTTGGGCCAACAAAATGTTATCAGAGATAGATCTCCCTTTGATAAAGGCAGTTTGGTTAGCACTAACAAGTCGCTGAAGATGAGGTTGAATCCTGAAGACCAAAATTTTACATATGACCTTGGAAATAATATTAGTTAAACTGATGGGCCTGAAATCTCCGCAATTGTTTATGACCTGGTTTTTTGCAATCAGAGTAATAGTTGAAGAGGTAAAGTACATATATATATGTATATATATACATATATATATGTATATATATACATATATATATGTATATTACCTCTTCAACTATTACTCTGATTGCAAAAAACCAGGTCATAAACAATTGCGGAGATTTCAGGCCCATCAGTTTAACTAATATTATTTCCAAGGTCATATGTAAAATTTTGGTCTTCAGGATTCAACCTCATCTTCAGCGACTTGTTAGTGCTAACCAAACTGCCTTTATCAAAGGGAGATCTATCTCTGATAACATTTTGTTGGCCCAAGAGATGCTTCTTGACTTGGACGGGAAATGTAGAGGGGGTAATGTTATATATAAATTAGATATTGAGAAGGCTTATGACACTATCAACTAGAATTTCANGGGGAGGTATGGCTGTTCTTTCTTCAGGGTGCTTTTTTCTCCTCCTCCTACACTTTGAAGTTTATCTCCATCACTCCTTTCTTAGGCTGTGGTGGTTCTTTTACTGTTTCATTGGTTTTTTATGGTTGGTGGCTTTTTACTGTTTCATTGGAGACTATCTGTTTTCTGTTATCATTCCTTTCTCCTTTGGTTTTATCTGTTATTTCTTGGCACTCTTTTACTTTTGTGGTGGCCTCCCTCCCTTTCTTTGTGTTGGGCACTGCTGTGTTTGAGGTTGCTGACAGGTGGACCTGTTTTGTCTGGATTTGGTCCTACTTTTCTTTGGTTCCATAGCTCTTCGTCCTCTAGTCAGGAGTTTTTGGGAGTATGGCTACTCCTATCGACTTAGACACCGATGTTCAATGGGCAAAAGTTACTTATGTTGGTGTGGTTGGCAAATCTACTGCCTCTCTCAATGATCCTGAACATTTAATATTCCCACAGAAATTTCATGACACTATAGCAGGAAAGGGCAATAGCCCTTGCATTCACCCCTCAGGTGCCAAGGATGGAGAACCTACTGTCTATTTCTCACCTCAAGAATTTATTAATCTCAATGACCAAGTAAAATTTACCTTGGTGGGGAAATTTGTTCTTCGCCACCCTAAGATGGACTTAGTTAGAAACTACTTTGAACTTTGAAATTTAATGGTGATTGGCAAATTGGAATTCTTGATGGAAGACACCTACTTATACAACTCTCTAGAGAGGAAGACTATACTAGACTCTTTGCAAAATAATCCATCCAAATTGGAGGTACCACAATGAAAATTTTGAAATGGGATCATGATTTTGACCCTAGTAAGGAACCTCCTATAGCTCCTCTATGGTTTAAACTACCTGTCCTCCCAATCCAGTACTTCATTCTTAATGCATTGTTCAATATAGCATGTGCTATAGGGTGACCTATGAAAGTTGATGCTCCTACCTACAATAAAGCCAGACCTGTCCTAGCCAGAATTCTCATTGAGAGAGATGTTACTCTCCCTGAAATAAATAGAATTTGGGTTGGTAATGACAGGGAGCGTTTCTGGCAAACAGTGGAGCTTGAACAGAAGCCATACTATTGACATCACTGCAGGATGTTTGGCCACACCAAAGACAGATGCTTTAGGCTCCACCCTCCCCTAAAGAAGACAGTGGCAAATCAGGAAAGGCACACCCAGCCTATTTCCTCAGAAGGCTTAATTGGTGTAGACCCCCCTCCTACTGGGAATTCAAATGATATGCTGGAAACACCTAAAAGCTCTACTACTCCTCTTGTCTCCACAGACCCCCCAGATACTTCCCCCAGACTTTTCAGGGAGGAGGTAAATCAAATAAATATTTAAACACCCCCATCTGTATCTTTAGATAAGGTGGTGCAACTAAAAGAGAATAACCAGTAAACTACTCTGGGAATAGAAGCTCCTCAGATGAAGGATATAGCAGAGGTGAAGCACCTGTTGGAAGAGGAATGACAAACACAAAAATCCAAAAAGAAGAAGAAGGTTCAGTCTGAAGTATAGAAATTAAGAGAGGGTAACATTGGATTCATAGAAACTTTGAAATTGAGGGGACCTCATCCTTCCAGAGGAAGGACCAGATTAAGATCTCAGCCTTCCCCTCACAATTGTAATCCCCCCAATGATTAATATGCTTTGTTGGAATATCAGGGGCATTGCTCATCCTCAGTCTTTAAAAAGACTGATCTATCTCAATAGAAAACATAAGTTGTGGTGCTTTACTATACTTGAACCTTTGGTTCATCATAATTATCAGAGAATTCTCCAAAAATTCCCTGGTTTCTCACATTATGCTAGCAAAAATAATGAGATTTGGTTCTTTTGTAGGAAAGAAATTCAATGGAGCACAATCATAGACAATCATCAGTTCATACATCTCTCCCTGCTTGTACAAGGACATTTGGAGTATGCCACTTTTGTTTATGCTGGCAGTCCGAAAGCTGATAGACAGGAATTATGGGAAGGCTTACATCTCATCAGCCAAAACTTGAACTCCCCTTGGATAGTGGGGGGAGATTTTAATTGCATCTCTAATGTAGCTGAGAAGTCTGGAGGAAGAGCTCCCAATTTGTCTAAACTGACTTATTTCAATGATCAAATACAACAAGCTGGTTTATTTGACTTGGGCTACCAGAGCCCTAAGTTCACTTGGAAGAGGTGTATTATATGGGAAAGACTTGACAGAATGTTAGTTAATGACCTATAGCAGAAACACTATCTTTTTACTTTTGTTACCCACCTAACCCTCACTTGTTCTGACCACATACCTCTCCTCATCTCCATAACCTCCCCAGTTACCACTTCACCCCACCCTCCTTTCAGATACCTAAACATGTGGTCACCCCCTTTTCAATAACTATGTTGCCTCTAATTGGTTGGGTATTGATCACCCTGACCCTTTTATCAAACTTAGCCTTCTGCATCAGAAAACCAACAAAGCCTTGAGGAGATGGGGTTGAGAAACTTTTGGAAATGTGTTCTCCAATGTGCTATCTGCTGAAAAAGAGGTTGAGAGACTTGAGGTTGCTGCTCAAAATAATCTTGCCACTGATACTGATCTGTTGACTTTCCAGTCAAATCTGATTAAAGCAATTGATATTCAGGATCTGATGCTCAAACAAAAAGCCTCTATAAGGGGTTTCTCTGAAGGGGACAGAAACACCAAGTTTTACCATGCCTACATAAGTTATAAGAGGAAATGAAACACCATATATTTCATAATTTCCAAGGATGGCAGGTGGCTGAATGATAATGAACTTATTGCAAAGGATGCTGTTAATTTCTACAGCTCTATTCTGAACTCTTCTGCTGAACTTAATACTGAATATGAAGATTACTTTAATAACGAATCTAATTACACTGGTCAACTTAACCTTAATGAACCCCCTTCTGTTGAGGAAATTTGGGAAGCTTTAAGCCGTATTTACTGCTCTAAAGGAGCTAGCCCTGATGGTTTTACAGTTGACTTCTACAAAAAAACTTGGCACATCATCAAGGGTGAGGTGGTTGAGGCAATTGTGAGCTTCTTTAAAGGAGTCAACCTACCCAACTATTTCAGTAACACTTCCATTGTGCTCATCCCTAAAGGGGAATTACAGAAAACCTGGGATCACTACAGGCCTATAAGCCTGACTTCTGTCATCAGCAAACTCATTAGCAAGATCATTGTGAGAAGGCTGCAACCTCACTTGGACAAAATCATATGCCCTAACCAAACTACCTTTATTAAAGGTAGATCTACTAATGATAATGTGCTGCTGGCACAGGAACTCACTTTGGATCTTGATAAAATCAGTAGAGGAGGAAACCTCATTTATAAATTAGACATTAAGAAGGCCTATGATACCATTGAATGGAACTTTATCTTGGGTATGCTCACAGCTACAGGATTTCAGCCAGAATTCAAAAATATTATTCAAAGATGGCTTACCAATAATAACCACTCCATCCTTATCAATGGATAACTCCAGAGGGCTTTCACTGCTTCTAGAGGACTAAAGCAAGGTGATCCACTCTCTCCCACTATCTTTATTATTGCTATGGATTACTTTTCTAGAATGCTTGACAGGAACATTCTCAACAATCAATATTCCAGATTTCACCATAGATCCAATTTAGCTATCTCTCATCTCATGTATGCTGATGACATAATGATATTCTCCAATGTTCATAAACTAGCTGTGAAGAAGGTTTATAAATGCATACAACATTTTCAGCAACAATTCGGAATGGAATTCTATCCCACTAAGTGCCAACTCATATTTAACAGGAGGACTTCACCTAATACTAAGCACCGGATCTCCAATTACACTGGCTTCTCTACTGCTAGGAAACCTGTAAGGTATTTAGTAGTTCAACTCATTAGGGGAAGATCAAAGTTGACCCAATTTGATGAGATCCTACAGAAAATTTAGAGAACTCTATCCAGTTGGTCTTATTCCTTCTTGTCCAATGGGGGAAGGATCACTTTTCTGAAAAGTATCCTGACAACCTTCCCCTCTTATATCCTCCAAACCAACTATCTCAAGAAAAGCAACCAAATCCAGTTGGAGAGAGCTTTTTATGGGCTGGTCAAAGAAAGCAGATACATTGGGCTTCTTGGCAGAAGGTTGCTAAACCCATTTCAGCTGGTGGGCTTGGGTTCAAGGGGCTCCAACAAGATGTAAACATTAACTTCTGCAAGATGTGGATTAATTTTAGATCACAACCTTCCTTGTTGGAGAAATTCATGTATGGTAAGTATTGCAAGGGCAATCACCCCTCCCTTATCTCTAAAAAGCTGGGAGACTCCAAAATTTGGGCAAATATGCTGAAATTCAGAGAACAAGCTGAAGACATGTACATTTGGAATTTGGGGAATGGTAAAGTGTACTTTTGGCTTGACAACTGGTGTCCTAAAGACTGGATTGGGGCCCCCCTCCAGATTTTAACCCTCAGCTCCTAGTTTGTGACTTATGGGATGGGGACTCCTTGGATGTTCCTAAGCTCCAATCTCTCATTCAGGAGCCTCACTTATCTCTAGTCACTGGAATTGTGTTTGCTAAAGGCAGAAAGGATAAGATTATTTGGCAAAGTTACATCAACCAAAGCCTAACTAAAGCAATTTATGGCAAGTTAAATCTCTGGGAAAAGGTCAATTGAGGTGTGGCCATCTAGAACGGATTCCTATCCCCTCCATTTCTTTCTTTTGCTGGAGATTTTTCAATAACCTATTGCCCACTGATGATATTCTCAAACTCAAAGGCTTAAAAGGACCCTCTAGATGTTGTCTTTGTCTAAAAAGTGAGGAGAACATTCACCACCTATTTTTCAAATGTGAATTTACACAAGAGGTGTGCAAAGAGCTCCTTTATGGGATGAAGAAGGACCTTTTGGACAAGAACTGGACCAGTCTCTATGCTGGTTGGTATAGCTGAAGAAGTACACAGGAGGAGTCTATCCCCTTCATTGTGGCTTGGTTCTTGTGGATGGGGAGTAACAACAACCAACATGATGATAAGAGTATCCAACACAATAAGGTAACCAGAAACTGTGTTGCCTATCTCAACAAAATTACTCAACTTAAGAACTGCCTAGCTTAAATATGGCCCAGACCAGTTACACTATCAATAATAACAGAATTGAGATTGTCATTTGGAACCCTCCTGATATTCTAACCATGAAAATAAACACTGATGGTAGCTTCTCTAAATGGGGTGCACGGGTGGGTGGGGTTTTCAGAAACTCCACCAGTAACTGTCTACTTTTCTTCCATGCCCCCACTGTGGCTATTAATGCCCTTGAAACTGAGCTTATCGCTATCTATTAGGCCCTTACTTTTGCAAAAAAGGCATCTTGGCAGAAAGTCTGGATTGAGGTTGACTTTTCACAGCTCCTCTCTTTCTTGAGCTCTGATAAGCCCTCCTCATGGCATCATATGCATTGGAAGAAAAAAATTGGCAGTCTCTACAAAAGTCTCACAATCCATATGTCCTTCATCTACAGAGAAGGTAACCAACCTGCCAATTGGCTTGCCAGACAAGGAACCTTTGCCAACTCTATTTTTGTTGATACCATACCTCTTACCCCCCTTGCCCTCCTACTTCATGGTGACAAGTTGAAGATCTNTCTATTTCTGTTGATACCATACCTCCTACCCCCCTTGCCCTCCTACTTCATGGTGACAAGCTGAAGATCCCCTACCTCAGAGTCAAACCAAGGCCACTTAAAGAGATTTAGTGCATTTTGTTTGCTACTTTTGTTTTTTTCTTTTATTTTGTAACTTTTTGGAAACTGTTGAGGATTGGGCTCCCTCCCTTTGTCTGGGAACCCCTCCTTTAGTAATCTTTGTAACANTTTATATATATAGCATATATATATATATATATATATATATATATATATATATATATATATATATATATATATATATATATATATATATATAAGGTAACCAACCTGCCAACTGGCTTGCTAGAACAGGAACCTTTGCCAACTCTATTTCTGTTGATACAACACCTCCTACCCTCCTTGCCCTCCTATTTCATGGTGACAAGGTTAAGATCCCCCACCTCAGAGTCAAGCCAAGGCCACTTAAAGAGATTTAGTGCAATTTTTTTTGCCACTTGTGTCTTTTTCTTTTATTTGTAACTTTTTTGGAAACTGTTAAGGATTGGGCTCCCTCCCTTTGTCTGGGAACCCCTCCTTTAGTAATCTCTGTAATACTTTTGATATTTAACATGTAGGGAGTTGTATAATGCTCCTTCTATAAATATATATATATACACACATACACACACACACACACAATAAATAGACATGGTGGCGGCTAGTGCTCTTGCTCTACTAGGGTTTCTGCAACCATGAGTGCTGCTTGCTGCACCTCCTAGGCTGGTGACCTCTCTCCCTTTGTTAGATTGTTGTGGTATGTTTTTGGTGCTATTTTGAAGCTTCCTGGAAGAACTTCCCTTCATTGTTCCTTTTCCCGGGCTCTTTTTTTTTTTCAAATTTTTTAGTTACTGTTCCTTTAGTTTTTTATCTGTTCTGTTTGGCGGCTGGAGGTTTGTTGGGATCTTCTAGTTCTATAACTTTTTCCCAATGTCTAACCCTATTCCCATTGACCTAAACTCCAACATCCAATGGTCTAAAGTCAAATTTTCTGATGTGGTTGGCAAAAGCTTTGGATTTCAATCATCAGCTGAGCAAATGATTTTCCCCAATACCTTTCATGAGGTTGCTGGTTCCAGTGAGGTCCATTTCATCAAATAATTGGGGAGAAAAGTAGGGAAGCGTACTGGTTTTTTCTCTTAAGCTGATATTAATCCCTTTCAGCCTCTTTCAAGTTCACTCTAATAGGGAAGTTCCAATTTGGGTATCCAAAGATGGAACCTGTTAGAAAATACTTTGAAGACCTAAGGCTGCTTAGTGAATGGAATGTGGGGCTCGTTGATGGTAGGCATATGTCTATCCATTTATCCAGGGAAGAGGACAATGCTCAACTCTTCTCCAAACAAGTTCTACTAATTCAGGGCATGGCTATGATTCTTTTATAATTATCTCCTGAATTTGACCAAAGATAAGAGCTTCCAATTGTGCCCATTTAGTTCAAGCTACCTAAACTTAAACTTCATTTTTTTAATCATCAGGTCTTCTTCACTATTGGAAATTCTTTTAGAAGACCTATGAAACTGGATGTGCCTAATTATAATCTGTCTAGATTTTCAGTAGCTAGGATTTTGGTGGAAAGGGATATATCACTGCGTAATGTGGATGAAATTTGGCTGCGTAATGCCCACAAAGAATATTGACAGAAAAATGTAGTGGAGTAAATACCCTATAGCTCTAGATGCTTCAGGCTTCACCCCAATCTAAAACAAAGAAAGCATGAACCCTCTGTGGAACCTGTTCCACAACCTGCTGTTCTTGAGCCTTCCTTTGAAGATCCCCCTCTTTTTACTACTAACACAATTCCCGATCTTTCTTCCCATTATGGTATTTCTGAAGCTCCCCATAAAACAAGAAAGAGAAAAAAAAGAATGTAATGGTAGGCCCTCTAGGGGAGACATTTTTCCTTGAAGCAGGTAGGTCTTACTCTACAAGAGGAGACTCCCTCACCAGGCTGACTAGGGGGAGATCCAAGCCTTCTCGCCATGATTAATTTCCTATGTTAGAATATTAAGAGTGTGGGCCACCCTCTTTAATTAAAAATGATTCTCCATTTTAACAGGAAACACAAACTTTGGTGTCTTGCTCTCCTTTGATAATATTAATAATTAGATCTAAATTTTGTGCAGTCATGAAGTATCGTGGTCTGTTATCATTAATGATCTCCAATATGTTCATTTTCAGTTTAATATTGATGGCAAGACAATATTTGCTAATAATGAGAGAAGATGGGTGTATATTCCTAGGGGGTAATAGAAATACCAAATGCTGTCATGCTTGTATCAAGTATTGAAGAAAGTGAAACACTATTCATATAATCAGAATTAATGAGAGAAGATGGATCATTGATTATGAGGGAATTGCTAATAATGTTGTTAGCTGCTTCAAAGAGATCCTCACAGCCCTTCATTCTATATCAATTCCCCTGGATTTGCAGCTGTTCTAAGAGGATCTACTTTACAATAGGGACCTCCAACTTACCTTTCGTCTTTCAGAAACTGAAATTTGGGAAGCCTAAAGTAGTATTGATAGCTCTAGAGTTGCTGGCCCTAATGGGTTCAATTCATTCTTCTATAAAAAATCTTGGCCAATCATTAAAGGAGATGTGATAGCTGCTATTCAAAGTTTCTTCTTGAGGACCCCCTCTTCCTTATTATTTTAGCTCTTTTAATTATGTTCTTATCCTTAAAACCTCTGATTGCAATAGCTGGAACCATTATAGGTCCATCAACCTTACCAATGTCCGATGCAAGTTGATCAGGAAAATTTTTGTTACCAAGCTCTAACCCCATTTAATTCATCTCATTAAGCCTAATCAAACAGCATTTGTGAAAGAAAGGTCTATAGCTGATAATGTCTTGCTTGCCCAAGCGCTATACTTAGATATTGATCAGCCTTGTAGAGGAGGTAATATTAGTTACGAGTTGGATCTCAAAATGTCTTAAAACACCATTGGTTGGTAGTTCATCATGGATTGTCTTAAAGCTAAGGTATTCTCACAGGATTTCTACAATCTCATCTCTATTCTTCTCAAAGATAAGTCACATGGCTTTTTCTCTACTACCAAGGGGGTTCAACAGGGTGATCCCCTTTCTCCCTCTATTTTAATTATGGCAATGAGTTCCTTCTCAAGACTTATTGACAAGGCACTGTTGTTGAAGGCTTATGCTAGGTTTCACCATAAATCTGATTTAGAGGTTACCCATCTTATTTATGCTGATGATATAATATTATTTTCAAAAACTATCAAAATGTTTTCAAACTGATCCAATAGTGCCTTAAACATTTTCAATTTGTCTTTGGTATGTCCTTCAACTCATCTAAATGTCAATTATTTTTTCTAAAAGAGCTAATACGGCAGTTAAACACTAGATTACCCAATTCACTGCTTCTTACCCTCTTCTCCTCCCTTCAAATATCTTGGAGTACCAATTCTCAAAGGAAGAGCCAAACTGGTATAGTTTGATGATGTCCTTTTTAAAATTGATGCCCAACTCAATTTTTGGACAAAGTCTTTTTATCCAAATGTGGCAAAATTACTCTACTTAAAAGTATCTTAACCTCATTCCCATCCTACATCCTTAAATTCTCTGAAAAGAAGAAATTCACTCAACTTCTATTAGAAAGAAGTTTTAGCAGGTTCCTTTGGTCTGGTCAAAGGAAGCAATTACACTGGGGCAAAAGGTCACTAAAGCTACTTTGGCTGGGGAGCTTGGTTTTAAGGGTTTGCAACAACTCCAACAATTGAATATGTGCAAATTATGGATTAAATTCAGACAATAAGAATATCTTTGGGATAAATATATGAAAGGAAAATACTGTGAACACTCTCATTCATGTTTGATTTCCAAGAAATTGAGAGATTCTAGAACCCAGGTTCAAATGCTGAAAGTCAGACAACAAGCTGAGAATTCATTTTTGGTTGGATAATTGGTGCACCCAAGATTTTCCTTTGCCTAGACCACCTATCATTAATCAGAACCTTCTAGTGGCTAACTACTGGATTCGTAATTCCTATTGTGAGGAAATTATTCAATCCTTGGTAGAACCTACTACAACTGCCTACATTTCCAAAATGCACTTCAATAAAGAACTACATGACAAGTTGGAGCTGAGTTCTGGGAAGTTGCAGACCCTATCTAAAACTATCTACACAAACTTCTTTAACTAGGATTCTGTTCCTCGGGGGAAATTGATTTATAATATATTCTTAACCCATTCTATGTCCTTTTTCTGTTGAAGAAAGTCTCATAAAATATTATCTGTTGATGATCTTCTCAAACATAAGGGGTTGAGAGGTACCTTTAGATGCCACTTATTTATTAGATCTGCAGAATCTCCTCACCACCTCTTCTTTAAGTGTAACTTTGCTCAGCTAGTATGGAAGGAGCTCACTCAGAGCTTGGATGTTAGTCTTATCTCTCTGGACTGGTCTTCTTATGAGTCTTACTGGAATAGTTAGTATCTAATTAAATTGGGAATTATTCCTTTTTTTAATTGCTTGGTTCATATGGTTTGCTAGGAACAAGGCAAATTTTCATGGCCTCCTCACTTCAGTGTTTAAAATTGTCATCCACTACAAATCTTTCATCAATAAGCTGATTAATTTCAAGGGAAGTCCTACTATCTACAACACTAAGCACTCCCCTCTCCAAACCTCTCTTGCTATCTCTAAGGTCTTTTAGAAAAAATCCCCCTCTCCTTATATCAAGGTGAACACTGATGGTTGTTTCAATAACAGTTCAGCAGATTTTGTTGGTGTATTTAGAGATTTTAGTGGAGCTTTTAAACTATTTTTCTATAGCCCTATGACAACCTACAATGTTCTTGAAACTGAAGTAGATGTTATCTGTTGGGCTATCGAGATAGCTGTCCAATTGAATTAGAACTTCCTTCTGGTGGAAACTGATTCTTCATTGCTTATCTAGGCGGTGAATGGGATAATCCCTCCCCATTGACATATACTGCACTGCTAAAAAACTATACAATTTTTTAGAAACATCTATCATTGCTATTTTGTGTTTAATTTCAATAAAGGCAACAGGCTAGCCAACTGGCTTGCTAGAGTGGCATGTAATTTTGATGATGATTTTGTTTCCTCTATTCCCATTCCCCCTTTCTTTCTGCTTCATGGAGACCTCCTGGATGCTCCATATCTCAGATTTGTAACCCCCTTTGTTCTTTAATACATTTTATTTCGTTAACATATATATATATATATATAT
>JXCR01126853.1:0-25076 GCA_002079205.1 Phalaenopsis hybrid cultivar | reverse complement strand
TATATATATATATATATATATATATATATGTAGAGGTTGCTCCATGGAATGTTGCTTGGTGGACTACTAAGATCCAGAGCATGTTGAGTAATGTTGAAGTGATTTTCCAGCATATCTTAAGGGAAGGTAACACCCCTACACATAGTTTGATAGCTAGGGGGAAGGATAATGAAGAAATTGCTGTAGGGACTATACCTTCCACTCAGCTTGAAATACTTCTTCATGGGGATTGTTTATCCATTCCTTATATTAATTGTAGGGGGTGATTTTTTATTTTCACACTAGGTCAGCTTTTGTGTCTATCATAGATATTTCCCACACTTTTTGTATACTTATTTGTATGATCTAGTTAGACAGATGGGAAGGGTTGTTTTGAGTGATCTGCTCACTCATTATGTAATCCAACTTTCACATTAACATGTATGAAGCTATAGCTTAGCTCTTTTCCTTAATATATATATATGAAAATAAATATATAGGATGTTGGTCGCGGTGGGTGCTCTGCTAGGGTTTTGGGGGAGATGAGGCTCCCCTAGATTTTGGTGTCTTGGGGTGAGCTTAAGGTGGCCAGATCTTGCTTACTATCCTTTTGGATACTTCTTTGGAGGTCAGTTTTTGCTTTTCATTGCTTTTCAATTTTGAAGTTTTCAAAAGGGCAATGTTCCATTGGAACCTGAGCTCAGGTCACTTGTTGTGGAGAAGGGCTTTAACTATGGCCCTTCTTATTGATTTTTAAACTAATGTAAAATGGGTCACCTATGCTAGGGTGGTTGGAAACAATAGAGACACTCTAAGTAACCCTAATTTGCTAGTGCTTCCCCAAGCTTCCCATAACACAGTTGCTAGCAAGGGGACTTCTCCTTATATTCACCCTGTAGGCCTGAGGGAGGGTGAACCTGCTATTTTTTTTTCTGCAGAAGAGCTCACTGATCTAAACAAGGAATTTCAATTCACACTCATTGGGAAATTCAATTTGTGCCATCCAAAAATGGAGCTGGTGAGAAATTACTTCGACTCACTACATTTTATAGGTAATTGGAAGCTGGGGTTACTAGATGGCAGACATTTGCTTATCCAACTCACCACTGAAGAGGATTATGCAAGGGTGTTTGCCAAGCAGTCCATAACTATAGGGGGGATAGAAATGAAAATTTTAAAATGGACTCTTGAGTTTGATGCCAACAAGGAACCACCTGTGGTTCCTATATGGTTTAAGCTTCCCGGACTAGCACTTCATCTTTTTAATTTGAATGCATTGTTTAACATTGGGTGTGCTATTGGAACCCCATTGAAGGTAGATGCTCATACCTCTAGGCCTGCTAGTGCAAGCATCCTTATAAAAAGGGATATAACCTTTCCTAAAATGAAAAGTATATGGATTGGGAATGAAAAAAATGGATTTTGGCAAGAGGTGGTAATGGAACTGAAGTCATGCTATTGTCAACATTGTAAGATGCTTGGACACACAAAGGAAAGGTGGAATAGGCTTCACCCCCTACACAAAAGATTTTAACAATTTCCACCTAAGGAAGTTTCTAAAAAGAACAACAATAATATAAGAGGAAATGAGTTAGAAAGGCACGAGCAACTCAAATAATAATTGCTGAGAAAATTACCCCACATGGAAGCATTCAGTACAAAAAAAAAAGAATTTGAGAAGATCCCACAAAATTTAGGGTACCAAGTTGCAGAGATGGAAACTCACCTCAACCTCAACATTATGCTAGAGGCAAGAGCAGCAGGCCTTGCTCAATAAGGACTCAGATTCAGAGATAGGAATGGAGCACAAGGAGATCCCAAAACAAATTGAAGAGTCAATGGCATACATAAACAAACTATTGGAAATAGATTGGCAACAACCAAGAAATAAGAAAAAGAAGAGGTTAAAGCTGGAAGAGCAGAAGACAGTGGATGTTCAAGGAAAAGAGACCAAGGAAAAGGAGACTATCCAAAAAAATCGCAATTCTCATTCATTAAGGGGAAGGACCAGATCTATATCCCAACCTTCACTCCATCCACCCTAATTACATGATTATTTCTGTATGTTGGAACATAAGTGGGATAGCTAACCCTCTTTCTTTTAAATGGCTCAAATTTCTTAACATGAAGTACAAGTTTTGGTGCATGGTCATTTTGGAACTAATGGTTCATAAAAATATTTAAAAAAATGAAAAAGCTTTTCCAGGATTTTACCTACTTCATAACTTGAATAATAAGATTTGGATATTTTGTAGAAAGGAGATGCAATGCCAAGTCCAACTCAACCATTCTCAATTCAGACACCTCTCCTTTACCATGGCAGGAAAGACTGGGAGTGCAACTTTTGTTTATTCATGTTGTTCTAGTTTAGCAAGGTAGGAATTGTGGGAAGATTTGCATACAATCAAAGATCAAATTGAAAATGCTTTGATAGTGGGAGGTGACTTCAACTGCCTAGCTTCTCTTGCTGAAAAGAGGGGGGGGGGCAAACCCCCTTGTCTTGCTAAAATGACTGCATTTAATGATAACATACAAAAGAATGGTCTCTTTGATTTGGGTTATAACACACCAAAGTTTGCACGGAGGAGGGGGAAACTGTGGGAGAGATTACACAGAATGCTTGCTAATGATAACTTGATTCTAACCTTCTTACAGACAATAATAACCCACCTCAGCTTGGCAAGGTCTAATCACAGACCTATAGTGGTAACCATCTCAACAAAAGATCACAACAATAGGCACTCTTTCAGATATATGAATTTTTGGTCAAGCCATAAGGATTTCATAAAAAATGAGAGGGAGAATTGGAGGGACTGTGAACACTCAAATCCCTTAATACAGCTGCGGAACCTTCAGAAAATTGTTGGCAAGGCTCCAAGTCAGTGGAGTTGGAATACTGTTGGGAACTTACTGAATGGGGTGTAGAAGGCAGAGGAGATGATATAAATTGAGAAAGATCACAGTGATGGGAAGGTGGAAGAAGCCTCCCTCTTGGAGGCCAATGAAAAATTGCTTACTATTGTTAAGTGGCAAGAACTCTTTTTAAAGCAAAAAGCTGCCAAAACTAAGTTCACTAAGGGGGATTGAAATTCCAAGTACTACCATGCTTACATTAAGCATTAAAGGAAATGCAATACTATTCATTCCATTAAAGATGACTATGGCAACTGGATTAGAGATGTGAAAAGGATTGCTGACAGTGCAGTGGCCTATTGCCACAACCTTATGCAATGTCAACAGTATAAAAGCGAGCATATAGATAATAACTTTTTGAGATCTGGCAAAGAATACACTGCTAACCTAAATCTAGTTGAAATCCTTGAGGAAGAGGAGATCAAACATGCTCTGAATACAATTGATTGTGCCAAAGTTGTTGGGCCTGATGGATTTACAGCAGAATTCTACAAGAAAGCTTTGGAGGTGATTAAAGAGAATGTTATCAAAGTAATTCAACATTTTTTCAAGGGGCATCCACTTTCACTGTATTTCAGTGTTGTTACCATAAAATTCTTACCTAAATCCTCTATGAAAGATAAATGAAACCATTATAGGACTATTAGTTTAAGCAATATGATAAGCAAGATCATTAGAGAAATATTGGTGAGGAGAATCCAATCTGTGCTACAGTTCCTGGTCAGCCAAAAATAAGATGCTTTTGTTAAGGGGAGAAGCATTAGTGATAATGTGTTGATTGCTCAAGAGCTACTATTGTATCTAGAGAAGCCTTGCAGGGGGTAATATGATTTATAAATTAGATTTAAGAAAGGCTTATGATATGGTTCATCATGGAAATTCTAAGGGCTAGAAGAATTTCTTATGATTCCTGTCTGATTATAAAAAGATGGTTAGAGGGCAATATCAATTCTGTGTTAATCAATGGGAAAATTCATGGGATCTTCAAGGCAACTAGAGGGCTGAAACAAGGAGACCCCCTCTCACCAATCATATTTATCATGGTCCTTGATTACTTGTCTAAGTTGATTGATAAACCAGCCAACTAGAAGAGCCATTACATATATCATAACAAAGTTAAAATTGATATCAGCCATCTCATTTATGCTGATGATATCCTAATCCTCTCTAGAGCCAAAAAGTCTGCCAACAAACATCTGCATGAGTGCCTTCAGAAATTTCAAAAAACTTCAGGACTAAAGGTCAATAATAAGAAAAGTCAAGTCTTATTCAGCAAAAAAGTTCCCACAGCCTGCAGACATTGGACCTTGGATCTCACTGGCTTCACCTCCATGGACAATCATTTTAAGTATTTGGGAGTTCATCTAACTAGGGGGAGAACTAAACAAGTGCAGCTTGATGAGATAGTGGATAAAACAAACTCAACCCTTTAAAGATGGGCAAGTTCTTTCTTATCTAATGGGGGAATTCACACTTCTAAAGAGCATCCTAACCTCCTTCTCTATGTACATCCTTCAAGTTGTTATCATGAAAAGAAACACTCAATTGTTTTAGGAGAGAACATTCAACAGATTCTTGTGGATAGGTCAAAGGAAACAAATGTTGTGGGCTAGTTGGCAGAAGGTAGCTAAACCACTTTATGCTTGTGGACTTGGGTTCAAAGGCTTCCAACAATTACAGTAGATAAGCATAAATAGATTGTGGTTAAAATTCAGACAAAAGGATAGCCTTTGGGTTGAATTCATGCATGTCAAGTACTGCAAAAATGAACATCCTAACCTTGTGAACAGAAAGATGGGGGATTCTATAATCTGGGGAAAAATTCTAAAAGTATAGGGACAAGGTTGAAAAATTATACATATGGGAGCAGAGGCAAGGTAACATCAGCTTTTGACAGGATACCTAGTGCCCTGATGTCTTTAAGGAACCTTTGGTGGACAGCCAGGAGTGCAACATGCTGGTGAAGGACTGTTGGAATGAGCTGTCTTGGTCTGACGAGATTCTTCATACCATTTTGAAGGTTTATTTTGTAAGTTTGGTTAACATAGTACAATTTGACAGGTTCAAAAGAGACAAGGTGGCCCTTATCACCAACTCCATCCAAAGCATATCCAATGCTATATATAAAAAGTTGTATCAATAGGATACTAGCCCTGGAAGTGGGCTTTTGTGGAACAAATACTTAACCCCATCCATGTCCTTCTTTGCTTGGAGAGTGCTAAATGATTTGTTACCTACGGATTATATACTAAAATTAAAAGGGTTGAAGGGTCCTTCGTGTTTATTATGCAGAAATGATATGGAATCATCAAATCACTTGTTCTTCAAATGTGTTTTTCCCAGGAAGGTGTGGAGCTCCTTGCAACCATATTTTCATGTCAATACCATAAATTTGGGTTGTAGTAATTTAGGATAGAGCATGACCGAATGACATAAACTAAAACTAAGCTCCATCCCTCTCACCATTGCATGGTTCATATGGTCTGCCAAAAATTAGATCAAACATGAGGATATGGAGGCCAACACTAGTAAGGTGGTGCTAAATTATCTGGCTTATATCAAGAAATTGATACAATGGAAAAACTTCACTAACATCTTGCAGATCAGCAGAAATGAGGAGTAGAGAAACTACAAGATCATTCAGGTCATTTGGGAGAAACCAAAACATTCCTTCATTAAGGTAAACATTGATGGAAATTTCTCCCCCAACAAGGCAGGCAATGGAGGAGTCTTCAGGTATCATAAAGGAAAATGTATTCTAAGCTTTCAAGCACCCATACATGCAAAAGATGCTATTGAAGCTAAGACCATATCACTTAACTATCAAAATTACTGCAATGAATAGGTGGAAACACTTAATTGTTGAGATGGATTCCTCCCAACTGGTGGATTATATGACTGAAAGGGCATTCTCTCTCTAGCATATTCAATAGTGGCTCATCAATATGAAGAAAATATTCAAAGAGATCAAGGTGAGTTTCTCCTGCATCTACAGAGAGGGAAACAGACCTGTTAATTCCTGACAATGGAGGGAGCTGCTTCTCAGAGAATCAAAGTATCCAACATCCCCCCCCCATCCCTGGCCTGCTTGATTAAAAGGGATCAACAATAGATCCCTTTCTTGTATTTTTTGTTTTTTATGCATTTCTCTTTTTAGCCCTCGTTATCTGTAATNCACCAGCATCGAAATCGTGTCGCCTGCTTCGGAAGAATGTTGAAGTTTAGAAAATTATGAAATCAAACTGACCCCATATTTTTCATAGTTTAAATGAAGGAGCGATGTACGTCAAATCCTATATTTATCTCAAAAGATAAACACAAGACTTGAGGATGCGGCTCGATCAAATAAACTAAGGAATATATGACATTCGTTTGGTCTGTGAAACCTTTATATTTGTCGACAAGTTCCTCATATTTAATATAATGAATTAAATAGGGTTTATATTAAGCTTGGTTCAGACATGCTTCCTATAAATATTTAATATAAAAGATTAAATAGGGTTTATATTAAGCTGGGTTCGGACATGCTTCATATAAGGGTACCCCTATAGTTAATTACATCTTAAATGACCAAAGTCACCTAAGAAGACTCTCGATAAAAATTCCCCTATAGTTAATTACATCTTAAATGACCAAAGTCACCTAAGAAGACTCTCGATAAAAATCTAGCCTATAGTTAATTACATCTTAAATGACCAAAGTCACTTAAGAAGACTCTCGATAAAAGTCAAGAAAGTAGTTAATTACATCTTAAATGACCAAAGTCACCTAAGAAGACTCTCGATAAAAATCATGAAATATAGTTAATTACATCTTAAATGACCAAAGTCACTTAAGAAGACTCTCGATAAAAATCAAGAAAAGTTATCTTCAAGGAGTTTTAAAGAGTAGGACTTTTCAATGAGATCAGACGTAAAGGTGTGAAAGAGGATTGGTTTAAACTTGGAACATTTATTACAAAGTCCAAAGAAGAAGAACTAGGGGATGCCAAAGATCCACAAGTGATTCTTGGTGTCTTTTCAAGCTATCATAATATTTGGCTTCATTTTTTAGGGAAAATATTTAAATGTTTCATCCTGTCAATTTTATTAGTTAGGGCTTACATTTGTGTGAAACGATCACACAAATAGCCTAGAAGAAGTGAGGATTTAGGTCATGATGGACGACAACCTCAGAATCCTAAGACGAGTTAGGGCTTATATTGTATAGCAGGGTTGTACAATGACCTAAAGATAAGGTGAGGATTTATGTTGCATAAGAAAACAACCTCGAAGTCCTATGGCTTTGTTGTTTAAGTCTAACAAAGGAGGATTGGTTTAGATGGGGAAGACATGTTCTCTTGTTGAAGATGGTTGTGCTGCCCACCATGCTAGCTCCAAGCTCCTTGCCGTAACGAGTTTTAGTTATCTAGTGTGTCAAGTTATAATGTCAAATCAGGTGGCCCTATGGTTGAAGTTCTTTAATTCTAGTGTGTTAAGTTATAATGTCAAATCAGGTGGCCCTATGGTTGAAGTTCTTTAAATTTTATGGGGCCATGTTAAAGTTGATTAGAGCGACAGCGGTTAGGATCCTACAGTTCTCTTGTTCTGGCACCACTATTTTCTATTGGATTCACTTGGTCCAAATGAATTTATTAAATTCAACTTAATGAGTTCCATAATTTCATTTAGACCGTGAGAAGCCACGTTAGCAATCGTAGGTTACCTCCTCCGAGGGATTTCCGGTCATCCGATAGAGAAGTTTTAATTTAGTTGCAATTGTATTTTTTTGTGATGTTTGTGATTAAATTTTGAGTTGTTTTATATTTTGAATGTTATGGGGGTGATTTTTATCTTGGTTGATTTTAATTTTAATTTGGTTTTAATTTTTATTTTCATGCAGGGTGGCATCTTTGTTTAGCATGCAAGTATAAAAGTACAGTATGAAAGTACAAGAAAGACCACACTAAAAACAGTAAAAGCGTACGTGACGTGTCTTCTTGTTCTGCCACCTGAAACTCAAAAGGCATGTTAAGGCAGTTTATATAAAACATGAAAGTAAATTTTATATAGTTTTCTTAACCCTATGTCATATCTTGGTGGGTCCTTAAGAGTTTAATTAAGGATGATTTTGTTAAGCAAAACATATTAAGTTTAATAGACCTCTGTGGTATCCAACAGGTTAGGAGAAAGAAGTAGGTCCATGCTTCCCTCTTATCACATTATCAAAAGCCTCGAGCTCATTTAAACATATTATGTTGCTTAATAATTCATCTTACGAATATCCTAAAGCTCAGTGAGCATTGATGTCTCAATTATCCCTAAGAGTAAGGTAATTATCATCTGTAATTTCATTTTAAAGATTATGTGGGTGAAGACCCTTAAGTAGGCAAGTTAGTGCTATTGGAATACTTAACCAAATTTTAGTCCTAATTGAGCTTGTAGTGTTTGAAAGATGTTCTAATTTTAATTGAGTTTGTTTTTCTAATCCTCATTTAATCAGCCTTGATTTAGCCTAAGTCACTACTAAGCCCTTAAGACCTAAGTTGGTGTCTTAATTAATGTTTAAATGGTTATGGTTTACGTGGTCATGATTCATGTTTTGAATTTTATCTGAAAATCAAAATAGGGGTATTAAATTGATTAAGTATTAACTTCAAAAGCCATACCCCTAAGTCCTGGGTTCATTTTATTTTAATAAACTTCCAAATTTAGAAATTTATTAAATTATCTATTCAATTAAGAAAGGGTGGTTAGTTTCTACCAATTAACCCCTTGTGTTTCAAACATCCAATTAAGATCAGAGGTTGTTCATTTCCTCCTTAATCTAAGGCTAAATTTCCAAAATTACATATTTGCCCTTAAGGCTCTAACTCTTAATAATTTATCAAATTTAATCCAAATGATTTTGACATTTTTATCATACCTCATTCATGGGATCATTAAGACATCAGAGGAGAAAAGATGATTTTTCAAAATTTAATTTAATTTACATATTTATTTTCATGCAAAAGTAGGATTTTTCAAAGAAAATTTCTAACTTGACCAAGGTAAATCCTAATTCATTGAAATTTTTACTGGAGGTAGACTTAAACCAAAGGTGCCCTTAGACCAAATTTCATAATTTTTTGAATTTTATTTGAATTTTAAGAATTATTTGAATTTTTGGGGTATTTATTAAATATAAAATAATTTAAATGGAGAAAATTAAGTTTTTTATTTTTGAAAAGTCCTCTTGAGGTCAGAGAACTCATAGGAGAAGATTTTATATTTTTATAAATTTATTTGATTTATTGGAATTATTTTTGGTAAAACCTCATTTTTAGCCTTTAAAAAGTTATTTTGAATGACTTGGCTCATGAGAAATTTTCCTAAAGGTATTCTGGTCATCATAAACCTTCTAAAATTCTCTTGGATTTTTCTAAGCAACATGCTAATTTTCATGGTTAATTTAAGCAAATACTACATATAAACTTGAAAAATGTGATTTTCTGTCTAGGAACCTTCTCTGACATTCAAAAAATTAGGGAATGTTCCCTAAGAAAGAGAAAACAACATGCTAAAATTTCAAGCCATAGTGTGATAACTACATGAATGGAGAATAAAAACTTCCAAATCAGTGTTTAATTAATTAAAAATAAAATATGCATCACATGGACTTAAAACTATTTCCACATTGTTCTCTTCTGTTCAGTGACCAAGAGAGTATTTTTATTTTAGTTTTGTGATTTTTTTAAACCAAGATATGAATTTTTTAGGTTAGGGATCATTTTCTAAATTAATTAAATCTCTATTTATCTCTTTAAATATTTTTATTTTAGTTTTGTTATAGGTTGCGCCACCTTAACCTATGACGGCTCCGAAGCTCCAAGCGGCATGCTCCCATTAGACGATGCCATCCACCTCAGCGCTGACTCATCCCACGGTTTATGTTTCGGAACACTGTCCAGCATGATCTTGACCATCCATCCGATGCATGAGCGATCGAACGGCTCCCCGTCATCGTCCCTGATAGTCTAGCCCAAGAATCGTCCATCTTCTAGCCTTAAGATCTCTCTCATTTCTTATCCAAATTAGAAGAATTGTGTTTTTTTAAATGCTTGTCCAGACTAGAGGAACATATCCATATAGTTATGATGCTATGAAATCAACTCAAAACAAATGGAGAGTTAAAATAGGCTTGAGAATAAGAGAAGTTTTATACCTTGGCTCTGAGAAGTGAAGCTTCAATCAGAGGTTCTTGGCACATTCGTTGGGCTCCAAGGAGGCTAGAGATTGAGCCTCTTCTCTTGCTGTTGTGAAGGTGTGGCCACAAACAATTGAATTTTGGTGGAGTTTTTAGGGATGTCTTATTTCTGCTCTAATTTTTAAGCTCAAAATTAGGGTTACATAGGGAGAATCAAGGCAATGGAATGATTAGAATGGGCTGTGGAGGTCTCAAAGAAGCTCTATGAGATATTTGGGAAGATCTCTCTAAGAAAATTTTAGCACACCTCCCATGGCCATAAAGGTGAGTTTTTATAAAAATAGCCATGGGGTGGCTCTCAGGGCAAATGTTTGGGTGCATTGTGGTGCTTAGGTGGAGGGCAGAAGAGCTCTTCAATTTGATTTGGATGAGCTGGCCTCTAGGTTTGATTTGGGAGAGATTTAATAGGGGTGGCCCTCAATTTTGGCTTCTCCGGTGACTAGGATGGTCGGCAATGGCAGGGGGAGGTGGCTAGGAGCTCAGGGCATCATGGGAATCTGTCAAAGCAATGTAATGCTATGGGGTTTAATTTTGGTGAGGGTATCTTGAGCATGTGCATTTTTGGAGATAAGATCCCTTAATTTGTGGGAATTTGGGTCCATGGCTTAGTATAGGTAGTTAGATGGGTTTTGGCTCAGTCTTAGAGTCTAACCAATCGCTGAGGTGGAGTTAATTTGATGGCTTTAGAGTGGTTAGACCATGTCTAATGCATAGGTTCAAAGTGGGTTCAAGTGATAAAAGTTTGAGTTTGGGCTAGGTTAGCCATGTCAATTAGCCCAATTGATTGATCAATATTGTATATATGATAGTTATGAAGATCTTTCGTGAAGTTTTAAAGTTATTTTGTGTTAGATTGGTAGGTCAATTTGAGGGATGTTCGAAATTTGGTCCATTTGGGCATGTTAGGCTAGACATGGGTCTATTTTGGGCTAGCCTTGGGCTAGGTACAAAATGAATGTTTCAAATGATCAAGAGAGATGTTGTGAATATTTTTCATGAAGGGATGGAGTGGAAATTTCTGGGCTAAGGCCATCAATTTTGTGAGATTTTGAGACATGACCAATTTGGGGAAAATTTGGGGCTTTTGGATATAAGCTGAAATCAAATAAAATTGAGGTCTCTCCAAGGCCAATTGAAGGTCAATTTTTATGTATGGGGATGTTATGAAGATTTTTCAATGAAAATTGTGGCAAATAGAAAGGGCTATCGGCTCAATTTGGTGGAACAAAGTCATAAGACAAAAGTGGGTTTTTTTGGTTCAGCTCAAAATTGGGTTCAAATCATGGACTAATTGAGCTAGGATTTGGTCTAGATTTGTCACATCAAGAGTGTATTTAAGTTTATAATTAAAATTAGGGTAAATTGAGACCAGTTGGATACACATTTGAGGTAATTTAGGGAAAATGTGGGCCTTTAAAGGGCACTTTGGGGGTTTTGGTCAAAGATGGCCAAATTGGCCAAATTGGGTCATGTGGAAAAATAAAATTGGGAATATTTGGGATGTTTTGGGAATTTTTAAAATTTTTTGGAATCTTTGGAATTTTGGGGTAAGGAGGGGTATTTGTGTAATTTGACCAATTTTGGTGATTTTGGGTGTCTTCAAGGTATTTGAACAATGTTGGGTAGTTTGGGTGTCTTCAAGGTATTTGAACAATGTTGGGTATTTTGGGTACATTTGGGAATTTTGGCCAAATTTGGGGTCCCAAGGGTATCTAGGTAATTTGGTGGAGTTTAAGCGAAAAAGACTAGGTTTGGTATCTTGGTAGAGTTGGAGTGCCAACCACCATCAATAAGTTATAGACCAATAAAAACCCCATTTTTGGGTCCTCTATGTAGTGGTCTTAGCTAAACCATAGCCTAGGGCTAGTGAGTTTAGGGGAACTCCTACATGAGTCTCCTAAAACTATCAAGGGACCAAAGCCAGGAAAGTCTGGGTTTAGTGTAGTGAGTGATTGGACTGTAAATGATTGCAAGTGAGGTGACTTAGCCCTAGACCAATATCCAGGGTCAACTTTAAGATCCAGCAGTCCAAAAGGTGACTCATCTTGAGTTCCCCCATAGTGACCCCACCTACTAAGTGCTAGAGGTTAGGACCAATGTGTGGAACTTCAAGCTATATAAAGAGGAGTGTAGAATTTCTAATGGTGAGGGTTCCATGTCTAGTTTTCTAAGAATATTCAATTGGAAAGTCCTATGGCTAGACCTTAGGCTACTAAAGAGAAAAAAACTAAACCTCAACCAAAAGTGAAGTCAACAAATGAACCTCCAATAGTTGTGGTGTCTTGGGCAAGCACACCGTGCGTATTGGTGCTGACCGATGAGATCAACAATAACCAATAAAAACTCTTAAGTTGACAGACCCAGAAGTATGTGCAGAGTTGTGTGTGTGATTTGTTTCTGTTGGGGAATTAGCAGATGATCGTTTGATTGAAATCAAGGAGTAGAGACTCTCGCTGGAAATTGGAGAGTGAATTTTGAGTTATGAAATTTCAGGTTTTTATAAAGGATGGGTGTCAGTATGTAGGTGCTGACCCCGAGGTGGGAATTGAAATATGGGTATAAATTTTGAAATAAGAATCAGATGCCATAATCGATTAAAGGTGGTCTTGAAACTTATTTCAAAGGATTAGAATAGGATTGTGTCGGAGGACTGAATTGAGGTGGAAAACACTGAGGCTCACATCCGACTCCATAGAAAATATCTGCTACATTGTGGAGGGAAGCACTGGAACTCACATCCAACTCAAGAGGTAACAAGAAAGTATAAGCGTCATGTTAGGAAGGAAAGCACTAGGACTCACATCCAACCCAAGAGGTGAAAAGAGAAAATATGTGCTACATTGAGAAGGAAAGAACTAGGACTCACATCTAATTCAAGAGGTAATGAGAAAATATGTGTGCCATGTTAAAAGGAAAGCACTAGGACTCACATCTAACCCAAGTGGTGACAAGGAAAATATGTGTGTTATATTGAAAAGGAAAGCACTGGGACTCACATTCAACTCAATAGGTAATGAGAAAATAGGAGTGTCACGTTAGGAAGGAAAGTACTAGGACTCACATCCAACCCAAGAGGTGACAAGAGAATATATGTGTCCAACTCAAGACGTAACGAGAAAATATGTGCTTCACGTTAGGAAGGAAGGCACTAAGACTCACATTCAACCCAAGAGGTAACAAGAAAATATGTGTGTCACGTTAGGAAGGAAAGCACTAGGACTCATATCAAACCCAAGCAGTGACAAGGAAAATATGTGTGTTACATTGAGAAGGAAAACACTAAGACTCACATCCAACTCAAGAGGTAACAAGAAAATATACGTGTCACGTTAGGAAGGAAAGCACCAGGACTCACATCCAACCCAAAAGGTGACAAGAAAATATATGTGTTACATTGAGAAGGAAAACACTAGGACTCACATCCAACTCAAGAGGTAACAAGAAAATATATGTGCTTATGCAGAAAATATGCATATTCACACATGTGGATTTATGCGGATTATGTGAACAAAATATGTGAAGAAATTGGAAGCCTTGACATTCATTGAAGGGGGCCTCACACCAATCTTCAGAAAATTTGAATTTTGAAGGAATCGGAAGCCTTAACATCCATTGAAGGGGGCCTCACACCGATCCTCAGTATGGGGAGTCAAAATTTGGGTAGTGACCCTAAGAGTTATATGAAAACAGTGTAGAGAGTTTGTGATGTTGAATTTACAGAAATGTGTCATGTGAAAAAGTTGATTTTGTTGAAGAAGATTTGTAGGGCTTTGTTGGGTTTTTGTGCAGCGTGTGAAATTCTGCGGGGATGTGAAGAGAGTTAATGGAGATAAAGATGGTTGTGCTGCGCGCATAAAGTGTAAGAAACTCTGAAAATGATAGAATCCACTCAACAAATTCATTTTCTATAATCAAATTTATTTTTCATCAAATTTAATATTTCAAACAAATATCTTTAAAATTTTAATTTTAATAGGTTGATCTTCAAAAGAAATTTGTCTTGTTCTTTATTCATTTGTGATTATATTTATCTTGAATTTCATTTTATTGTTAAAGGTCTGTTATTTCGTTCTTCATTCATTGAAATTTTGAACCAACACGTGGTTCATGGCTTCCATCCATCACACAAAAAGGCAACTGAAAAAAGACACCTTTCTTAGAGAAATTTCCATTATTCTGCTTCAATAAAGATGTCACAAATCAAAAATAGGCTAACGCCTAAAAAAGGTACAATATATACTCCATGTTAAAGTACATCTAAAACATCTTCTGCCATGAATACATTGTAGGCTGAACATATCAGATACATATCATGTTGCTATAAAAAAAAGAAAGTGAACCCTCTGACCATCTATATTAGGTACTACGACCTCCTGATCGAGCAGACCTTCTAAGTCATGCTCCAGGAAAAGAGTTCCCTTCACATGTACTTAGAGGTACAACCCTCTCATAGCTCATACGACAGTAGCTCTTCGAGTTCCGGGTCTGGCTAAAATCCATTTGGTATTTTGCTGTCGTCCAACCTGCGGAAGGTCACGGATACCCTACAGTGTCGTACCCCTAGATAGCAATGTTTGGTGACATCTGCACCGTTTCCTTTAAGAACCAAGAGTGAACCGACTGGTAGAGGAATCTCCACAGAGCCTCTGAACTCACCAGAGCCAATGATATCAATTTATTTCCCAAATAATATGTCGCTCTTGCTAAAAAATGAGACCGTGCCGAAGGAAATCATGATGATCGATGTGAGGAGGTATGAAGTCTCCCTCGTCATATATGTTGATGATGCAGCTGTTTTGGATGCAGATAGAAGACAGTACGCTCCATCTAACCATTCTTTTGATGATCCACTTGATCAATGGTGGTAGTGGATATTCTTGATTGTGTCTGAGAATCCCAGGCAGATTCCCCTGTCTGTCATTCGTGAAGTTGTAGCAGCAGCCACACTAGATAGTAATCCTCCCTTTTCCTCGCATCCATTTCTTCGGCTCGAAATAGGTTCTTTCCATAAGTAAACCTGCTCGACCTCTATCCATTTGGTCAAAAATGCAGTCAAGTATACTTTGTTCGTCAGTCTCTGAGAAGATTCTAGTATAGAGATCTAATCCCTCCAGTATGTTGATGAATTTTCCTTAGACTTCTTCATAAATTTTAAATTCTCTTTTAATTACATTGCTTATTTTGTAGTACTCCATCGTACTAGAGGTTGGTAGCTGTCGTAGGATTTTCTCCTTCTGAGCATGGGCAAGAAACTGGCGCTGGTTGATCTGGAACACAAGACTCGACATCTAACAGGATTTACGACCCTGGGCTCCATGGTACATACTAATCTGTCCCCAGTGGGACGTATGGCTCATCAATCATAAAATTTGAAGTCTGATACCCATAGGTGCTGGAGGTATACTCTTCCAATGTACTAAAGCGTTGTAAATGTAGAACATTGCAATCTGGGCAATCTACAAACGCCCCCGTGGCTGATGTCCCGGGCAGTATTTCAGCATTGCACGTTGGGCAACCCTTGCATAAAACATCTGAAATTGAAAGTGTATCTAACTCTGTTATGAACCCTGGTTCTTCATCCGTAGTGGGTAGGCTAGCAGAAGTTTCTTTCAAGTCTGGATCATAAATATTCCGCTTAGGAATAGGGGTGAGTAAGTTGTTCGTTTCTCACTGACTCCTGCTTTCTTGTCGTAGAAAATCCCTCTACTTCTTGTGGTTGGCGTTCTTGTGTTGCGTCCTCTGAAGTGAAGTATTTGGCACTCGCTTGTTATTGGCGGCTACTAGGCCTCCAGCTGGTGTAGCTACCATGGATGGCAGACGGATGGGCCATTACATCAGATCTTGCTTTATTATCACTTTCTTGCCTTTGTGTGACACATTATCTTTGGCGGTCACCCTCAGCAGTGAAGGCAATCCCTCTTTCTCCTTGCAGCTGACTACATTTATGAGAGGACCTTCGTAATACGTGTCAACATAGTTAAAATCCATGTTGATGTCCATGAAAAATGTAAGTGGGCCGAAACTTGGCATGAGCAAGAACTAAACAAAGTATTTATTAAAGTGAATTTTAACTTATTTTACTGATATGAATTGTTTATTTATGTATGAATTTAATTTTGTGGAACATTATACTCAAAAGTGCAAAAGAGAAAATTTGAAGTATAAAATATTTTTTTCAAAAGTTTCATTATATTGAGCTTAATTACAAAATTTGGACCCGATTATAAACATTTGGCCACATAGATAACCCCAAAACAATCAAAGTTTCAAAGTTTCAAAGTAAGCGGAGGCAAGCGGCATCAGACTGTGTAATAGGTTTTCAGGTATCGTCCATTTATCGGTAACATGGGTCATTTGCCCTGGAAGTCCACTAACAGGTAGGCTACTCCTGTGTAGACCTCTTCATCGACAAATAGTCCCTCCCAAGTTGTCACAACTTTTCCACCTATTTTGTGACATGGAAGAATATGCCTTTTGAGCACAAGTACAAGGTCATCAACTTTGAATGTCCTTGGGCGGACCAATTTTTCATGGGCTTGTACCATCTTTACCTGATAAAGCTCCAAATGTTTGTGTGCTTCTAGTCATTTTCCCTCGAGATTCTCCAATTCTTCAATTCTAGTTTTTGCACTTTCTACTGTTGTGAGTTGATTGATAACAATGACTCTGAGAGATGGTGTCTGGATTTCTAGCGGTAGCACGGCCTCTGGCTCATACACGAGCATATAGGGTGTAAATTGAGTGGGAGTCCTGAAAGTCATCCGGTAGGCCCACAAGGCTTCTAATAGTTTGTTGTGCCAATCCCTTTTATTTTCATCCAGTTTTTTCTTCAAAATCGGAACCAATGTTTTGTTGAAGGCTTCAGTCAGACCATTTGCTCTGAGATAGTAAATCGTTGAGTATTTACAATCCATCCCATGTCTTTTGACAAACTTATTGATCTTGGTGCTTTTGAAAGCTGTCCCATTGTCGAAAATTATTCTTCGTGGTACACCAAAATTGTAGAAAATTTTGCTTTTCAAAAATTAAAGGACGTGATGTGTCGTAACCTCACACAACGGTACTGTCTCAGCCCATTTAGGGAAGTAATCTGTAGCGGCAAGTATAAACCTGTGTCCTGTGGAAGATGGAGGGTCTATCAGACCTATTATGTCCGTGCCCCAACACTCAAATGGCCATGAGGCAATAGTTGGTGTAGCACACTCGGAGGTTGGTGTAAAATCACCTCATGCACTTGGCATTGGTGACATTTTCTGGTTGTATCCATGCAATCAGACATCATTGTTGACCGATAATATCTGAGTCTTTTGATCTTCATTTTCATTTTTGGCCTTGACTAATGAGCGCCACACAATTCGGTATGTACCTCTTTGACAATATTCTGTGCTTAGACTCTGTTCAAACACCGTATCCACATTTGATTAAATGATCTCCTGTAGAGAACGTTTCCCACCAGGGCATAAGACATAGCCCTTCTTGTAAAATGATGTGCCTCAAACTTGTATTCTTGCAGCTTTCCAGTATACAAATATTCTATTAATGGCTTGTGCCAACCTTCGTTGATGTCTGCAACTGTATTTATTGTTTCTTCTTTTCTGAGCTTGTGTAGAGTTTGAAGATCAATCTGAGACAAGTCATGTTTTCCTTGCACTGTGATTTCAATGGAATCCTCTGGGGGACATGTCATTTCCTTTGCAAGTTTTGCTAGAGTGTCGGCATGGGTATTATCTCCCCTAAGAATCTGGTAATAAGTCACATCAAGAATTTTCTCCAGGAGCTTCATCGTGTACTGATTGTATTCTGCTAATCTTAGATTTAGAATTTTGTATTGCCCAGCGACTTGCTGGATGAAGACTTGGGAGACGCTATAAATGGCAATCTTTGTTATACCCATTGAGATTGTTATTCCCAATCCAGTGATTAAAGCTTCATATTCTGCTTCATTGTTCGTGCACGGCTCTGTTAGGTGGTAAGAGAACCTCAACATACCCTTATCTGGCGTGATAAAGATTAAACCAATCCCTGCTTTGCCTGGTATAACTGCGCCTGATCCTTTGTCTTTTATGGTTGGCAAAGTGCCATCAAAGGACATTTACCAGCATTACGCACCAGAGAATTCCATTTATAGTATTTGCTCCTCTGGTAACTCGTCGCTGAGAGAGGACCCAGCTTGCAGTGGGTGTACAGCGAGAAAGTCTGCTAGTATTTATCCCTTGATAGAACGAAGGGGAACAAAAGTTATATAAAATTACAATAAGATCATTAACCATCTTGCTAGACGTCCAAAAAGTGTTGGTCGAGTCATCAGATATTGTAATGCATTAACTTTCGAGAACAGGGTAATCTTATGAGAAAGCATGTAATGTCTAAGCTTTCGAGTGACGAAAATCAATGCCAGACAATGCTTCTCAATAGGTGGATACCTTATCTCCATTGGTCTTATGCGACGACTCAAGCAGCAGAGTGCATTTTCTTTACCCTCATCATTGACTTGGGCTAAGAGGGCTCAAAAAGAGTCATCTAAGGTCGCGGTATAAAGTATCAATGGTTTCCCTGGGATAGGGGCTGTCATGATAGAAGACATCATTAAATATTATTTAGCATCCTCAAAGGCCCGCTATAATTTCTCTTCCTAAATAAAGTTGGCGTCCTTTTTAATTAATGTCGAGAAAGGCTAACACCTACCTGAGAGATTAGAAATAAGGCGTCTCAGATATGCCAACTTCCTCTGAAAGGAACATAGTTGTTTCAAGGTTTTAGGAGGAGACATTTCCAAGATAACATTAATTTTATCAGAATTGATCTCGATTCCCCGATGACAGACAACAAATCCCAGAAATTTCTTAGAGGTAACGCCGAAGTTGCATTTTAAGGGATTCCTTTTAAGCTCATATCATTGTAATCGTTCAAATACGACCCTGAAATCGTACAAATGGTCTTTTTTTGTTTACTTTGGATGAAAAAAACATCCACGTAGCATTCTACTTGGTTGTGAATGAGGTCGTCAAAAATCCCGTCATTGCGTGTTGATATGTTGCTCCGACATTCTTTAGGCCGAACGACATCACTGTGTAGCAAAAAATTCCAATCAGTGTTCTAAAGGC
The DNA here is from genome assembly GCA_002079205.1 of Phalaenopsis hybrid cultivar. Taxonomy (NCBI): domain Eukaryota; kingdom Viridiplantae; phylum Streptophyta; class Magnoliopsida; order Asparagales; family Orchidaceae; genus Phalaenopsis; species Phalaenopsis hybrid cultivar. The sequence continues at coordinate 5,856 of JXCR01126853.1, read as the reverse complement.
TGTAAGTGCTGCATCCTCGGGAGCCATCTTGATTTGGTTGTATCTCGACGATCCATTCATAAAGTAGAAAATTTCATGTGTTAAAGCGATATCCACCATCATCTGTGGTATGGGTAGTGGACATTCGTCTTTTGGACATGCCTTGTTCAAATCTCTGAAGTCAACACAAACACAGATCTATCCATTTTTCTTCTTAACAGGCACATTGCTAGTTAACCACGTAAAGAATTGCTCTTCTTTCACAAAGTTGGCATCTATTAATTTCTTCACCTCCGCGATGACTTGTTGCTCTATTTCGAGGTGCATTTTCCTAGGAGCTTGTTTTACTGGGTTTATTATCTAGTCCACCCCGAGTTTATGGCCTGCAACTTCTGCGGACAGTCCTAGAATTTCATCGTAGCTCCATGCGAAGCAATCTTTGAATTCTTTTAATAGTTTGATCAATTCCGCAGATTCTTCGTCATTGAGTAGAGAACTTACAAATGTAGGTCAAATTTTTCTTCAGTCCTGAGGTTAATCTCTTTCAATTCATCGACTGTAGATTTAAATTCTTCCTTAAAGTTTGGCAGAGCATCTTTTATTGGTTGATCATTAGAGTCATCCTCTATATTGAGGCAATCTTCTTCTAACTCAGCAGTAACAACCATGCAAAATTTAGAATCATCGACTTGTCCGACTATATCAAATTTGAGACCCTCTATTAGAATCATCAACTTGTCTGACTATATCTAAACTAACACCTCCTACTAATGTAAGAGTTAGGAGTTTTCTTGGACATGTTGGATTTTATAGGCGTTTTATTAAAGATTTTTCAAAAGTTACTAAACAACCTGCAAAAATTCAAGTTATATCTAAACTAACACCTCCTACTAATGTAAGAGAGGTTAGGAGACAAAAATTCAAGTTATATCTAAACTAACACCTCCTACTAATGTAAGAGAGGTTAGGAGTTTCACAAAAATCCGAGTTATATCTAAACTAACACCTCCTACTAGTGTAAGAGAAGTTAGAAGTTTTCAGATGTTGGATTTTACAGGATTTATTAAAGATTTTTCAAAAATTACTAAACCTCTATGCCAACTTTTAGAAAAGGACAAGAAGTTAAAGATTTTTCAAAAATTACCAAACCTCTATGCCAACTTTTAAAAAAGGACAAGAAATTTAAATTTACTGAAAGATGTTTAAATGCCTTTAAGTTATTAAAGGAAAAATTAATCACAGCCCCTATTAGAGTTTCACCTAACTAGAAGAAACCATTAGAATTGATGTGTGATGCAAGTGATTATGCTATTAGACCTGTCCTTGGACAAAGGTATGAAAAGATTTTTAAAGTTATATACTACGCTAGTAAAACTCTTAATGATGCACAAATTAAATATACTATCATTGAAAAAGAGTTACTAGTCATTGTATATGCTTTAGATAAATTGAGATCTTATTTAATTGGAGCTAAATGTGTTGTGCATACTGATCACTCTGGCATTAAATATCTGATGCAAAAGAAGGATGTCAAACCATAGTTGACTAGATGAATACTTTTGATGGAAGAATTTGATCTTGTGGTTATTGATAGAAAGGGAACTGATAATAAAATTGCTGATCATTTGTTAAGAATAGAAAATCATGAATTATCTGACACTGACAATGAAATTACAGACAGTTTCCCAGATGAACAACTTTATGATATTAATGAGTGGAAAATACCATGGCATGTTGATATTGTTAACTATATTGTAAGTGATATTTTGCCACCTATGCTGACATTGCAACAATAAAGGAAGTTCATTCATGATGCGAAAGCATATTTTTGGGATGAGCGTTATTTATATAAACAATGCAAGGATCTGATTATGAGAAGATGTGTACCTTATGAAGAAATTGAGCTGATCATTCAGAAATGTCATGATTTTGAATTTGGAAGACATTTTGGGATAAATAAAACTGCTTATAAAATTTGACAAGCTAGATTTTATTGGCCTGCTATCTTTAGAGATGTTTATAGATACATAAAAAATGGTGATCGACTCAATAAGTAGGTAATATATCTAGAAGAAATGAAATGCCTCTGAATTTCATGTTAGAAGTTGAGATCTTTGACGTTTAGGGATTAGATTTTATGGGATATCTAGAAGAAATGAAATGCCTCTAAATTTCATGTTAGAAGTTGAGATCTTTGATGTTTGAGTATTAGATTTTATGGGACCATTTATTCCTTTATTTAGAAACTTATATATATTAATTGCAGTAGACTACGTTTCTAAGTGGATCGAAGCACAAGATTTACCTCGTTGTAATGTTAAAAGTGTTTCAAGATTTTTAATGAAAAATATTTTCACTAAATACGGAATGCCTAGGATGATTATCACTGACGGAGGATCCCATCTTAGGAAAAAAATATATTCAGAGATTGGAAGAAAAATTTAACATTTTTCATAGAATCTCTACTGCCTATCATCCTCAAAATAATGGGTTAGCTGATGTTTCTAATAGAGAGATTAAACAAATACTTAAAAAGACTGTAAACCCTAGAAGAGTAGATTGGTCCACTGGACTGGATAAAACATTATGGGCTTACAGGACTGCTTATAAAACTCCTATTGGAATGACTTCTTACAGACTGATATTTGGAAAGAATTGTCACTTACCAGTAGAATTGGAGCACAAAACATATTGGGTGGTTAAAGAATTCAATTATAATTTGAAAGATGCTGGTAAGAAGAGATTATTACAATTAAATGAATTGGAAGAATTAAGAAATGAATCTTATGATAATGACAAAATCTATAAAGAGAAACAAAAGTTATGGCATGATCGGAAGATTAACCAGAAGAACTTTGAACCAGGACAAGAAGATTTGCTTTACAACACTAGGATGAAGTTATTTCCTAAGAAATTGAATTCTCGCTAGTTAGGACCCTTTATTGTGACTCAAGTTTATACTTACAGAGCTCTCCAAATTGAAGATCAGAAAATAGGAAATAGATTTAAAGTAAATGGACATAGATTAAAATCATTTTTTGAGGGTAAAAGACCAAATTTTAAAGAGTTTTTAATGATCAGTCAACCTGAATGACACTTGAATAGGTCGGGCTGACAACATTAAACCAAGCTCTTATTGGGAGGAAACCCATATTTATCTTTATTTTTATCTCAATTATAGTGGTTTTTATTTGAAATTATCATTAGTTTGTGGTAGTAATAAGCTCTACTAATATTTACCCTTGAATCAGCATAAAAATTGGATCCAAAGAGAAAAATTGGAACGCATACTGACTAAAGCAAAACTGTACAATTTTTACCTTGGGCGCCAACGGCGCCCTTGACGCCGCCAATGGCAGGTTTTTCCCAAGAGTTCAGGCAAAATTAATACAGAGGCTCGCCGATGGTGAAACCGGCTAGATGGCAGTTACTTGGGATCAAATGGGAGTTTTTGGCAATTTTTTGGCGGGAGTCACCCTTTTAAACTCTTAAATTTGATTCCTAGTTCATATTATCCCCCCAAAAACAAAGTGAAACTCCACCAATTTTGTTACTATGGCATCCAATTCCCCTGATAATCTCAGAAAGCATGTTTTCAATCGGCGAAAGTTTTTTAGTGCGGAAGCGCAGTGAATCTTCAACAAGTTACTGACGAAGAAAAGATTAATCAAGGAACGATGATTCATAAATTGTGGATTGAATAATCCCACGATGGAAACTGAAGTAATGATAGTGCGGCGAAGAGGGTAAGTGTTGTGCTACACTACCGCCGCCGTGGTGGTTCCTTTGGTAAAAGAATTTTATGTAAATTTACATGGAATCAACCAGGGAATTGTTTATGTGTGAGGAAGATGGATCACTTTCACTCCTGCATGAATCAACAATTTATACATGATCGAGAACATTCTTGTTTGCCACTATTCCAATTTTGTCCCAAGGAGAAACCAGATGAATGAAATTTACCAATATTTAATGGAAGAAAATGATGACTGGGAAATAAGAGAAAAGGAAATGTTAGTTTTTCTGCGACACTCCTAAATCCGTTTTCAAAACATTGGCACTTTTTCATTTCTACATAACTATTACCGACAATGAAGATCGGTAAAGTTTCTAATGAAAGTGCTATTTTGAATTATTGCATTCAAAGGGGACTGTCGATCGACATTGGATCAATAATTGTGAAGTTGGTTTTATGCCTGATTATTCATGGATCAACTTATGAGCTTGGACACCCTTCCACAATTTTCTCACTTTGCAGTCAGTTCAAGTATCCTACGAAAAGTGGGAAAAGGTACTTGTACCTTGGAAGCCTTTGAATCCAACTGAGACATTCCCAGCTTTTGAAGATGGAAATGACATGGCCAATATAGTAGATCAATCATCTCAGAATTCACTGACAGTTCAACCCTTAATTCTTGAAAAGTCTTTAGTGATCATGCGCTGAATCAAGAAATTAGAAAAGGAAGTACACAATGTCATGAATGTGATTAATAGTATCTCCGATTTCATTGATCATCTGGACTGGAGGATGAAAGAACATTTAGATCATTCTGGACATTTAGAAGATAGTTTGATACGACTGATGAGGAGGATTCTACTGAAGAATTTCCATTCCGATTCTTCTACAACCTCTTCATTCGTGAGCAATCAATTGGTTATCTCAGAGGAGAATCTAGTACTGAATCTGAAGTATAGTAGATTTATATTACTACTTGTCTGTCTATCTATGTATTTTGATTAGAACCTTGTATTTGCTTTGCTTTAGAATTATGTTTTTAGATCTTTGTATAGTCGAGACTAAGCATAGGATGTTTTGTTTTCAGGGTTTTGAGTGGTGTGACAAAATCAGATTTACTTCAATATTTAAAAGAAAGAAGTGTATACAAGATTGAGTTTTTGGAAGTCTGAGAGGAGAAATTGAATGAGTTATTGATGAGCGGAGGTGAGAAAACTTTTATTACACCACCAATAAAGCTGATGCAAATGTTGTGAAGGAGTTCTACACCAATATAATCTATTCTAAAGATAGAATCGTTCAAGTGCAAGGATTTCCTCCTAAATTTACTGCCACCGACATCAACACCTTTTACGAAGTCCCAAACTCTTATAGCTGTCAATATGAATCCTTTAGTATGATGGAAGGCCCACTGAATGATGTGATTAACTTTCTCACTGATGGGAAAGGAATATGGAAGATAAAGCAACAAGAACGGGTAAATTTTTCTACTTCCATGTTGAATGCCACTTTTAAGGCGTGACACTATTTCATTTCCTCTAGTCTGTTACCAACTTATCACCACAGTGAGGTAACTAAAGATAGAGCTATTCTAAATTTTTGTATTCAGAATAATAGAACTATAAATGTGGGGAGAATTATTCTTATGAATATATTGACTACGATAAGCAGTGAGACAAGTGGAGGTCTAGGACATCCTGGCCTTATTTAAGCAATTTGCAAACTTTCTAAAGTGGAATTTGGAGATGAAGAATGGGTTTACTCTATGAAACCCATTAGTAAGGCCAATTTAAAAACTTATGAATCCTAAATGGAGAACTGGAAGTAGAAGTCAAGAACCTTCTACTAGTAGAGATGTCCCCTCTACAAGCTATGACCTACTGGGAGTAGAAGTCAAGAACCTTCTACTAGTAGAGATGTTCCCTCTACAAGTTATGACCTCTCACCATAATGAAAAAGTTTAGGTTTTCTTTCACCATAATCCTACAAGTTTGACCTCTCACCTAAATACATTCCTGAATTTAGGTATAATCCTATGAGAAATAGGCATATTCTCTTTTTTATTATGAAAATTTGATTTGAGGTATAATTTATATTTAGAGTTTTTCTTTCCACCTGTATTATTTTATATTGAAAAATTT
>JXCR01126846.1:32239-49484 GCA_002079205.1 Phalaenopsis hybrid cultivar | reverse complement strand
GGAGGGGGGAGAAAGATTATTATATAAAAGAAAAGAGAGAACTTAATTTTATTTGTCCTCACTTAACTATATTTTCAGAAATTTTAAATTTAACATGACCTCTGGTATTAGGGGTTAACTTTGGATGATTATATTTATGTTTCTAATGATATAGTAAATTTAAGTAAAAAACTTTTCAATAATAAAGGTTAATTCTAGAGAATAAGATATTTGGTAAGATAAAATAAGACTATGTTTTTCTATTTTAAGTAAATGAATTTGTATTTTTGAAGTATTAAAAATCTTAAAAGATTCATGCAAAAAGAAAAGAATGAAACTTTATGTAATTTTTAAGTGAATATAAATTTGTTAAGTGAAGAAATATAAAAAGTTTTTAACTTTAAGAAGAGGATAGTGAAGTTATAGTAATCCTCACATACATAAAAAAAAAGAGAAGAAGAAGGAAAAGAAAAAGGGGAATAAAAATCATCCTGAAAAGTAAGGAAAAAAGAAAAAAAAGATGTGGGGAGAAGCTTGAGGAGATGCCTAATTTAAAATTTGCTTCACTTGAATCAACTTAAGGAAAAAGACTTGGACACATTTTCTATACTTTTTATTTGAGTATTAGCTTAATGATTAATAAAGTTTTATGAAGTTCTTTTTCATATGAATTTTCTAAGTGACTTTAATATGACAAATTGTAATTTTTCTTGAAAGAAATAGAGGATCAGAAATCTTAGACTTAATTACTGAATATCCTAGGACCTTTAGTATTAACTGAAGTTGTTTTGAATTTATTTTAAGTTATACTATTATGTTTAAAGAACTTAAATATGGAATTCCAAAAGTTAAATTCTCTTCCATAAGTCATATTTTTATGTAGTAGAGGAGTTACTTAAGGACAAGTAACAAGTAAGTTTGGGGGATTTTGATACACCGAAAATATATAAATATTTTATACTTATTTTTGGTGATATTGCACCTTAATGGAAGGTATTTTATGTTTTCTTGCAAGGTTGTTGATTTTTAGGACTTAAAGCAAAAAGGAAGCAAAAAGGATGGAATTTGGAGTCAAGATGACGTTTTTGAAGAAGTACTCAGCGTCGAGTGCGCCAAAGGCAGCGCCGACGATGCTGAACAACATAATAGCTGAAATTTTTACTCAGCGTCGACGGTGCCAAAGGTGGTTCAACCCCCATTTCTAGAAGGTTTGATGATGATTTTTGAAGAGTTTTTGGAGGAACCTCTTAGAGAACCGAGCTTGGGCTTTATTTGGGACCAAAATTCATCAAGAAATGGACTTCTTTTCACTCCAAAACGTTCCACCATGCTCCATTTTCGTCTTTCTTCATAATCCATCTTCATTCCACCACCATATTGGAGTCCATTAATGATTTTTTTTATAATTTAGAGTTTTTGTGGTGAGATTTAGTGTGAAACTTTCTAGAAGAGTGTTGGAGAAGGAGAAAAGTGAGAGATATCTTCTTACTGCATTTCTAAAGAAAGGCTACAAGTGATTTGCTTTGAAAAAGAGTTTCAGATAAGTTTTGTTTGTTTATTAGTGTTGTCTGAACTTCNAAAAATAAAGATAAACAATTTACAAAATTTTTGGAAATCCTTAAGAAATTAACAATAAATATTCTTTTTGTTAAAGCTTTGGAACAAATATCAAGTTATGCGAAATTTATGAAGGATGTACTAAATAAGAAAATGAAGTTTACAGATCATGAGACCGTTGCACTTTGTGAAGAGTTTAGTGATATTATTCAGAAAAAGCTTCTTGAAAAATTAAAAGATTCTGGTAGTTTTTCTATACCTTGTGCAATTGGTGAAAAGTTTTATGGAAAAGCTTTATGTGATTTAGGAGCAAGTCTCAATCTTATGCCTTTATCGATCTTTAAACATTTAAATTTGGGAGAAATTTCCCCTATTACTGTAACTCTTCAGTTAGCTGATTAATAACTTATCCAAAAGGAGTTATAGAGGATGTACTAGTAAAAGTGGATAAATTTATTTTCCTTGTAGACTTTATAGTATTTTATATGGAGGAAGATAAAGAGATTCCTATTGTTTTAGGGAGACCATTTCTTGTAACAGGAAGAGCTGTAAAAGATGTGTAAAAAGGAGAATTAATAATGAGACTTAATGATCAAGAAGTAAAATTTAATATAACAAAAGCTATGAAATATCCTACAATAGAAAAAGATAATGAATGTTTCAAGATGGAAGTAGCCAATTATATGAGTAATGAACAGTTTAAGAATGAGTGTGAAGATAAATTAAAGAAAGGAGAAATTTTTTAGAATGAAGATGAAATAATAGGAGAACATTTGGATTTTATTCAGGGCAAATTTGAAACGTTAGACTTATTAGAAAACGAGAGTAAAAATCTTATTCCTTCAAGTATTAAACCACCTGAACTTGAATTAAAGATATTACCTACCCATTTAAAGTATGTATTTTTAGGAGAGTCATCTACATTGCCTATTATTATATCTTTTGAGTTAACTGAAATTCAAGAACAATAGTTGATAGAAATGCTGAACAAGTATAAAAAGGTTTTTGGATGGACTTTAGAAGATATTAAAAGAATTAGTCCTTCAATTTGTATGCATAAAATTTTATTAGATGAAAAATATGAACCTAAAGCTGATCCTCAGAGAAGATTAAGCCCAATAATGAAAGAAGTTTTTAAAAAAGAGATTTTAAAATTGTTAGATGCTGAAATTATATATCCTATTTCAGATAGTGCTTGGGTAAGCCCAATTCACTGTGTTCCAAAGAAAAGAGGAGTGATAGGTAAAGAAAATGAGAAAAATGAATTGATAACAATAAGACAAGTTACTGGTTGGCGAGCTTGTATTGACTATAGAAAGTTAAATATGGCCACCAGAAAAGATCACTTTCTTTTACCCTTTCTAGACCAAATGTTGGATAAATTGGCTGGGAATAAATGTTATTGCTTTTCAGATGGATATACCAATTATCATCAAATTCCAATTGCTCCAGAGGATCAAGAAAAAACAATATTTACAAGCCTATATTGAACATTTGCTTTTCGTAGAATGTCTTTTGGATTATGCAATGCACCTGTAACATTTCAAAGATGCATGATGTCAATTTTTAGCAATTTTATAGAATATGGAATAGAAGTGTTTATGGATTATTTTTCTGTATTTGGGACTTCGTTTGAGTTATTTCTTAATAATTTAGAAAAGGTTATGGAAGTATGTGAAAACTACAACCTAGTATTAAATTGGGAAAAATGTCAATTTATGGCTTCAGCATGTACTGTGCTTGGGCATAAAATTTCTGAAAAAAACATGGAGGTAGATCCTACAAAAATCCAAGTTATAAATAAATTACATCCACCTACTAATGTTAAAGGGGTGAGAAGTTTTCTAGGACATGCTAGTTTTTACAGGCGCTACATAAATTTTTTTTTAAAAATAACTAAGCCGCTGTGCCAACTATTAGAAAAAGATAAGAAATTTGATTTTGATGAGGAATGCATAAAAGCATTTGAATTAAAGAAAAAGTAGTCACTGCACCTATAATAGTACTACCTGACTGGGAAAAACCATTTGAAATAATGTGCGATGCCAGTGATTATGCTATTGGGGTTGTATTAGGAAAAATGCACGATAAAGTGTTTTAAAGTTATATATTATGCTAGAAAACTCTAAATAATGCTCAAACTAACTATACTACTACTGAAAGAGAGTTATTAGCTATTATTTTATGCCTTCGATAAATTTAGACCTTATTTAATTAGAACTAAATGTATAGTGCATACAGATCATTCTGCTATTAAATATTTAATGTAAAAGAAGGATACTAAACCAAGATTAATTAGATGGATACTTCTATTGCAATATTTTGATTTTACCGTGATTGATAGAAAGGAAAATGATAATCAAATAGCTGATCATTTGTCTAGAATAAAAATAGAAATATTAACTAATTTTGCAAATGAAATTTTATAAAATTTCCCTTGATGAAAAGTTATATAGTATTGATGAAATGGATGTACCGTGGTATGCTGATATAGTGAATTATATTGTAAGTGATATTTTACCACCTTATATAAAAGATTCACAATTAAGGAAATTAATATATGATTCAAAAGACTATTTTTGGGATGATCCATATTTATATAAACAACATAAAAATCTAATTATTAAAAGATGTGTTTCTTATGAAGAAACTCAACAGAGGATTCTGAATTTGGAGGACATTTTGGAACAAATAGAACTGCATATAAGATTTTGCAAGCTAGATTTTATTGTCCTACTATTTTTAAAGATGTTAATGAATATATTAAAATGTGGGGTAGATGTCAACGAGCAGGAAATATTTCTAGAAGAAATGAAATTCCTCTAAATTCTACATTGGAAGTTGAAATTTTTGATGTGTGAGGATTAGATTTTATGAGACCATTTATGCCATCATTTGGAAACATATATATTACTTGTTGTTGGTTATATGTCTAAATGGATTGAAGCTATTGTTGTACCCAAATGCGATGCTCGGAGTGTTTCTAAATTTTTAATTAAAAATATTTTTACAAGATATGGAATGCCGAGAGTAATTATTACTGATGGAGGATCTTATTTTAAGAATATGAGAATCAAAAAATTAATTAAGAAATATGATATTATGCATAGATCTCTATTGCTTATCATCCTCAGACTAGCGATCTAGCAGAGATATCAAATCGTGAAATTAAACGTATTTTAGAAAAAGCTGTAAATCCTTATAAATTGGATTGGTCTGCTAGACTAGACACTGCATTATGGGCATATAAAATTGCTTATAAGACTCATATAGGAATGTCCCCATACGGACTGATATTTGGAAAAACATGTCACTTACCAGTAGAATTAACATAAAGCATTTTAGGCTATTAAAGAATTTAATTTTAATTTAAAGGATGTTGGTGAGAAAATGCATAAAGCATTTTGGGTTATTAAGGAATTTAATTTTAATCTAAAAGATGCTGGTGAGAAAATATTATTGCAACTTATGAACTTGAGGAAATATGAAATGAGGCATATGATAATGTAAAAATCTATAAAGAAAAAATAAAAATATGGCATGATTAGAAGATTATTCAGAAGAAATTTGAACCTGGACAAGAAGTTCTATTATATAATATAAGATTGAGATTGTTTCCAGGAAAACTGAAATCCAGATGGTTAGGACCATTTAAAGTTATTAAAGTTTATCCTTATGGAACTGTTGTTATTAAAGATCCTAACGCTGGAAATGTATTTATGGTTAATGGGCATCGTCTGAAAAATTATTGTGAAGGGCACATACCTCAATTTAAAGAAGTTTTAATGTTAAGTCAACCCAACTAAACAAATGTTGTGTCGGGCTGATGACGTTAAACCAAGCACTTTGTGGGAGGCAACCCATACATATATGTCTATGTATTAATATTTTATTTGATAAGTGTCTTATATATTAGTAGATAATAATCCTACACAATTGTATTTATTATAAATTATGTCAAATAGTGGTATTGGAGAAATAGTTGGAATTAAATTGAATGAAAAATGAAAGTCACAAAATTTTGGCCGCTGGCATCGACGTCGCCCAAGAAAACAGACATCGGCACCAACAGCGCCAATCGGGAGCGCCGACATTACCGAGAGCGGTTTGAAGGTTTAGACGAATTTTGGATGACTTTGGTGGTATTTCACTCCATAATAAGTGTCAGGAGGTATTTTTAAAGCCCTAAAAATTTCCTAGGACTCCTAGAAACTTCCTATTTTCAGATTCCATGGCTTCCAATTCTAAAAATACTTCAAGGTTTGGAGTTTTCAATAGAAGAAAGTTTATTATTTTTGATGCATAGAGATTATACGACAAAGTTATTACGAAGAAGGGATTGATCAAGGAGAGAGGATTTGTTACATGGATTGATCAATCCAAGTGCTCCGGTTGACAAGATCGTTTTGCAAAGGCGATGGGAAGTTCTGTGTTACACTACCACTGCGGTTGTTGTGTCTGCAGTGAAAGAGTTTTATACAAATCTACATGGAATTACCCAAGGAGTTGTCTTCATACAAGGTAAGGATGTACCATTTACTCTTGCGAGGATTAATAAATTGTATATGATATAAAATGTTAGAATCTGACATTATACAAATTTCATTCCTACTCTAGATTTGATGCAAGATGTTTATAATTTGCTGACGGATGAAAGTGATATGTGGGAAGTATGAAATGAAGGATATATTAGTTTTCCTACTTCATCACTTAATCCAATTTCCAAGCAGTGGCATTTCTTTATTTGTGCAAAATTAATTCCTACTATGAAGATTAGTAGAGTCACCAAGGAAAGTGTTATTTTAAACTACTGTATTCAAATGGAACAACCTATTGAGATAGGAGCAATCATATTTAAATCTATTATGCGTATCATTATGAATGGATTAAGTTATGGACTTGGACATCCTTCTACAAATTTTCTGATTTTACAGTCAATCCCAAGGGCGATATGAAAGTTGGGACAAATTTTTACTACCATGGGAGCACATGATCCCTATTGATGATCAGTATGTTGGTAATGGAAATGAAGCACTAAATGCTATTATGGATCATTCTTCACAAGCTTCAACTCCATTAATACCACCAATAGTAGGAACTTCGCTTTCTTTGGAGAAAAAATTGAAGAAAATTGAAAGGAAACTTTAGAGTATTATGAATGCAGTGGGAGATCTTAAGTACCTTTTTGATCAACTTGATTAGAGAATGAAAGAAAATTTTGATCATACTGGAACTTTTGAAGCAGGATTAGTTTGGTTGTTTAAAGAAAATGGGTGGATCGAAGAAAATTCAACAGATCAATTCCCGTACCGAACCTTCTACAACCTATATGTTCATTACCAATCCATGGGAAATATTAGAGGAGGTGAAAGAACTGAAGATGAAGCGGAATGACTGAAGACTTTGGGTTCTCTACTTGCTTAAGAATATTTATGTATTTGATGTAATTGTGTGGATTTGATTTGATTTGGTTTGGTTTGTTTTTGCTTTAAAATTCTAAACTTTGATTAAGTGTATAGTTTTGTGTCAGCGTTTAGTATTGTGGCTTGATTTCAACGCTGATTTATAATTAGTTTGCTTAATAGGTGTGAGTGTTTGATTTGTGAAATATGTTTGTAAAAAGTATATTTTTATATATAAAAGTTAGTTTATTGTTGTTTGTGAAAATGATTGCTTGTGAATGTTTATTTGTGAATTATTGTTAGATAAAAATTTTGTGTTTGAAAAACACTAAAAAAACTTTGGAGTAAATTAAAAGGAAATTGAAAAGTTTAAAAAATCAAAATAGTGAATTTCGAGCCTTCAGCACCGACGACGCTGGCATGGCGCCGCCGGTGCCTTCGACTCGAGAGCAGTAATAACCCCTTTAATTCGTGATTTTCACCGCAAAACCTCCATTTTTACCCCTAAAGTCACCATCAACCATCGGTTTTCACACCTAGGGCTTCATTTTGGGTGGATTTGAGGTGATTTAGAGGCAAGGGAACTTCAGATTTCGTTTTCTGTAGGTAAGAGGTACACTTTAAAGTAAATTTTTTTTTACCGAAGATTTTTCTCACATTGCCTAGATCCGAAAGTTTTTTGGTTTTTTTAGAGATTTTGAGAAAATGCTTTGGTGAAAAACTTTTACTTAGTGGATTTGAGCTTAAAGTGCTTTACATTTTGATTTTTGAAATTTCAGAATTTATTCAGATTTTTATCAAAATTTTCTAGATTTCTTATGGCACTTTGATCGAGCAAAAGAAAAATAGAATATGACAAGCAAAAGTTTGTTAGCCTTAAAGCTTGTGCTTGATTTCATAATCTTCGAGAAAATAAGAAAGTGATTCCAGATTGAGGTTTTAAAAATCCGAGAGGAGAAGTTGAACGATTGATTATCGCTCGGAAGTGGGAAACTTCTACTATGCCGATGCGATAANAAGTTGTGAAACATATGATCTGGGAAATGGAGTATGAGTTCTACAACAGAGTGAGGATCACATTTGATTTCAAGGAGAAGAAATTCATTCATGGAATTAAGTGCAAATAAATAGGGAAATATTCTTTTCTCGGTGTAGAATTGGAGAATCTTTAGGGTGACAGACTAAAATCTTGAATTCGGTCTTAGTGTTTAAAAACTAAAGCGAGAGTTAGCCTTCAGGTGAAGGAAAGTGGGAGCTTTAGAGTGGAAGATGGTATCCTTCTAGCCTAGCCACAAATTTAGGGACTAAACCTACGATTAGCCAATGATTTTCTATGCAATGTATCAGGGTAGGGAATTATAATTGCTCCTATTTGGCACAATACATATTATAAACATTTATCTCATCTCATTTCACCAGAACCTCATTGTAGTGAGAAAGATGCTTTTAAATTAAGGAGAGTTGGGGCAAAATTTAGTTCAATTGAAGAGTCTAAATTGGTTTCGGGGACAAAAGCCTGAGTTGGGTAGTTTAGTAAAATTGAGGTGCCAACCACCCTATTTGAGCTATGGACCAATGGAATCTCCATTTTGGTCCTTTAATACTGGTCTTATCTAAACCCTAAAATAGGGCTAGTGGGTCTAGGAGACTATCTACATGATTGTCCCAAAGGATCAAGGAAGCAAAGTCAACAAGTTTGGGTTTAGGGTTGTGAGTGAATGGAGTGAAAGTGAGTGACATTGAGTGGAAGTGATTGAACCAGCTCCAGACCAACATCTAGTGTCAACCCTAAGGTCAAGCAGTCCTATGGGAGATCTCTTGAGCTCCTCTATAGTGGCCCCACCTTCTAAGTGTTAGAGGTAAGGATCAATGTATGGAACGTCAAGTTGAGGTAAGAAGTGTTTAGAATTTCTAATGGTGAGGGTTCCTTTTCTAGTTTCTAAGGAATAGTCAGCAGGAAAATACTATGGCTAGAACTTAGGCCAAAAAAGAGGAAAAACTAAACTTAAACCAAAAGTGAGTTCAACAAATGGACCCACCAATAGGTGTAGTGTGTCAGGCAAGCACACCACACGTATTTGCGTGGACCGATAAGATCAACAAAATCAACACAGATTCCTAAGTTGACAGACCTACAATAAAGTGTAAAATTGAGTAACAATTATTTCTGCTGGGGAGTAACACATACTCTCGCTGGGAAAAGAGAAGAGATTCAAGAAATAACCATCGGGAAAACTGACAATTGAGGTGGAGTGCCGATTTTAAATTCAATGTTTAATTTTGATTTCAACATTAATAATTTCAGAGAATAAGATTGTGTGAGAGGACCAAATCGAAACGAAAAGCACATGGACTTACATCCAACTCAAAAGGGTGACAACAGTGCAAAGGGCGACAACCATTAAGGACATTACGTCGGGAAGGAAAGACTACATCAGTTTGAGCTACTGCTTGGGACATTATGTCCAAACTGGATCTAGTTGAAAGATGGCTACCATTAAGGACATTATGCTAAGAAGGAACACTATACCAGTTTGAGCTACCGCTAGGGACATTACGTCCAAACTGGATCTAGTCGAAAGATGGCTAACATTAAGGACATTACGCCAAGAAGAAATACTATACTAGTTCGAGCTACGCTAGGGACATTACTTCGAAATTGGATCCAATCAAAAGATGGATACTATTAAGGACATTACGCTAAGGAGGAAGGATATACCAGTTTGAGCTACCTCTAGGGACATTACGTCCGAACTGGATCCA
Organism: Phalaenopsis hybrid cultivar; assembly: GCA_002079205.1. Lineage (NCBI taxonomy): Eukaryota > Viridiplantae > Streptophyta > Magnoliopsida > Asparagales > Orchidaceae > Phalaenopsis > Phalaenopsis hybrid cultivar. The sequence goes on along the minus strand of JXCR01126846.1, from coordinate 39,783 downwards.
GTTGAAAGATGGCAACCATTAAGGACATTACTCCAAGGAGGAAGATTATACTAGTTCGAGCTACCGCTAGAGACATTACGTCCGAACTGGATCCAGTGGAAAGTTGGCTACCATTAAGGCAAGTCAAAAGATGGCTACCATTAATGAAATTACGCCAAGAAGGAAGACTACCAGTTCGTGCTACCGCTAGGGACATTACATTCGAACTGTATCTAATCGAAAGACGGCTATCATTAAGGAGATTACACCAAGGGGGAAGACTTTAACAGTTCGAGCTACCTCTAGGGACATTACTTCCAAACTAGATCTAGTCAAAAGATGGCTATCATTAAGGACATTACGCCGAGGAAGACTATACCAGTTCAAGCTACCGCTAGGGACATTACGTCCGAACTGGATCTAATTGAAAGATGGCTAACAATAAGGACATTACGCCAAGGAGGAAGACTATACGAGTTCAAGCTACCCTTAGGGACATTACATCCAAACTGGATCTAGTCAAAAGATGGCTACCAATAAGTACATTATGCTAAGGAGAAAGACTGTACCAGTTTGAGCTACCGCTAGGGACATTACGTCCGAACTGGATCTAGTCAAAGGATGGCTACCATTAAGGACATTATGCCAAGAAGAAAGCCTTTAAGGTAGGAATCAAAATTACAGTACTAACCCTAGGAAAATAATGAGGTTTGATTAAGTGCTAAGAAAAGAATAGGGCTCCAAAGACCTGCCCCGAATGCAAGGAGTGGTGAGGAGTGTGACACTCTATGGGGAATGTAAAAAATTTCAGAAGGTTTTGTAAGGAGTATATTATGTTCGTAGAAGTCCATGCAGTGTTGAATTTTTTTGAAATTTCTGTGCAGAGATTTATAAAGAAAAAGATGCAAAATTTTAATTTGTTGCTTTTATTTTAGGACTTTGATCCAGGTTCAGACAATCACGACATCTAAAGCCTCTAAGAACAAGTCTTTGTCTCTAAAATAGAAGACATAGTGCTTCTTGAAATATCGTCACTGACTAAGGACAAGTGTTAGAGCATAACTCACTCTTTAAGGTGCTATCAAAATTATATTCTTTCAAGTACCTTTAAATATGTGTTATCTCTAAGGAAACCACAGCTAAAGAGGCCGCAAGTTTGTAGCTCCATTTGTAGTAGTTGTCGTTTGCTTTAGCACTAATTCTGTAAAAGTTTTTCCTGTCAACATTGAGGAGTCACTTTGACGTTCTTTGAATTGTTGTTGGACTTATATTTACTGGGCAACTAAGGATACGACCTCAGGGTTGATTTATATTAAATGCTAATACCATTGTCATCTTTTTAATCTTTTCTTTCTGAGCCTAAGTAGATTTCAGAATTTTAGTCATGTGATCAAAATATTTTTTGCTTCCCAAAGATATTTTTGAGTCAATTAATAACCGACCAAAAGACTCAAGATCGTTGAACTTTTTCTTGAATATAATATCAGCAGAATTCCTTAAGATAGCGTTTTAAGTTTCATTAATTAAAGGAAACTCGGACAATAATTTTTTATTTTACCTCCACCTCAAGCTTTTTCTCAGGGAGACCCTTCTTTTGCTTTGATTTTTTTTTATCAAACTTTTCACATAATTTTTTTCTTTTCTTCTTTTTTTTTCTCTTTTTTTGCTTTCCCCATGCTTTGTTGAGAATTACTATATCTGGTAGAGCATGATTTAAAGGTTTTGAATGTCTTAATTCAGACACCAATTTTTGATTTTATGCTGACCTCAAGCTTCTTCTAAAGGGGTTTTCACACAATAAATTTTTTTTGCTCCCTTTATTTTCTGAGAATTATTATATCAGGTGGGACATATTTCATTTAAAGATTTTGAATGTCCAGTTCCCCTGACTAATAATTCTCAAATGTTTCTTAAATCCAAATTTTGGGATATTATAACTCGTTCTAAAGTCAAGACTCAGTCATGTGATAAGAAATGAAAAGGTTTGTGATATCGCGAGTCAACAACTCATATTTCAACCACAATATCTTATTTCAAAATGAACTTAAAGCCCAATCCAATATCTTTAAAGTGGATGACTCAGTTCTTAGGACATTAATTTCACTCTCCCCTGAAGTCATAGTCTTATCAAAACATCCAAATTTTTCTTTCAAGGTGATGAATTTTTTTTAAATATTGAACAATTCTGAACAACAACAAACTCTTTATTTTCATTAATTGTGGTTGGAGGGATGGGATAGACTAACATTGATCCAACTAATATCCACTTTTAATAAAAATAATAATACAATAGTAGTCAAGAGACATATCATCTGTTGTCAGCTATGTAGGGGTCAATTGGAACCAACAGATCAACTGAAATCATATTGATAGAGCCTCTTTCAGGTTATTTTCAAATATTCTTCCAGGATCGTAATATTTTCTTCTTTGAAATTCCTCTCGATCCAACCATTAAAACTAAAACATCTCTCTATGGTGTGTCCCAACATCCTGTGATACAGACAATAGTTGGGTTGATCCTTTTTATCGATCTCCTTTGGCCTCCTCAGATCCAGTAATCTGAATTTTGGCTTCTTCATTAAGTTTATGGACATCTTTGGTACGGCTTCATTTTTGAAAGAGTATACCCTGTTCATCTGTTCTGCAAAGTTGGACCTCGTCTACCCTCTGTCAAGTATGGCCCTCGATGAGAAGACAATAGGCTGGACCGACCATACTACCGTTCTTTTTTAGGTTGAGTGTGTTGTGATGACTTTTGAGGAATCTGGATAGAATGCTCAGCCTGAATCTTCATTGACTGCTTCCCTTTATCAATTGTCTCTACCGTTTCGGGTTTCTTTTTGAACACCCTGAATGATCTGGAGTTTTCAGTCTTTTCCCGGGAATCTATATGCTTAACTTATTCTTACAAATTATTAGCTTTGCTAAGTAGCTTTTCGAAGGATTTAATGGTGAGCCCCTTAAGCATGAAGGCTATTGGTCTATGGATGCTTTTGAGTAGAATCCAAATCGCATGATGTTCTAGTAGCTGGGGTTGGCACTTCATGCTATGGTTTCTCCACCTCAAGATATAATCCACTAAAGTCTCATTAGGCTTTTGTCTTTCTACTACGAGATCTCTAATAGACACATGATGCTGTGTTCTGACAAATCTTTTTATGAACAATTGTTCTAGCACTTCAAAGTCTTGACTGATCCATTGAGCAACTCGACATACCAATAAAACCCTATTCCTGACAGACTACTGACAAAATAACAAGAAATTAAGGCTTCGTTACCTCCGGTATTACCACAACTGGCTCGAAAATGTGCTATATGTTGTCTGGGATTTCTAGTTCCGTCAAATATCTTAAAGTTTGATGGCACAAAACCCTTAGGGTAGGGTACAACATCGAACTCCTCTGGGTAGGGTCTACCCTTTAAAATCAATGCACCACCCATAGAATGGGCTAAGGCCTCCCAAACTTGTTTGACTATTTTTTTAAATTCATTTTCTTGTATGGCTCTTTGGACAAAGTATTTCTTCGGTTGTTCATCAAAGGTGAACTCTTTTCTTTCATCTGCAACATGAATGGTTTCTGATTGGTTCGTTTATGGAAGTGTCATCGGTGGTGATTGTAACTGTCATTGTATTGCAATCACGACGGTCATCAATTCTTCAATTTTCTTTTCGAGATGATTGATCTGTTCATTCTTTTGTTGGATGGCCCATTGCCACTCATCCGCGGCATTCTCCTCACTAGAAGATGGGGCGTTGTGCGTAGATAACTCGCTCGGGTCTCGATGACATTGATTTCTGTTAATCTTTCGTCAGTGTAATTTGGCACATCGTAATTTTTATCATTTATATCTTTTCTTTGTCTTCCATAAAATCACGCAATATTGGCTCGGAGTCTCTCTATCTTTGCCTCGATTGACTTTCCTTCAATTACTTCTAGGTCAGTTGGGGATTTCTGAAGAGTGTCACTCTTTTGATGAGCACCGGTGTAGTTATGTAGAAGTTATTTGAATCAACCGAAATCATATTTAAAGAACATTTTTCATGTTCTTTCAAATACTCTTTCAAGATTGTTACATTTTCATTTTTGAAATTCTCGTCAAGCCAATCCTTGAAAATAAAACAGTTTTCTATGGTGTGGCTGAGCAATTGGTGGTATGGGCAGTATTGAGGATGATTTTTCATGCTGGCCTCCTCTGGCTTTTTCGGCTTTGGTAGTCAAATTCTAGTCTCAATAGCAAGTCGTGGAAAATCTTCCGTACAGTTTTATCTTTGAAGGAATACACCACTTTCTGTCGTTCTACCAATGACATTCTCTTATTCTCAGTTCGGTATGATCCTCCCTGAGGCGGTTGTTAGTTAGACTGGTCATACCATTGTGTCTGTTCAGCATTCAAAATTTCCTGGCTGTGCCTCCTTTCCTGTGCCTTATCAATTGTACAGGCTTTGAATTGGACCCAATCTCAATTCCTGAAAGCAGTGGGAATAAGTGTCGATTGACTCTTCCTCATGTAGAATCTCTTTTCCCTTGCCCGATAAAATAGTTGGCGCGGTGACAGTGAATCCAGTAGTAGGAGCAAAAACAGTTCTTGGACAAATCCCAAGACTCCCAACGACTGACTTTACAACATTAGTAGGGTTCTTTTCAACCAACAACTTTGAAGGGGAGAATTTCTTGATAGATTTCAAGTTGAACTCTACGATAGGCTCCACTGACTTATCTGTTTCAAACTTCATTACTGTGACGACCACCTTCCCAGACTTGACTCTGATATCATCGAATCCTTGTCCAAACTTAATAACTGCCAGGTTAGACAGTTCATCCCAGTTGACAGCGAACTCTATTCCGCAGGTGAAAGAAAAGATCAACTTTGGCAAAGACATTGTCCCTGTAATTTGAAGAACTTCTGAAAGTCAGCGATGTCTCGTATCTTGTTGTTTCAACAGAAGTACTCAAGTTGACGCACTTGTCTTACAAACTAGGCATCCACTATTATTTTATTTTTCAAATTCATTATTTATTTGTGATTAAAGCATTGAAGAGTTGCAATTAACAAACTAGATAACTGTGAAGAGGCGCAACAACTTGGCTTGATTCACAGAAAAGCAAACAAAACCCGAAGGAGACGAAGAAAATGCAAAGTTTAGGACCCAGTGCGAGACCAACTTTACAACGCATAATGCCTAAGCGGAACTAGTCCATCAACACACCTATTGGGGGTCCGACCCCACACAAAAATTAAAAGTCCTTAATGGTCTTCTGAACCTCTCTGTTCAAAAGTGATAGAATAAACGGTCCTGAAGTCAAAAAGAGTTGACCGTAATCACCTAAAAAAGAAATGGGTTAAGCATGTCAACGAAAAAATGAGTAATGTGGTCTATAAGGGAATGGACACATTACAAATATATGAAGATAATATTTCCNGGTTGACATAGTTTGATTGAGGTCAAACTGGACTTACGTGGCTTAGGTCGACTTAAGGTAAGACATGTTAAAGAAAGTTAGATTAACTTGGGAAAACAGGCTAAACTAAGCTGATCCAAGTTAAACATCCTAGGTTGAATCAATCTTTATGTTAAATTAGACTTGGGGGAAGCCAAGTTAATTTTGACATGAGTTGTCTTGGTTTAGAATTTAATCCACCCTTAACTAAATTGAGGTTAAAACATAAGTGAAGCTTAAATTTGAGCCTCAAAGTAGCTCGTGTTAGGTAAGGTTGACCTGAAGATTAGGTTGACACAAGATTGGTCATGCTGATCTGATTGTTTAATTGAGTTAACCCAAGCTCAGTCAGGTTCACCACCCATTGATCCAGTTGGATTGGATTAACCTGAGTTAGATCAGGTTGAGTCTGATGGTTGAATTGAATTGGGTTCACCCAAATTAGGTCGGATTAACCCCAGTGGTTGAGTTGAATTGGGTTCACCCAAGTTAGGTCGGATTAGCCCAGGTGATTGAGTTAAATTGGGTTAACTCAACTTAGGTCGAGCCAACCCGGTGATTGAATTGAATTGGGTTAACCCAAGTTAGGTCAAATTAACCCCGTTGGTTCAATTGAATTGGTTTAACCTGAGTTAGGTCGAGTTTACCCAGTGACTAAGTTGAATTGGGATCTGAAATCTCTTAGAATTTCTTTCTTTATGTGAGGGGAAACTACACACCCCACTCATTTGAGTATCTCGCCAACTGACCAACCTTCTTTGGAAGCTACTCTGAAAAACTTAACTGGCTCGGGAGATAGGAGCAGACTTTTTCCTCTCCCCACCATGTCCATGAGGTGATGGTAAAGTAGCGGTGATCTTCTGGATACTTTCATACCCATTAGTATCCATTAAGGGATGGAACCTACTCCCTTGCAGAAGTGGATAGATCTCCAGCAATCTTGACTTATCCCGGTGAGGAACTTCATCAACAGGCACTTTTTTAGAAATCTGGGCTTCAGTAGCTCTCTGAACCTTTCGGCTATGGTTTCTCCTTTGGGTTCAGGTTAACGGTGCGGTCTTCAAACTCGATCCAATTTTAAATACTGATGGCAGGACAACCAATCCTTCAGTCGTGGTCTTCAACGATCATAAATTCTTTTCCCTTAGTAGAAACACGAGCAACAAGCTTGGTAGGTGATGCGGTGGCAATATTCTTGACCTTCTTGTAAGAAGGGAAGTCTTGGCGCAGTTCAAGTTAAACTCGGCAGACGGTTCCTGAACCTCTGGAGTGGCAACCTTCATTACGAAAAAATGGGGCTTTCCCAAGAACGACCTCGAGATCTTCAAATCTGAATCTGAACTTGATGGTGGGAGCGACATTGCGGGTGATGCAGCTCATCAACAGGTTGCAGGAAAAAAGTGACCATTGGGAATGCTATTGTAGCAGCTTCAAAAAAAAAAAGCTCTGGGGTTAGCTATTTGGCCAATACCTCATAATCTTAGTGTGAGCACTAAAAATTAATAGAGGTCAATCTATAGACCAGGTAAGTCTTTATTTAATATGTTGAGATTTTAAGATTTTAGTAAAAAAAGTTTCAAAGTAGCAAGATTTAATTAATATAACACGACACAATCCGATTTAATTTGCAAAATAGCAAATCAAACTCAGAAGGAAAAAAAGCGAAGTTTAGGACCCAGTGCGGGACCAAATTTATAACACAAAATGCCCAGATGGAACTAGTCCACCAACACACCTATTGGGATGGATTAAAAAGTCCTTAATGGCATCCTGAACCGTCTTGCACAAGGGTGAGTGAACAGTAGGCCCTGAAGTCCAAATAGTTGACCATACTTTCCCAAGACAGAAATGGGTAAAGCATTCCAACGAAAGATGAATAATTTCGTTCATGAGGGACATGAACACATTATCGATGTATAAAGATAATATTTCCTGATTTATATGAAGAGAGAAGTTATTCCCCAACAGAGTCACCAGAAGCTGTCGACACTAAAAAGTTGAGGAGTTGCCCGTTGGAAGTTGTCGGCCGCCGGAATCGAAATCCCGTCGCCCTCTTCAGAAAGGCATTTAATTTATGTATATATATATATATATATATATATGTATATATATATATATATATAT
>JXCR01126846.1:12679-29529 GCA_002079205.1 Phalaenopsis hybrid cultivar | reverse complement strand
GGGTTAGTCCCAAGTTTGAGCTAGGACTAATTTAGGTTAGAACTATGGGATGTGTTAGGTTTGATATGAGTTAGACCCAAAAGTTGGACTAGATCTAATTTTGGTTAGACCTAGGGTTTGGGGTAGGTCTAAGTGGGTTAGACCAAAAGGTTAAGTTAGGTCTAATTTTTGTTAGACCTAGGGATCAGGTTAGGTTTATGATGGATTAGACCAAATGGTAGTGTTAGGTCCAATGTAGGTTAGAGCCAAAAGGATGGCTAAGTTCAAGTTATGTTAGACTTAGGATTTGGATTTAGGTCCATTGTAGGTTAGACCAAAGAAGTTGATGAGCCTAAGTTAGGTTAGACGTAGGAATTGGAATTAGGTCTGGGGTAGGTTAGACCTAAGAAGTTGGCTAAGTCTAAGTTAGGTTAGACATAGGATTTGGATTGAGGTTCAACATAGGTTAGACCTAAAAAGTTGGCTAAGCCTAAGTTAGGTTATCCTTAATTAGATGTACTTTATATTAAACCTTAAAGGGTGACTAAGTCCAAGTTAGGTTTGACATAATGTTTTGGTTAGGTCTAAGATGGGTTAGACCCAAGGATGGAGTAGGTATAATTTAGGTTAGATCTAGGTTTTAGGTTAGGTCTAAGATTTAGACCTAAAGGGTTGGACTTGGTCAAATTTTGGTTAGACCTAGGTCTAATTTATGTTAGACTCCATATGATAACCAAGTTCAAGTTGTGTATTTTATTTATTTTACTTAATCTTATTTTGTAAACTTATATTTATCTATAAATCCATGTGTTTTTTTGTCTTCTCCATGAGATCTGCATAGTTTCATTTGTCTTTATCCTTGCAATGAGGAATAATTATGTGTAGGAAATTTTAGTAGAAGTGCTTTTAATTTCATAAAATCTAACCTATCTCTTTTCACAAATGGAATTGTAAAGCTAACAGGATCTTTAAGCTTTTCAAGAAGCTTCTTCTGAATAATTGCACTACACTCCTCACTAAGTGCAACTGTTTCATTATCCTTAAACTTCCTTTTCCCGTTGAGAACATCCTTCATAAATTTTACATAGCTTGACATTTGTTCTAAGACTTCCACAAATGAAATAACACTCTATGTACATTCTTTATGTACTCATCTCATCTGTCTAACACTCTATCCTTTGAGCATGACCTAAAGGAATTTTTGGGATTCAACACCTAGCATTGTTAGCCCTAACATTTGTTAACCAACATGGATTGACAAGTATGAAAATGCTGGACTATGGGTGATTGGTAAGAATGACTGAATGCGAACGACCAAATGAAAGTCGCAAATGAATTTGAATACAAAGGGAAGAAGCGTTGACTCATTGCCAAATAGCCATTTGAGTTTGAAGAGTAAATCTTCAAAAAGAACTGGACTTTAATAAAGATGTCACCAAAACTTTGGCTAGGTGCCCATAAAAGCCTGGGTATCATGATGGCCTAAACCTGTTTATGTGGAGGAATTGCTTGTTGCAAAACCGGAGTATTAACTGTGATGGCGATCCTAATCCCNGACCACATATTTTTTATAGTTTAAATGAAAGAGCACTATACCTCAAACCCTGTATCTATCCCGAAAGATAAAGACAAGAATTGAGGATGAGGCTTGATTAAATAAACTAAGAAATATATGACATTCGTTTGGTCTGCGAAAACCATTTTATTTGCCGACAAGTTCCCCTATTTAATATGAAGAATTAAATAGGGTTTGCATTAAGCTGGGTTCAAAAAAGCTTCCTATAAGGGCAAGCCCCTAAAGTTAATTACATCTTAGATAACTGAAGCCACCTAAGAAAACTCTCGTTAAAAATTAAAGAATAATATCTTCAAAGAGGTCAAAGGATAAGACTTTTCAATGAGATCGTACGAAGGGGAGTAAAAAGGGAATGGTTCAAATTTGAAACATTTATTGTAGAATCCAAAGGAGAAAGAACTAGGGGATGTCACAGATCCAGAGGAGAACCTCGGTGACTTCCCAATCTATCTTATTGTTTGGCTTCAGTTTTGAGGAGAAATTATTTAAATGTTTCGTCCTGCCAATTATATTATTTTAGGGCTTACATCCGTGTGAAAAAATCACACAAATAGCCTGGAATATATGAGGATTTAGGTCATGACAGACGACAACCTCGGAATCCTAAGAAGAGTTAGGGCTTAGATTGTACAGTAGAGCAATACAAAGGCCTAAAGAAAAGGTTGAGGATTTATGTTGCATAAGCAAATAACCTCAAATTCCTATGGTTTGCTATTTAATTATAAGGAAAGATATGTTATTGTAGATCCTCCTGAGGTTGAAGATGGTCGTGTTTCCCACAATGTTAGCTCTAAGCTCCTCACCATGACGACTTTAAGTTTACTAATGTGTCAAGTTATAATATCAAATCAGATGTCCCTATGGTTATGGTTCTTTAAATGATTTAGGGCATATTAAAGTTGATTAGAGCGACACGGGTTAGGATCCTACGATTCCCTCGTTTCAATATCACTATTTTCTTTCAAATTCACTTAGTCTAAATGAATTTTTTAAACTCAACTTAATGAGTTCCACAATTTCATTTAGACCGTGGAAAATCTCGTTCGTAATTGTAGGTTACCTCCTTCGAAGGATTCCCGATCATCTGATAAAAACGCTTTAATTTAATTGCAATTGTTGTTTTGTGATGTTTGTGATTAATGTTTGAGTTGCCGTAAATTTTATCTTGGTTGATTTTTGTTTTGGTTTTGGTTTGGATTGATCAAATGAAAGATGAATTTGAGTTTAGGATTGAAATTAAAGGGAGTTGGGGCCAAATTGAGTTCAATTGAAGAGTCTAAATTGCTTTTTGGGACAAAAGGCCGAGTTAGGTAGTTTGGTGAAATTGAGGTACCAACCACCCTGTTTGAGCTATGGACCAATGGAATCTCCATTTGGGTATTCTATGTACTTGTCTTATCTAAACCCTAGCATAGAGCTAGTGGGTCTAGGAGACTAACTACATGAGTGTCCCAAAGGATCAAGGGATCAAAGTCAACAATTTTGGGTTTAAGGTTGTGAGTGAATGGGGTGAAAGTGAGTGACAGTGAGTGCAAGTGAGTGAACCAGCTCCAGACCAACATCAAGTGTCAACCTAAGGTGAAGCAGTCCTATGGGGAATCTTTTGAGCTCCCCTATAGTGGCCCCACCTACTAAGTGTTAGAGGTTAGGACCAGTATATGGAAAGTCAAGTTGAGCAAGGAATAGTATAAAATTTCTAATGGTGAGGGTTCCCTTTCTAGTTTTCTAGGAATAGTCAGCAGAAAAATCCTATGACTAGACCTTAGGCTAATAAAGAGCAAAAACTAAACTTCAACCAAAAGTGAGGTCAACATGTCTATTCCAAGTGAACTCAAGTGAACTTGCATTACTCTGTGCTCTATTCAATTCCCTATGTACATTCTTTATTTTTGCATTACTCTGTGCTCTATTCAATTCCCTATGTACATTCTTTTTTTACTCGTCTCATTTGTCCAACACTCTATCCCTTGGGCATGACCCAAAAGAATTTTTGGGATTCAACACCTAGCATTGTTAGCGCTAACATTTGTTAACCAACAAGGAGTGACAAGTATGAAAATGCTGGACTATGGATGATTGGTAAGAATGACTGAATGTGAACGACCAAATGAAAGTCGCAAAGGAATGTGAATACAAAGGGAAGAAGCTCTGACTCATTTGCCAAATAGCCATTTGAGTTTGAAGAGTAAATCTTCAAAAAGAACTGGACTTTAATAATGATGTCACCAAAACTATGGCTACGTGCCCATAAAAGCCAGGGATGGCCTAAACCTGTTTATGTGGAGGAATTGCTTCTTGCAAAACCGGGGTATTAGCTGTGATAGCGATCCTAATCCGCTCCTCGCCAATCCTTGCTTGTCATTATACAACAATCTCTTTTGACATGACAGCTCTATCTCTCTACTCATTGTGAGTGACCCATGTACAGAATGAGATTCAACAATAAACAAATTCATTTGCCCAAAACATGAAAAGAAAAAACATCGACAAACTATTATACGATCTAATTTTTAATAAAAGATTTGTTAATCTTTAAGAAAGAGTCAACTTTTATCTGCTTAGTTATTAGTTATTATTGCAACCCGACCAATCAAACTTCTTAGAACAATCCTAACACATCAATAATTCCAGCCAATTAGAAAAGATAAGGCCATTTATAACCCAACCCTGTTGCTGCGACATTATTATTCAAATAAAAAAACACAGCTGAAAGCATAAGGCCATTTATAACCCAATCCAAATACAGAACAAAGAATCATAATGCTCACTCCCTCCTCTCTTTTTTCCTCTTCAGCTCCACCCAGCATGCCATCAACGCCATCGCCGTCGCCATCGCCGTTGCCGTCGCCATCGCCGCCGCCTCTTTCAAACAGTGCCGACCTCTCCTTGGACCTCGCCCTGACTCTAGCTTCCCCCACAACCTCCTCCTCCTCGTCTTCCCCATCCTCTTCCCCTGCAACACCCCCGCTCCTGCACCAAAAGGACTTGCGCCTATTTCCCTGTCTCTTTTGCAACAAGAAGTTCCTTAAATCTCAAGCTCTCGGCGGCCATCAAAACGCCCATAAGAAGGAGCGCAGTGTAAGCTGGTCCNGTCGCCGCCGCCACTTTCAAACAGTACCGACCTCTCCTTGGACCTCTCCCTGACTCTAGCTTCCCCCACAACCTCCTCTTCCTCCTCTTCCCCATCCTCTTCCCCTGCAACACCCCCGCTCCCGCACCAAAAGGACTTGCGTCTATTTCCCTGTCTCTTCTGCAACAAAAAGTTCCTTAAATCTCAAGCCCTCGGCGGCCACCAAAACGCCCATAAGAAGGAGCGCAGTGTAAGCTGGTCCACCCACCACCTCTTCGTCCATCAACCAGCACTGCTAGCTGCCACCACAACATCTCACGGCTGCCGCTCCGCCACGTTCGTCCCATACATGACATGCCGCCCCGCCCGCTTCGCCACTGCCGGATATGACCTCGCAACGGCAATGGATTCCGGCGAGGGGTACGAGACCATGGATTTGCTTAACTGGCAGAGAAGCTCTGTTCTTAATCATTGGGATAGTAATGTACAGGCCGTTGATAGCATTCCTGTTGCAGAGGAAGAGGAGGCAGAAGTTGATCTTTCTTTGAGTCTTTAGGTGAGGATTGATGACCTCTCTTTTTCTGGAAAATTATTATTTTTTCTTTCTAGTATTTTGTCATTCATGATGTTACTTGAATAATATGATAAAAATGAAATTATCATCTTACTGTCGTTGAAAGACCCACATGATCCGACATGTGTTTTTGGCTAATGCAATTGGTTGGTGCAGAAATGCTTTAAATTAGCCGAACTANGTTCTTACTCATTGGGATAGTAATGTACAAGCTGTTGATAGCATTCCTGTTGCAGAGGAAGAGGAGGCAGAAATTGATCTTTCCTTGAGGCTTTAGGTGAGGATTGATGTCCTCTCTTTTTCTGGAAAATTATTATTTTTTTTTTCTAGTATTTTGTCATTCATGATGTTACTTGAATAATATGATAAATATGAAATTATCATCTTACTGTCGTTGAACGACCCACATGATCCGACATGTGTTTTTGGCAAATGCAATTGGTTGGTGCAGAAATGCTTTAAATTAGCCGAACTNGTTCTTAATCATTGGGATAGTAATGTACAAGCTGTTGATAGCATTCCTGTTGCAGAGGAAGAGGAGGCAGAAGTTGATCTTTCTTTGAGGCTGTAGGTGAGGATTGATGACCTCTCTTTTTCTGGAAAATTATTATTTTTTTTTTCTAGTTTTTTTGTCATTCATGATGTTACTTGAATAATATGATAAATATGAAATTATCATCTTACTGTCGTTGAACGACCCACATGATCCGACATGTGTTTTTGGCTAATGCAATTGGTTGGTGCAGAAATGCTTTAAATTAGCTGAAATAAAATAAAATCTTGAGTATTTTGTTGGATTATTTAATACAATAAAACACATTTTGCATAGATGAAGCTGGACCTTTCTTCTCCTAGTAGGGTATAAAATAAATGTTTTCCTAACTTTTTGATATTTGACATGACCCAGCTTTTGTAGTGGCGACAGGTTGGGTGAAGAAAAGGAAAGTGCCTTTTAACCATAAAAAAATGTTTTATAAGGTATTTATATTTATTGATTATNTTTTGATATTTGACATGACCCAGCTTTTGTAGTGGCGACAGGTTGGGTGAAGAAAAGGAAAGTGCCTTTTAATTATAAAAAATGCTTTATAAGGTATTTATATTTATTGATTAAGTGGTGTATTGTGACAGTTTGGGACACATGCATGTGAAGCTTGCGGGGGAGAAAGAAACCAAAGGGAAGGGAATATAAAAGGTAAGGCTGAAATGATGCGGCCGCAAATGTACTGCGGTGATGGNTTATGTGGTGTATTGTGACAGTTTGGGACACATGCATGTGAAGCTTGCGGGGGAGAAAGAAACCAAAGGGGAGGGAATATAAAAGGTAAGGCTGAAATGATGCGGCCGCAAATGTACTGCGGTGATGAGGGCTGATCCGACAATTTGGCTCCGAATTATTTTACAGCTCATTTTTGGAAAATTTTATGTGATTTTGGTGGATCGTCTCATGATAGTTTGTGGATAGGAACCANGAATTATTTTACAGCTCATTTTTGGAAAATTTTATGTGATTATGGTGGATCGTCTCATGATAGTTTGTGGATGGGAACCTTGTAAGATTCCTACTGTCAATCATTGCTACTTTTACGCCAATGTCCTTTGTGGTCATTTCTTTTCAAAAAAATTTTTGTTTGTGTGAAAGAATTGGTGAACTCTTTTGGCGTATTGTGTGTATGATGAATTTTAAGATGTTTGGGGGTTGCTGTAAATTGTAAAGCTTGTAAATTTTACTAAAAAAATAAAAGTAAATAATTAGATGAGAGAGAAGGTGAGAAGGTGAGACATAATTTTTGGTAATCTTTTTAGATGTTCGTCATTGAGTGCTAGGCAGATGTCATGAGATCATGTATTAAGGCACTCTTATGTCATTCTTAATTTCTATGTAAGGCTAATGTTGTATGAATGAATGTACTTAGAGAAGATCAAAGGATTTTAAGCAGCTTGGTTATTCCTCTTCTACGTGTCTCGTTTTCCTCTTCTAGGCCTCTCTCATGTGTTAGTGGCTCCCTTTTAACTTTCTCTCCTTCTAATCAAAGCTAGAGACCCGTTCTAATCATAGATAATCTTATTCATCTCCCTCTACTAGTGATATCCCCATTCAAGAGAAACAATTGATCTCTCTCCATAAGCTCTTCTATGATTAGCTCGTCAATATTGACTCTTATATTACTTTTCATATTGGAGCCCATGTCCACCTTAATGAGAAACAATTNTCCCTCTACTAGTGATATCCCCATTCAAGAGAAACAATTGATCTCTCTCCATAAGCTCTTCTATGATTAGCTTGTTAATAGTGACTCTTATATTACTTTTCATATTGGAGCCCATGTCCACCTTAATGAGAAACAATCGATCTCTCTCCATAAGCTCTTCTATGATTAGCTTGTCAATAGTGACTCTTCTAGATCTCTTCTAGCACTTTTCATATTGAAGCTCTGACTCTTTCTTTTTCTTCCCTCATCAATGATCCAAGTTGCTAGTTTTTTTTTTTTTTTTGCTATCAATCAGTCTCTCCTAAAACTCCCTCTCACCCTCTCCCTTCACAAAAAAACACACACACTCTAAGCCACCAAAATGGGCTTCTCACCACGCGCATTCTAACTTCCAATGCCACCAACTTTAATTATATTCAAAATGATGAAGAAGTGGTCTCCAACAAAAAAAAAATTCAGTACCAATTTATAAGTGATAAAAAAAGCATGGTCTAAATTCAATTTATAATTAACAAATGAGGAATATTTTCTCTTAAATTTTGCAAGCATTGGGACTTTGAAATGCTCTGGTCAAGTGCAATATGAGTCTTCATTGAAATTTCTTTTTTTTTTAATAAAATGGTCTCCACATATCAAGGAAGAATTTGCTTCCATCGTCATATGAATTAAAATTTTAGGTCTTCTCTCTTAGTGGGAATCCCACATCAATCTCAAATATTTGTTGTAAAGTAGGAGTCCTCTGACAATAAAAAAATTTGACTCATGTCTTCTAGGTTTTGTGTTAAAGTGTGTAAAGGTTCAATATTACCTCAAAAAAAAATATGAGAGAGCATATCTTCAAATTATATGTTGTTTGAAAACCTTCTACATGCGCAGACTATGGATCCTTCCTTCATGATGTCTCGACTTGCTTCAACAATCACTCGGCAACCACCCATATCGTCTGAATCACTCATAACAGGAGTAGGAATCAAGTTCTCTACTGACAATAAGGCTCCTCCATTCCTAAGGTGAAAAGTAAAAAATTTCCTTTTATATCCCTAAACCTTTCTCATATTATATGTATACATAACTTGAGCTCCATTATTAAATCCTCACAGCCCATCAAGTTTCCTTTCTCTCAAAACACTTTTCTTTATCTGAACTCCTCGATGAATTATCATAACATTAGTTTTTCTTTATATTAATCTCCCAACAGAAAACACTCATAATTCACTAGATAATATAACCCAAAGTAGAATCACCCTAAGATAGTCTAATCCCCCATCCTCCCAAACTCTGAACCTACAAAAATATATTGCTTTATCCCTCCATTGTAGCTTGGAATGTTTGTTTCTTTTATGGCATGGAAAGTTTCTTTCACAGCAGAAAGTTCATATTCTCATAGACTAAAAACCTTTTGTAAATTTAAGCCTATACTAACACCTTGCATTTTTTTAATGCCTTCATTACTCAATATCACACTCTATTCCCATGTGAAAAAACATTCTGTGCACTTCACTATCTCTGAACCAGAATATTTGGATTAAGAGAAATAGATAAAACAAAGTGCTTCTCTGAGCTGATCTTGGGCAAGCAAGCTATTAGTGTAGAGGTCACCTACAATTAATCTTCACTGAATTTTTTATTACAGTTGTTTATTCATTTGGTTCCCTTCTAAAGAAAGAAGCTTAATGGCTCTTCATTATCACATTTTCCATTATCATTGACAAAGAATAGATCATGGATAATGACTTTATTGTTGCTTATTTTAAAATGAGAAGTCCTGAAGGAAGACCTTTATCACTTAACTAAAAACTTTAATGTTTGTGTGCTTCAAAAGGACCTTTTCGACTAAGTTTGCAAAGATTTACTTTCATGACATTGTCCAACCTCAGACTATATTATACAATTAATAGCAAGTTCGAAAAATCATTGTTTGATTCACTTTTTTTAAAAGTTATTCCAATTTCATACTATAATTTACTACCAAATTAATTATCTTACTATTCACCCTTAATAGTTAGATCTTCTAATAGCTTTAACCCTAAACATAAATTTCTATACGAGAACTATCTAATGAAATTTGATCCTTTATTCTCCTTATTTAACAAGATTAAGATGGAAATAAGAAATGAATGTAGCTATCTATAACTCTAAATCCTTCCATAAAATTCTTAGTAATGGCCCACAAAGAATAAAAAACATTTTTTTTCCCTTCAATATAAAACTTATATCTTAGAGCTTAACATTATACTGTAAGAGGTAAGCAATGATTTTTTTATTTATGCCATTCTCAAGCTTCATGGGTTTCTTAAAGTTATAAATCCAAATAGCATTTTTTAGAATAGAATAAAATTTCACCCAAACCCAAGTCAAACCCAAAATCTCCAAATTGACCTTATTTCCAAATTCCACTATATTGGTATTACAATTCAATTCAAAATCACTTAAAATACTTTCAAAATTTTTCATGACATCTCTCTACACCAAATTAAACATTTAATTGACCCAAATTTTAGCTCAACTTCTCCCCCAATTCAAAAAGCCCAAGCCCTTAAGTCATTCAAAAAGCCCAAGATTCAATTAAAAGCCCACATGACAATTTTTCTCCTCATCATCCATTTAATAAAAAATCATTCTCTAAGTTTCTAATTCATGCCAAAATCACTTCATATTAAACCTCATGACAAACACCATCAAAATACCCCATGAAATACAAAAATCATTTCTCATGCAAATTGACCAAGCCAAGGACAAGCCATGAAGTCATTCCCAAGCCATAGGTGAACCATATGAGCCTTTGCCACCTCACCAAGCTACTGATGACAAAAGGAAGAGCCACTTTCAAGCTCCCTTAAAAAAGTTTTTAACCATTTTAATGACACATTCTAACCTATTCTTAGCCAAATCCTTTGGAGAGGGACCTCTCCTCATTAATTAAGCTGAGCCAAATGATCTCCTCTTTAGCCCAAACCAGCCCTAGTGGGTGAGCCTAACCCAAATCCATGTTTTGACCCAAATTGACCCAAAAATAGGTTCCACCCCATTCCTCTTTAATCTAAGACCTTTACACATGGCCAATCCCAATTGATTTCACCAAAACCAAGCCCTGATCCCCATATCCAAATGGTGACTTTACCCTGGCCGGTCAGCCACCTTGACTACCGAAAAACACCATGGCTAAGGACAAGCAAGGAGTTAAACTCAAAATTACACTCAACCAAGCTGGCTCACTCCAATTGGATTTTTTCCCTTTTCTTCCCTTCACCTAAGCAACCAGAGCCACCCACTGGTTAGCCCAATTACAGCCTCCAAGCCTCTCTTTTTAAACTCACCCTCCTCGACCAAGGGGAGGAGTTGTTGAAATTCCTTCGGGAGACCCTGACAAATTGTTCCCAGAGCTTCTTCAATACATCTTGAGTTAAACACAACCATCTTCCAACCCTCAAACCCATTGCTTGAGCTCAATTTAGGAGCTAAAAAATTAGCCTAAACTAGGGCATAATCCCCCACAGCTACATAGTGCACAAAAGTCAAACTAATTGCACCCACACCATCCCCTGAGTGAAATAAGAAGATCCCCCATAAAAGCCTCATCACCAGACCACCCTACCATAGACTTTGATCAACACCCAAAATCGGCCTTGATCGAATTTGTACCTAGGCAATTCACCAAAGCACCCAATCGAGAAAAAACCTCTTGGGTAGAGGTATTGAATTTTCTTNAATTGCACCCACACCATCCCCTGAGTGAAATAAGAAGATCCCCCATAAAAGCCTCATCACCAGACCACCCTAGCATAGACTTTGATCAACACCCAAAATCAGCCTTGATCGAATTTGTACCTAGGCAATTCACCAAAGCACCCAATCGAGGCCAAACCTCTTGGGTAAAGGTATTGAATTTTCTGCTCAACTCGAGCTTATTTTAATTCTCCATGCTCATAGACTCAATTTAAGACTTGATTAATCATATGGATGTGTTCTCTTAGTATAGAAGCGTCTTTAAGAACAAACCCAAAGAGATTTGGCTGAGTAACGAGCGAGATATTAAGGTTAGAAGGTGGACAGTTCTCAGGTTGAACCAGTTGGGAATGATGAACGGATGTCGTCCGACCGCGCGTGTATTGTTTGAACGGTTGATATCTCGTCAAATAGCAGATGGTACATGAACCGCAGGTTAACGAGGAGCTGAGGTGTCTGGCGGCGTCGAATAGTAGACCGCCGCGTGGTAGTTTGGTGCAGTCATAGGTTGAGGTGGCGCCGCGTGGTTTAAATAAAAAAATTAGGATTTTCTGATTTATTTAAATGACCTGAACTTCAAAAATTCATATCTTGGTGTAGAAAAATAAAAAATAATAATAAAATAAAAATACCATCATGCTCATTGAATAGAGGAGAACAATCTAGGAATGATTTCATGTATATTTGATGCAGGTGTGACTTTTAATTAATTTAATAGAGTATTTCTTATTTGGATTCTACATTTGCATGAAAATTTCACCATGACTTGTTTTTTGGGGCTTTTGATCTCTCTGTCATGAGGGATCTTTCGTGATTTTTCCAAGGTCAGGGGAGGTCTCTAGGCAGAGATCTTTATCATTCAAACATGTCATGTCTGTTTTGGAAAAATAATTATAAAAATTAGAATATTCATCATAAAAATACAAAACTTATTTTGGTAGGTTCATTATGTTCAGAAGACCCTAGAAAAAATATAAACTTGATTTAACCCATTAAAAATAACCCTAATTGTCACCAAGCCCTAAAAATGAAATAATATTAAATTTGAATAAATATAAAAGTAAATTGCACAAAAATCATTCTCCACTATAATTTAATGATAGGGGATCTCCCCAAAAAGTTTCAATTCAATTGGAATTAATTTGACCACTAAAATGGATTAATTAAGTGAAATTGCATTTTTGGCATTAAAACAGTTATAATAACTAAAATACAACTAAAAAAATCACCAAATTAATTTTGGGAGCTCCTTATGACCAAAGGAACTTAATAAAATAAAAGAGGAATTAAAATAACTACTTCATTTTTAAGTTATTTTTAAGTATTTAAATAAATAAAATTAATTAAAAATCATAAAAATTTTAAAATTATGAAAACACGCTAAAATATCATATTTGGCTTTTTAATTGCCTGGGACTAATTAAAATAAATCTCCTAATTTCCTAAGTTAAGATATTAATTTTTAAAGGCTTAAAAATAAATTTTCTTTAATTTTCCACTAAAATAAATCCAATAATTGAAATATAAACCAAAAAAATATGAAATTTGTTTCTCTAGTTTTTCTACACTAAGAGAGATTTAGGAAAAAAGATAAAATTTAATTTTTCAATTAAATAATATTTTGTATTTAATTAATACTCAAAAATAATAAATAATTCTAATAATAAAATTAAACCTCTATAAATCATGAAAATTGATCAAAGTGGTTCTTTAATCTAGATGAACCTTGAGTAATTTTCTTAAGGATGGAAGTGTTGTTTTGGTTGAGTTATTAAATTTTCTTCAAAAAATCCATATTTTTGAATT
Organism: Phalaenopsis hybrid cultivar; assembly: GCA_002079205.1. NCBI lineage: Eukaryota > Viridiplantae > Streptophyta > Magnoliopsida > Asparagales > Orchidaceae > Phalaenopsis > Phalaenopsis hybrid cultivar. The sequence goes on along the minus strand of JXCR01126846.1, from coordinate 16,585 downwards.
AAAATAATTATAAAATTAAATAAATTCAGAAAAATTACATTTTCTCCTCTAATGTTTTAATTTATCCATGAGTGGGGTAACATAAAAATTTTAAAAGTTATTTGGGTTTAATTTAATGAATTATGAGGTGTTAAAGTCTTAAGAGCAAAAGGTTAATTTGGAAATTTAAGCCTTAATTAATATTTAGGCCCAATAGAAGGGTAAATGGGTAATAAAGGATCTTAATTGACATGTTTTGATGATTGAAATATAAGAGATAAATGGTAACAATCAATGTGACTTTGGTCTCATTAAAGATAAATTTATAAGTTCTCATACTGATAAAATTTGGAAGAGTAATTAAATAAGATNGCAAAAGGTTAATTTGGAAATTTAAGCCTTAATTAATATTTAGGCCCAATAGAAGGGTAAATGGGTAATAAATGATCTTAATTGACATGTTTTGATGGTTGAAATATAAGAGATAAATGGTAACAACCAATGTGACTTTGGTCTCATTAAAGATAAATTTGTAAGTTCTCATATTGATAAAATTTGGAAGAGTAATTAAATAAGAAGATATTAAGGTGTGGGGTTTGACTTTGGAAGATCATAACCCACTGATTTAAAATCCCAAATAATGGTTTTAAAATGATTTATGATTCTTGATAAGATTTAAGAGTATAAATATTCAAATTTTCTTAAAAATTACAAATCTACCCGTTAAGTTTTAAAGGTTTAGTAGTGAGTTAGGCTTAATCAAAATCTTATCTAATGAGGTTTAGAAAATAACCTATAAATAATGTGAAACCCTTTTAAAACACTACAAGTCCATCTTTGAAAATCAAACCGGCTAAGTTTCTTAATTAAGCCCAAATTTCCCCTAAGGGCCTTTATCCGTATAATTATTAAGTGAAATGTCAAGTGATAATTACCANGTTTAGAAAATAACCTATAAATAATGTGAAACCCTTTTAAAACACTACAAGTCCATCTTTGAAAATCAAACCTGCTAAGTTTCTTAATTAAGCCCAAATTGCCCCTAAGGGCCTTTATCCGTATAATTATTAAGTGAAATGTCAAGTGATAATTACCCCACTTAAAGGGTTAATCAAAACATGAAGGTTCATTGAGCATAAGGGTATGAATTGAGTGAACCATATGACAACATAATAAGACCAAAATGAACTCGAGAAGATTTGAAGGACTGTGAAATGTCTAGGGTATCACCTAGGACTTTTTCATGATCCTTTGAGAATCTCAGAGGACACTTGGATATATTATGATTTGCTTGATGGAATCATCCCCACAGTTGAATAAATTGGACCCATTAGGGTATGACATAATGTTTGGTAGACAAACCTCAAACTTATGTTCTCTGCTTCTCTTACAAGCATACTTTAATTCCTATAAAATTATATATATGTATATCTGCTTTGCAAGTACTAACCTTCCAGGTGGAGGAACGAGAAGAATCAACAGGAACGCTTTTAGGTTACTGCATTGCAATTTACTTTTATTTACCTTTCTGTGTCTCTCATTTCCTACCTGTAAACTTGCATGTTAAACAACAAGGTCACCTTGTATGTCAAAACTAAAACTTTTAGGATATCCACAAAACTAAAACTAAAACCAAAATTAAGAAATCAAAATAAGATAAAATCCACCGCTACAACAGTCAAAATATAATACAAATCAAAATTTAATCACAAAAAAAAACAAAACAAAAAAATTGCAACTAAATTAAAACGTCTTTATCAGATGATCGGGAATCCCTCAGAGGAGGTGACCTATTGTTACTAACGAGATTTCCCACAGTCTAAATGAAAGTATGAAACTCATTTAGTTGAGTTTAGTAAATTCAATTAGACTAAGTGAATTTGAAGAAATAGTGGTGTCGGAATAAGGTAACCGTGAGATCACAACCAGTGACACTCTAATCAGCTTTAACTTTCCCCCATGACAGTTAAACAACCATAACCTTAGGAAACATTTGATTTAACATCAGGACTTGACACATTAGAAAACTTAAACTCGCTACGATGAACAACTTGGAGCTAACTTTATGGGCAGCCTTCTACAATAGCATGAGGATCTACAACAACACATCTTTCCTTAGAAATTAAAACAATAAACCATAGAATTTTGAGATCGTCTGCCTAGTGCAACATAAGTAATTAATGTTTTCTTTAGGCATTTGTGTTGTTCTGCTATATAGTTTAAGCTCTAACCTATTTTAGGATTCCAAGGTTGTCATTTGTCACAACCTAAATCATCACATCTTCCAAGCTATTTGTGTGATCGTTTCACATGAATGTAAGCCTTCATTAATAAAATTGATAAAAAGACACACACAAATTCTTCTTGAAGTTGAAGACAAACAGTAGGATAACTTGGGAGGTCACCGGGGTTCTCCTCAGGATCCATGACATCTCCTAGTTCTTCTTCATTTAGATTTCTTAAAAAAGTTCCAAATTTGAGTCATTCCCATTTCACACATCTTTGTCTGATCTTTTGAAAAGTCCTACCCTTTGAACTCATTGAAGATAATATCTATTGATTTTTATCGAGACTTTTTTTAGGTGATTTCGGTTATCTAAGATATAATTAACTATAGAGGCTTGCCCTTATAGAAAACTTTCAAGAACCCAAATTAATATAAACAATATTTAATATTTTGTATTAAATAGGGGAACTTATCAGTCAACATAAAAAATGGATTTTTGCAAACTTAAACAAATGTCATAAATTCTTTAGTTTATTTACTCGAGTCTTACTAGTAAGTATTGTATTTAATCTTCGTGATAGATGCATTGCTTGCAGTATTAGACTCATTTATTTAAAATACAAAGGATACGAAGTTTATTTAATCCAATTTTATATTTTCAAAAATTTAAGATACTACTCTTCCCAAATTATATATATACATATATATATATATATATATATATATGTATATATATAAAATTAAACTGGCGCTAGGATTCTAATCCGGTAACCGACAACTTCCAATTTGGCGACCGACAAAGGACGGCCAACTTGATCCCTGTCTGAATAATAAATGCCTTCATGTATAATGTTACTTTTATTAAGGTGCAAGAGCTCATTTTTCCACTTGCTTTTTTTTTTCTCTGTGATTTCTGAACTAACCATTCCTACCCATGAGAATTATTATTAGTAGACATATAAGTTGTAACCATTGAAGCCCCCAAATTAGGATAATTGGAAGGTGCTAATTGCCCCTCCTCCACAACAAGAGGTGCAGTAGAATTGGGATTGAGTTCCAGCAAATCAGGAGTATCATGGAAAATAGGACCAGGTAAACTGATATAAAAAATTAGCAAAGCAAAATTAGGAGCAACTTTATCAATGTCTTATTGTGGTGGATTAGGTTAAATAGATAAAAGGCTATCTTTTGAAAATTCAATAGGATCTTACCCTTTATCTGTAGTAGTAACACCATTATCAATTTTATCCACTCCAGCTCTCAATTGTGAGTTCAATCGATAGCAATGAGAGTAAGTATGACCAAACATATGACAAATGGAATGGTAATGAGGATGGCGTTCAAGTTCAACAGGTTTTCAATAGCCTTGGTGAGGTGAACCTATCCAAATTTCATCACAGAAAGGTAAACTAATATCACGCTCAACTAGAACTCTAGCTTCAGAGGGTCTGGTGAGTGTAAAAGTGGGAGTGTCCATTTTCAATTGTTTGTCATAAGCAACCGGATGAGAAAAGAGAATTTTATGAATAAAGAGAAAAAGTTTTAAACCTGGGAATCAAATGTCAGAGCCCCCGTGTCACGATGGGATCAATCCCTTTACCTGAGGGGACTTACAGTGACCCCGCAACCAACAGGACAAGGCTTGTGGCGCACGCGCGCGCACACACACATAGATATATATATATATATATATATATATA
>JXCR01126836.1:85942-135448 GCA_002079205.1 Phalaenopsis hybrid cultivar | reverse complement strand
TTTTAGTTTTTGTTTTATGGAAAATGCTGGAGGTTTGTCGAGGGCCTTCTGTAACTTCGAACCATGTAACTGACATGGGATGGAATAGGAATAAAATTTATGAAAGAGTAGACAGCAAGCCTGAGCAGATTAAGTTATATTATCTAGTCTGATTAGTGAGAAATAAAACTCTTAAACAAGGCATGTGATTAACATTTCAAACTGGACGCATTTAACTCTAAAATTTATGCTTCTGATCTGATATACACTCATTGTATATTTCCATCCAGTGTGCTAGTTAAGAAGGCCAAAAACTAAAAAAAAAAGTTTCTTTGTAATTAAGCTAGAAGAAATATTTCTCAACCGTATATTATACTGTGTTTTATAATCATAGCTGACAGGTATTCAATAGGAACATTAGCCTCTTGGACAGATGAAAGATTTGAATAATTTATGTTTTTATTTTTCTTATTGTAAATCACTGAAAATACCTCTCTCATGAAGAATGATATTAAGTGCAAATATCACTTGAAACATAAATATGAAGTCATTAAAATCATTGAGAAATTGGATGCTCTTTAAGGGAAGAATTGTATGATCTTTTGCTATAATTCTTGGATACTGAAAGTCATCCAAATGGAAAGTCCAGGAAATATATCCAAAGAGGATATGAAGGGAAATCCGTACTTAGAAATGAAGATTCAAAAAATAAGTTAACTTTCAAAGAAAATAAAGGGTAGTGCACTCTCTCTTTTTTTTTTTGGGATGATTTATATATACCACACAATTCTTATGTATTTTCATATCTATCACCTAAACTTTGATATTTATATTAATACTACTTTATCTATACATGAACAGTTGTATTTACTTTCTTAAAGTTAATGATAATTGTTAAAGAACAAATTTTACGGAAAATTTGTTTTGTACATTCAAAAATTGGCCTTAGATAAAGTATTACAATGTTTTACAAATAAATTTCTAGACTTCTTCGATAATTTTTTTTTACAAGGACTCAAAATAAGGTCTAATTCACAACTCTCCCTCTCAAGATGAACAAAAGATATCCACTAAGCCCATTTTGTCACATAACCTAGACAAATCTATTGAACTAAGTTTTTTAGTGAGGTAGTCAACCACTTCCTTCCAATGGCTACATGACTTAGCTCGAATAGCCCATTATTCAACTTTTCCTTGATGAAGAATCTATCAATCTCCACATGTTTTGTTCGATCGTGTTGCATCGGGTGTTGGCAGTGCTGATTGCTGACTTATCGTCACACAACTTCATTTGGGTTCCTCGGTCCACCTTGAGCTCGACCAACAAGGCTTTCAGCCACATCATCTCGACAACTCCTAAGGCCATGGCCCTGTACTCGGCCTCTGTTGTTGACCTTGCTATTATAGAGTATTTCTTGCTCTTCCAAGGGACCAAGTTTCCCCCTACGAACATGCACTATCTTATGGTGGATCATCTGTCATTTGCACAACTTGCCCAGTTAGCTTCACAAAAGGACTCAATGTTTACATGCCTATTCTTTCTGAAGATTAACTCCTTCCCTGATACACTCTTCAGGTATCTCAGAATCTGATACACTGCATCTATATGACCCTTCCTTGGAGCATGCATGTAATGGTACTCCCGCTCACTGCAAAAGAGATGTCGGGTCAAGTGTGACACAAATAGATCACATGACCCACCAATCTCTGGTATCTCTCACGATCAACTAGTTCTCCTACCTTAGCACTAAGCTTAACTTTTTGGTCAATTGGAGAGACTGCAGGCTTTGCATCCCAATATGCTAATTTTGTTGAAGAGATCTAGTACATATTTTTTTTGGGACAAACCATTCCATCAGGTCCACGTGTCACTTCAATCCCAAGAAAGTATATGAGCTGTCGAAGATTATTCACATCAAATTCATTGCCTGATCTTACCTTTAGTTGGAGAATCTCTGCCTCACCATCACTAGTGACAATGATGTCATCAACATACATAATAAGTATAGTGGTGTCATCTTTATATTGTCGAAAGAGCATCGTATGGTCTGTATTAATCTGTTGATGTCTCATGCCCACCATAACATTTCTTGACTGGTCAAATCAGGCTCGAGGAGACTTCTTCAAGCCATACAATAACTTCCTGAGCTTACACACCTTGCCCACTATCTGAACTGTACTGAATCCTGACGATATCTCAAAATATTCATCCAATAATTCACTATGAAAAAATGTCTGCACACCTTATCCTCACCGTGCTAATCTTCACTATTGCTGCAAATTTTTCATCATAGTCAATGCCATATGTTTGACTGCACTCTTTCGTCACTAGTCATGCTTTGTACTGCCGCACTTTCTCTTTTGGAGTTTGCTGCACTGTAAAGCTCCATTTCAACCAACATCATTTTCCCCGTTGGTAGTGGTACTATCTCCCATGTTTGGTTTTAATTGAGAGCCCTAAGCTCTTTATGCATAGTCGCTTTCCACTTGGGATGCTCCTTAGCAACCTACCAACATTTGGGTTTAGAGACCGTCCAAAGTGCAATCAATAATGTGATATGTTAGAATATGAAATATAGTTAGCAATGTCATGTTCCCACTTAAAATGATTTGGAGTATGTCCCATATTGTTGCGAGAGGTCCTCCTTAAAGTTGAGGGGTTTGAAGAAGATGAAAAATGAATCATATCACCTGGGAGTTATGAGTTGGAGGTGGATGGTGCAAGTGTCTCAAGAGTCGGGGAAGACCGAGACAAGAGATTAGCTGTCACAAGTGACATTGTAGACACAGTTCCTTCATTTTGCTTCATTCTCCATGTATACACCCTTAGCTCCCCTTCAACCTAAATACCACCACATCTGGGTTCACTTTCCTCATTTTTTCATTTTCTCAATTGATTCATCCCATATCACAGGACAGGACATTGCTCCCATGTGTACCACTCTCTCACCAATGCCACTCACTGCCTGCCTCATATCTTCAGTATCCGACGAGTCACCGAAGGGTGAGGTCAACTTCTAGGTGTAGTACGATTCAAATTCTCTAAATGACATATCCATGCTCATAAACAGTCTATCGGGCCCCAGCTGACATACCCCTTATGGGTAGCAGAATAACCTATGAACACACATTTTATAGCTCTGGGATCCAACTTCCCTACTAATGGTTTGTTATCCTTCACAAAACATACACATTCAATTACCTTCAATGAGATAATCCCATTATTATCTCTTTTCAATATATGACAACGAAACTTTCAATCCGACATCGTGTAGGGCATCCTGTTGATCAATTGAGTAGTTGCAAAACTGCTTGCCCTCATAAGTGCTTTGGGACATTCATTGTGATTATCATGCTTCAGAATACTTCTAGAAGGTGTTTATTCTTTCTCTCTATTACTCCATTTTGTGCCGATGTGTTTGAATATGTGGTTTGGTGTTGCATCCCTTAAACTCATAAGTATTTCCCAAATATTTTGTTGGTATCCTCTGTCCCGTTATTAGATCCCAATATCTTCACTAATGCATCATATTGAGCCTGATTTGCCTTGTGGAACTCTTTAAAGCAAACAAACACATCACCCTTATTTTTCATCAAATATAATCAATTAACACGAGAAAAACAATCAATAATAGTCACAAAATATTGATAACAATTAGTACAACTTGTAAAACAAGGTCCCCAAACATGAGAATGTATCAAGTCAAAAACCCCAGAATTCTTATCATAGAATTGATATAAGAGCTCCTAGTAAGCTTTCCAAACTCACAAGCATCACAAACAAGCTTTTATTTATTTTCCTTTTCATATAACGAAGGATATAACCGACTCAATAAACTAAAACAATAGTGTCCCATGCATCTGTGATTGTAACAGCAATACATCCTTCACACTTCTTTTAGATTCTCCTACTCCGCTGTTTACCATGAATGTCAAAGCCGAATCCATCCCCTCTCAATTCAAGTACTAGTCAACTATGCCACGTTTCAGTCCCCAAGTGTCCGACCCGTTCCCTTTCTCTTGGAAGATCACTTTAGAAAAATTAAATGATACAATATTTAGTTGGAGAATAATGACACGAATGGATTAAAAGGTTCACTGGAAAAAAACATACAAATATTGGATAAAGTCATATAAGTGGTACCCCTCACTATACCCTTACCAACTATAGGTTGTATTGTGCCATCAGCAGTTCAGATGCTCTCTGATACTGCTAGGGAAATATAGCAAGAAAATTCTCCAACAACAACTATTACATGTTGAGATGCACCAAAATCTATTATCCATTATGATGATCCTTTGGTGGAAATAAAAACAAAAGCATATGTATCACAAATATCTTTGTCAGAGCGAGCATAAATGTTAATATTATCCTGTTGCTTTTTGCTTCTTCTTCAAAAACTCCAAACATTCATGACCCTCATTGGTAAAAATCACACGCCTCTCTCCTTTTCTACCATCATATTTTCCCAGCAGTCTCATTTTCTACCTTTCCGACCACCACGACCATGGTCGTGGCCTCTACTTTGTCCACGTCCACTTGTCTTTCTCTTTTTAGGTGGCTTAGGACAGGTCTTACTCAAATTCCCAACTTCACCATAGTTGTAGCACTTGCAAGTCTGACTCTGGACATCTATCATACCCGAGCTCTAGTAACCAATGTTGATCGCGCACTTGGAAGTCCAGTCAGCTCAGAGTGTACCTTCATGCGACTCTTTTCCTATATCATCGCAGCAATGGGCGCATCCAGTGAAGTGATAGTCGCCTGAGCTAGGAGAACATATCTTCTCTGATAAAATGCCAAGTGCAGATGGGCTAGAAACTGTATAGTTCTCATTTGTGAAAAGTTCTCCCCTTTCTTGCAATCTGGATCACCACAGCTCGACATCAGTGAGAAGTGATCAAGATCCACCCATAGTCGCTCCAGCTCTACGGAGTACTTCTGAATCGATCTATTAATCTAAACCACTGTTTCTATCCCACGTTTGAAACACCCCACCCTCATATAGTTCTTAGCTCCAACATAGGTCTTCTTTAGTTTTGCCCCGGATGTCGCTCACCTTTCGAATGCCATCTATGATGAGGCAATCGACGGAATCATTGAGTTTAGTACCCAGGTATAAATCAAGACATGTGTGGTCCTCCACTCATCCCTCTCAACAGGCTTTACTCCCGTCAGATATCCCTCTAGTCTCTTCCCTACTAGAAGAGCTTTGATCTAACGTGACCAACTCAGATATGTGGTCGGTCCATCTGCAAGTTTCAAATCCACAAGTTGGAGATGTAGCTTCACTTGTAACAGAGCACGTGCTAAGGTAGTAGTTCCCGTAGAAACACAAGCTCCCTGTATAAGCCCGACGAAGACATTCAAAATTTCAGGATCTATCTTTCTCAGATGTCCAAACCTTTACCTTCAACACTTTCTCCGTCTCCTGACATCCTCAATTTAAATATTCCTTAGCCTTCGTCGTTCTCTCATGCACGTACAACCAAAGTTCTCTCATCTACTATGGTTTCACAGGCGCCTACCTGTATAGAGCAGCTCAAAACATTCTGCCGCGATCCAGTAGCCCAAGGCATTGCCAGATTGGTTCTAGGGCGAGCCCGAGTGTGTCTTCTACTTCCCGGGTCACTGAATAGCATTTGTATTAGAAGCCTCCGTCAAGACCTTCCCAGTTAGCTCTAATCACGACTCGAGAATGTCTGTTGCGATCTGTCTTCCCTTCTCAGTCAGCTCTAATCGCGACTGTATCGCAGTGAAGATGTCAATCCCTTTGTTGTCATCCAAGTTAGCTCCAATCACATCTATTTGGCGATGAAGACGCCGATTACGACGTTGATGATGCACGCCGATCAACACTTGTACATTGGGTATTACAATATTTTACAAATAAACCCTTAAACTTCTTCAATATTTCCTTTTTACCCTAAGTACTCTAAATAATGTCTAATTCTCAACAGTTGTAATTTAGATTTAGTGAGTATTACAAATGTAAAATCATATTTTAGGTGTTAGATATGTAACTTTATTAGAATTATAGTAGTAAAGAGCCAAACTGTATACAAAGTATGGATCTAAGAAACAAAATAAAGTTATAGAGTAAAACAGAAGGAGAAAATTTCTAATTAAGTCCGGACTGGAGTGCAAAGACCATCTCGAGAAGCAGCACATCATTTGATTATTAAAATTATTGCCCTTGGTTTCTGAAGGGCTTCCAGAGGGAAACAAAAAATTAAAAATGATCATAAGGATAAAAGCTGAGCCTGTAAAAAAGATAAACATTCAATATGAGGGGCAGCTACTCATTATTGTCTAACACAATTCCACCAGCAGCATAAGTAGCAGGAATTAATTAGAATTTCGAAAATTAGAGAACAATTAATTGAATTTTACTATATGTCTTTTCCAGTTAATAACTTTAGAATTCACTGCCCAACTCGTTTTGAGAAAAATGGTGGTGAAGCTGGTAATATTGTTTGCCAACTCTTGCCATTTAGGATCAGAGATAGTCGTGAAATTGCTGATATAAGAGTGAATTTTGTGTAGATTGTCTGGGAAGAGAAGAGACTCGAGGCAGGCATTTAGGCTTAGTTTGAAGGAGCTTAGCTATTTAGCAAAGCTTCTTTAAAAGTCACGTGGTGGAATGGGCACCTTTGCCTACGTTTTAAAAATGGAAAGAATTGCCGTTGTGCTGAAATATTTTGGTGATACGTCAGGATACAATATTTTATTAAACGAAATATAAATTTATGTGTCAGCGTTCACTCCATGAGTGAAGCGTGCCCGTGCTCTCAAACAAAGTCTTAGAGATCAAAATGAACGTGAAAAGGGCATTTGAGCTTTTGCCATGTTGTTATGCATGGGGTGATCGTCATTTACTTTTCTCTTCATTTTCATATAATTTATGAAATTTAATAAAATAATTAATATCCCTTTATCTTATATTTTTCATTGAATTTTATTATTTTAATATTAAATGTGTACCTTAAAAATATGATAGAAATAGGCATTTAAAATATTATTTCATTGAAATTACATAAAAAACTTAACAAAATTTGGGTTAGAATTTTTTTATCAAATTTTAATGAGGAGATATTACGATCATACAACAACAACAACAACACCAATATTTATATTATGCTCATCTAAAGAATAAATCTAACAGTTTTATTCATCTTTGCTAAATATTTGATTAGGATATCCTAAACTAAATTATTTGAAGATTTGAATTGTTTAGTGATATTTTTCAAATATTATCTGCTTCTTCCATAAATCTTAAACATTTTTAGCTTAGGATTACCCAGCGTTTAAGTTTTCGTTGGATTCTGAATTGTTCATGAATCTACACCTACAAGGAAATAGTTGAAGTAAGAAGATAAAGAGCTAAGAAAAAATAAAGAAGAAAATAGGAAAAAGTTTACTTCTTCAATACATGAGATCATCCTCCATAGTATAATGATCGCCCCTCTTTATAGAGTGGTTGGATTTTGCATTATAAATGAATTATTCATTATAATTGAATCTTGAAAGATCATCAATCTTTCTCACTTATCTTATATGGCAGGATGCTATACTTAATATTATTCAAATCTCCTTGCATGGATAACTATTCTTATAGAATATCTTTTTCAATCATAGCTTGCTCGTGATGCCTCGGTCGGTCAACTTGCTCATGAATGAGTTGATCTTCTTAGGCGCATAGATCTTATGAATTCAGCAAACTCGGCCTTGGGGGTGAGTTATTGAACTCCCTTGGTTTGATCAGACATCTCGTATGATCAATAGACAAGTCATTGGCTGTAACTTCTTGATCGAGTCAATCGATTGATCACTCTAATCCAGCTGCTAGTCGACTCTACGAGCTCTCCTTTCACACATTTTATCTGCTAAGAAATCAATTTATACACTTTTGGCCATACAATTATATATGATTTTTATTCAATAAAAATATCAAATTTATTTTTCCTTAAAGCTATCAAAAGCTGGGTGAAAAATATAATATGAAGAAAATCTTTGTTCTTTTTATCGAATCTCAATTTGATACTATGTATAGCTTTCTAGCTAAATGATAATGAACTGATATGCTCACGTNGGTGGAGGCCAACACTAAGGGAAGCTGAAGAGTTGAGAGGGAGTGGCACTGGCTTTGACTAGCTTTTTTTTTGGCTGAATTTTGATAAAAGAAAATTGTTCTTTTGTTTTAATATATAATTTTTATTTCATTTATATTTTTATTTTATTTCCTTTTGGATGTACAGTTACAAAAGAGAGACAAAATGGTAGATGTCAGAGTTTAAGAATGTGAAAATATGGAATGTATTGTGTATTGATTCCTAATCTTAGTGATGACCTCATCATTCTGTGGTAATGTTGACATAGACTCATGTAAGATAAATTGGGTGAAGCTTGGTGCCTAAGTATAAAGTTGGGTATCTTCGTGATTGATTTTTTCCATCACCATATTTCTCCAAGTTGGACTTCTGCATCAAAGCTTCGAATATTCCCCAACCATTGAGGCATAGCTGCTACTCTGATAATGCAAGCATCTAAAGAGACATCTGATGCCTAAAATCTGCAACGCATGTTAAATTTTCTAAATATGAGCATTTTACATCCATCCGTACTTTTTTGAATGTACACACCATTTCTCATGACAGCATAAAAGATACTATAGCAACTATGTTTTGATATAGATTTGAACAAAGTTTTATTATAGCTTGTGAACTAATTTGAAAAGGCAGAAGAGTGGCAAAGCCGTCTCTTTTTTACTTTTTCCATGAGCCTAAAGATATTTTATGCAGATCTATAGCTGCTACATTGAAATGCAATTGTTATTTCAATGAGCCCCTTCTATATTTTTATTGTTAAATTTTTCCCCTTCTGGATAATATAACTTGCTGTTTTTGTCATGACCATAGTGAGCTTTTCCTTTCTCGTGGGCTGAGCAACTTCATTCTTTTGAAGGTTCACACAGTCAACAGCAGTNACATTGAAATGCAATTGTTATTTCAATGAGCCCCTTCTATATTTTTATTGTTAAATTTTTCCCCTTCTGGATCTTATAACTTGCTGTTTTTGTCATGACCATAGTGAGCTTTTCCTTTCTCGTGTGCTGAGCAACTTCATTCTTTTGAAGGTTCACACAGTCAACAGCAGCGGTAGAAGAGAAATCAGTAATCATAGGCGAAAGGAATAGAGTTGCAGCAGAGGCGCTTCAGAAGGCAATAGACAGCGGGCATAAGCGGATAGCCGTGCTTTATGGAGGTGGACATATGCCTGATTTTGGAAGACGGCTTCGCGAAGAGTTCAACATGATGCCCTCTCAGGTTCGGTGGATAACTGCCTGGTCTATAACAAAGAGGAAGCTTGACATCCAATCTCTACCATTCCTGAGGACATTGGCTGAACTCTCTGGCTGGCCTCTCAACAGGTACCAGACACTGGCCTTGTTTATTTTTTCATCTATACTTGCCGTGGATCTCTGGTTTTGGGAGCTTTTTTTTGGTACTGTTGTGAATTGGGCATCATGGGCTGCTGCAGAGGTAAACATACTGACAAATAACATATGGGGTATGTGATTTATAATGTTAGAAAACTATTTATTTATCAAGATGTATTATATATTGATGATTATGCTCATATTCAATTGTCAATATGTATAATTCTATGTTGATTTGTAGTTTGATAAGTAGGTTTTACCTGGTATCTGGGTTCTTTAGAAAAAGGTTTGTTTGCTGCGATGATTAAATTGTCTACCCCAGTTTTATTTACTGAAAGGATTAATGATCACGTAGTTTTCCCTTGGAAATTATTAGCGTGCTTAATGAGTTAAAGCTTAACTAGACGCTTGAATTGGAAGTACTGTGCTCATAATAATAATAAACAAAGCAGAGCCTTGTCAAGAAAAAAGCAAATCTGATAGCTGTTTTTGCAAAGTTGTGCCAAAAAAAAAAGGAAGTTCTAGGGTAGAATTTGGCATGATTATGTCGTCTTATTGAAATTTTCTATAGAACAAATGGTTATTAAGTTGCTTATAATCCATTTTAGTTTTTGTTTTATGGAAAATGCTGGAGGTTTGTCGAGGGCCTTCTGTAACTTCGAACCATGTAACTGACATGGGATGGAATAGGAATAAAATTTATGAAAGAGTAGAAGGCAAGCCTGAGCAGATTAAGTTATATTATCTAGTCTGATTAGTGAGAAATAAAACTCTTAAACAAGGCATGTGATTAACATTTCAAACTGGACGCATTTAACTCTAAAATTTATGCTTCTGATCTGATATACACTCATTGTATATTTCCATCCAGTGTGCTAGTCAAGAAGGCCAAAATCTAAAAAAAAAAGTTTCATTGTAATTAAGCTAGAAGAAATATTTCTCAACCATATATTATACTGTGTTTTATAATCATAGCTGACAGGTATTCAATAGGAACATTAGCCTCTTGAACAGATGAAAGATTTGAATAATTTATGTTTTTATTTTTCTTATTGTAAATCACTGAAAATACCTCTCTCATGAAGAATGATATTAAGTGCAAATATCACTTGAAACATAATATGAAATCATTAAAATCGTTGAGAAACTGGATGTTCTTTAAGGGAAGAATTGTATGATCTTCTGCTATAATTCTTGGATAGTGAAAGTCATCCAAATGGAAAGTCCAGGAAATATATCCAAAGAGGATATGAAGGGAAATCCGTACTTAGAAATGAAGATTCAAAAAATAAGTTAACTTTCAAAGAAAATAAATGGAAGTGCACTCTTTCTCTTTTTTTTGGGATGATTTATATATGCCACACACTTCTTATGTATTTACATATCTATCACCTAAACTTTGATATTTATATTAGTATTACTTTATCTATACATGAACATTTGTATTTACTTTATTAAATTTAATGATAATTGTTAAAGAACAAATTTTTCGGAAAATTTGTTTTGTACATTCATAACATGGCCTTAGATAAAGTATTACAATGTTTTACAAATAAATTTCTAGACTTTTTCAATAATTTCTTTTTACAAGGACTCAAAATAAGGTCTAATTCACAACACTCCTTCTCAAGATGGGCAAAAGATATCCACTAAGCCCATTTTGTCACATAACCTAGACAAATCTATTGGACTAAGTCCTTTAGTGAGTAGTCAACCACTTGCTTTCCAATGGCTACATGACTTAGCTCGAATAGCCCATTATTCAACTTTTCCTTGATGAAGAATCTATCAATCTCCACATGTTTTGTTCGATCATGTTGCATCGGGTGTTTGCAGTGCTGATTGCTGACTTATCGTCGCACAACTTCATTTGGGTTCCTCGGTCCACCTTGAGCTCGACCAGCAAGGCTCTCAGCCACATTATCTCGACAACTCCTAAAGCCATGGTTTTGTACTCGACCTCTGTTGTTGACCTCGCTACTATAGAGTATTTCTTGCTCTTCCAAGAAACCAAGTTGCCCCTTACGAACATGCATTATCTTATGGTGGATCATCTGTCATTTGCACAACTTGCCCAGTCAGCTTCACAAAAGGACTCAATGTTTACATGACTATTCTTTCTAAAGATCAACTCCTTCCCTGGTAGACTCTTCAAGTATCTCAGAATCTGATACACTGCATCTATATGACCCTTCCTTGGAGCATGCATGTAGTGGCTCTCCACGCTCACTGCAAAAGAGATGTCATGTCAAGTGTGACACAGATAGATCACATGACCCACCAATCTCTGGTATGTATCACGATCAACTAGTTCTCCTACCCTGCACTAAGCTTAACTTTTTGGTCAATTTGTGAGACTGCAGGTTTTGCATCCCAATATGCTAATTTCCTTGAAGAGATCTAGTACATATTTTTTTTGGGACAAACCATTCCATCAGGTCCACGTGTCACTTCAATCCCAAGAAAGTATATGGGCTGTCGAAGATTATTCACATCAAATTTATTGTCCGATCTTACCTTTAGTTGGGGAATCTCTGCCTCATCATCACTAGTGACAATGATGTCATCAACATACACAATAAGTATAGTGATGTCATCTTTATATTGTCGAAAGAGCATCATATGGTCTGCATTAACCTGCTGATGTCTCATTCCCACCATAACATTTCTTGACTGGTCAAATCAGGCTCGAGGAGACTTCTTTAAGACATACAATGACTTCCTGAGCCTACAAACCTTGCCTACTACTGGACTGGACTGTACTGAATCCTGACGATATCTCAAAATATTCATCCAATAATTCACTATGAAGAAATGTCTGCACACTTTATCCTCACCGTGCTAATCTTCACTATTGCTGCAAATTTTTCTTCATAGTCAATGTCATATGTTTGACTGCACTCTTTCGTCACCAGTCGTGCTTTATACTGCCCCACATTCTCTTTTGGAGTTTGCTTCACTGTAAAGATCCATTTGATCCAACATCATTTTTCCTGTTGGTAGTGGTACTATCTCCCATGTTTGGTTTTAATTGAGAGCCCTAAGCTCTTTATGAATAGTCGCTTTCCACTTGGGATGCTCCTTAGCAACCTACCAACATTTGGATGTAGAGATTGTCCAAAGTACAATGAATGTTCAATGTAAATGTGATATGTTAGAATATGAAACATAGTTAGCAATGTCATGGTCTCACTTAAAATGATTTGGTGTATGTCCTACATTGTTGCGAGAGGTCCTCCTTAAAGTTGAGGGGTTTGAAGAAGATGGAAAATGAATCATATCACCTGGGAGTTCTGAGTTGGAGGTGGATGGTGCAAGTGTCTCAAGAGTCAAGGAAGACTGAGACAAGAGATTAGCTGTCACAAGTGACATTGTAGACACAGTTTCTTCATTTTGCTTCATTCTTCGTGTATACACCCTTAGCTCCCCTTCAACCTAAAGATCACCACCTCTGGGTTCACTCTTCTCATTTTTTCATTTCCTCAATTGATTCATCCCATATCACAGGACAGGACAGGACATTGCTCCCATGTGTACCACTCTCTCACCAATGCCACTCACTGCCTGCCTCATATCTTCAGTATCCGACGAGTCACCGAAGGGTGAGGTCAACTTCTAGGTGTAGTACGATTCAAATTCTCTAAATGACACATCCATGCTGATAAACAGTCTATCGTGCTCCAGCTGACATACCCCTTATGGGTAGCAGAATAACCTATGAACACACATTTCACAGCTTTGAGATTTAACTTTCCTTCTGATTGTTTGTTATCCTTCACAAAACATACACATTCAGTTACTTTCAATGAGATAATCTCATTATTATCTCCTTTCAATATATGACAACGAGACTTTCAATCTAACATCGTGTAGGGCATCCTGTTGATCAATCGAGTAGCTGTCAAAACTGCTTGCCCTCATATGCATTTTGGGACATTCATTGCGATCATCATCTTCAGAATACTTCTAGAAGGTGTTTATTCTTTCTCTCTATTACTCCATTTTGTGTCGATGTGTCTAGACATGTGGTTTGATGTTGCATCCCTTGAACTCATAACTATTTCCCAAATATTTTGTTGGTATACTCTGTCCCATTATTAGATCTCATTATCTTCACTAGTGCACCATATTGAGCCTGAATTGCCTTGTGGAATTCTTTAAAGCAAAAAAACACATCACTCTTATTTTTCATCAAATATAACCAATTAACACGAGAAAAATAATCAATAATAGTCACAAAATATTGATAACAATTAGTATAACTTGTAAAACAAGATCCCCAAACATGAGAATGTATCAAGTCAAAAACCCCATAATTCTTATCACAGAATTGATATAAGAGCTCCTAGTAATCTTTCCAAACTCACAAGCATCACAAACAAGCTTTTATTTATTTGTCTTTTCATATAACGAAGGATATAACCGACTCAATAAACTAAAACAATAGTGTCCCTTGCATTTGTGATTGTAACAGCAGTACATTCTTCACACTTCTTCTAGATTCTCTTACTCCATCACTGTTTACCATGAATGTCAAAGCCGAGTCCATCCCCTCTCAATTCAAGTACTAGTCCACTATGCCACGCTCCAGTCCCAAGTGTCTGACCCGTCCCTTTCTCTTGGAAGATCACTTTAGAAAAATTAAGTGATACCATATTTTAGTTGGAGAATAATGACACAAATGGTTTAAAAGGTTCACTGGGAAAAAAAAACATACAAATATTGGACAACATACACTCACTATACTCTTACCAATTGTAGGCTGTGTTGTGCCATCAGCAGTTCAGATGCTCTCTGATACTGCTAGAGAAATATAGGAAGAAAATTCTCCGACAACAACTATTACATGTTGAGATGCACCAAAATCTATAATCCATTATGATGATCCTTTGGTGGAAATAAAAACAAAAGCATATGTATCACAAATATCTTTGTCAAAGCGAGCATAAATGTCAATATTATTCTGTTGCTTTTTGCTTCTTCTTCAACAACTCCAAACTTTCATGACCCTCATTGGTAAGAATCACATGTCTCTCTCTTTTTCTGCCATCATATTTTCCCACTAGCCCCATTTTCTACCTTCCTGACCACCACGAGCATGGTCGCGGCCTCTACCTTGTCCACGCCCACTTGTCTTTCTCTCTTTAGGTGGCTTAGGACAGGTCTTACTCAGATTCCCAACTTCACCACAGTTGTATTACTTACGAGTCTCACCCTGGATATCTATCATACCCGAGCTCTAATAACCAATGTTGATCGCGCACTTGGAAGTCCAGTCGGCTCAGAGTGTACCTTCATGCGACTCTTTTCCTATATCATCGCAGCAATGGGCGCATCCAGTGAAGGGATAGTCGCCTGAGCTAGGAGAACATATCTCCTCTGATAAAATGTCAAGTGCAGATGGGCTAGAAAATGTATAGTCCTCATTTGTGAAAAGTTCTCTTTCTTGCAATTTGGATCACCATAGCTCGACATCGGTGAGAAGTGATCAAGATCTACCCACGCCTCTCCAGCTCTATGGAGTACTTTTGAATCGATCTATTAATCTAAACCTCTGTCGCTATCCCACGTTTGAAACACCCCACCCTCATATAGTTCTTAGCTCCAATATAGATCTTCTTTAGTTTTGCCCGGATGTTGCTCACCCTTCGAATGCCATATATTGATGAGGCAATCGACAAGACCATTGAGTTTAGTACCCAGGTGTAAAGCAAGGCATGTGTGGTCCTCCACTCATCCCTCTCAACAGGCTTGACTCCCGTCAGATATCCCTCTAGTCTCTTCCCTACTAGAGGAGCTTTGATCTGACGTGACCAACTCAGATATGTGGTCGGTCCATCTGCAAGTTTTAGATCCACAGGATGGAGATGCAGCTTCACTTGTAACGCTAAGGTAGTAGTTCCCGTAGAACACAAGCTCCTTGTATAAGCCCGACGAAGACATTCAGAATTTCAGGATCTATCTTTCTCAGATGTCCAAACCTTTACCTTCCACACTTTCTCCGTCTTCTGACATCCTCAATTTAAATATTCCTTAGCCTTTGTTGCTCTCTCATGCACGTACAACCAAAGTTCTCTCATCTACTATGGTTTCATAGGTGCCTAACCCTACCCTGTACAGAGCTACTCAAAACATTATGCCGCAATCCAGTAGCCCAAGGCATTGCCAGATCGGTTCTAGGGCACGCCCGAGTTTGTCTTCTACTTCCCGGGTCACTGAATAACATTTGTATCAGAAGCCTCCGTCAAGACCTTCCCAGTTAGCTCTAATCACGACTCGAAAACGTTCGTCGCGATTCGTCTTTTCTTCTCGGTCAGCTCTAATCGCGACTGTATCGCGGTGAAGATGTCGATCCCTTTGTTGTCATCCATGTTAGCTCCAATCACATCTATTTGGCGATGAAGATGCCGATTACGATGTTGATGATGCACGCCGATCAACACTAACTTGATGGCTTGTGGGTTAGTCTCTGATACCATAAAAAAACGAATTATTTATAAAATCTTTTTTGTACATTGGGTATTACAATATTTTACACCCTTAAACTTCTTCAATATTTCCTTTTTACCCTAAGTACTCTAAATAATGTCTAATTCTCAACAGTTGTAATTTAGATTTAGTGAGTATTACAAATGTAAAATCATATTTTAGGTGTTAGATATGCAACTTCATTAGAATTATAGTGGTATCTGTGTAAATTCCCCCTCTTTTTGGAAGAATAAGATTCTAGTCTGGCCCAATTTCATTAGCTTTGTGTGATTTATGCAAAACAACAAAGAAGAGTGGGTTATAAGAAGGAGAAAAGGCGGCCCATCCGAGGGATTGTTCGTGTCTGCGGATACAGCGATACCGCACGTGATAATTTTTTGGGTAAAAAGAGCCAAACTGTATACAAAGTATGTATCTAAGAAACGAAATAAAATTATAGAGTAGAACAGAAGGAGAAAATTTCTAATTAAGTCCGGACTGGAGTGCAAAGACCATCTCGGGAAGCAGCACATCATTTGATTATTAAAATTATTGCCCTTGGTTTTTGAAGGGCTTCCAGAGGTAAACAAAAAATTAAAAATGATCATAAGGATAAAAGCTGAGCCTGTAAAAAAAGATAAACATTCAATATGAGAGGCAGCTACTCATTATTGTCTAACACAACTCCACCAGTAGCATAGGTAGCAGGAATTAATTAGAATTTCGAAAATTAGAGAACAATAAATTGAATTTTACTATATGTTTTTTCCAGCTAATAACCTTAGAAGTCACTGCCTAACTCGTTTTGAGATAAATGGTGGTGAAGCTGGTAATATTGTTTGCCAACTCTTGCCATTTAGGTTCAGAGATAGTCGTGAAATTGCTGATATAAGAGTGAATTTTGTGTAGATTGTCTCTGAGAAGAGAAGAGACTCGAGGCAGGCATTTAGGCTTAGTTTGAAGGAGCTTAGCTATTTGGCAAAGCTTCTTTAAAAGTCATGTGGTGGAATGGGCACCTTCGCCTACGTTTTAAAAATGAGAAAAAATTGCCGTTGTGCTGAAATATTTTGGTGATACGTCAGGATACAATATTTTATCAAACGAAATATAAATTTATGTGTCAGCGTTCACTCCGCAAATGAATCGTGTGCCTGTGCTCTCAAACAAAGTCTNCTCTGATACCACTTGTCACCTCCCAAAAGAGCCCTTATGGGTGGTGGGCAGCCCAGGACTTAAATACTGCTGTTCGGCCCTACACCTAGCCAATGTGGGACTATTTGTTCGTGACACTATGCTCTCAAACAAAGTTAGAGAGCAAAATGAACGTGAGAAGGGCATTTGAGCTTTTGCCATGTTGTTATGCATGGGGTGATCGTCATTTACTTTTCTCTTTATTTTCATATAATTTATGAAATTTAATAAAATAATCAATATCCCTTTATCTTATTTTTTTCATTGAATTTTATTATTTTAATACTAAATGAGTACTTTAAAAATATGATAGAAATAGGTATTTAAAATATTATTTCATTGAAATTACATAAGAAACTTAACAAAATTTGGGTTAGAATTTTTTGATCAAATTTTAATGAGGAGATATTACGCTCATACAACAACAACACCACCAATATANTTAACAAAATTTGGGTTAGAATTTTTTGATCAAATTTTAATGAGGAGATATTACGCTCATACAACAACAACAACACCAATATATATATATATATTATGCTTATCTAAAGAATAAATCTAACAGTTTTATTCATCTTTGCTAAATATTTGATTAGGATATCCTAAACTAAATTATTTGAAGATTTGAATTGTTTAATGATATTTTTCATATATTATCTGCTTCTTCCATAAATCTTAAACATTTTTAGCTTAAGATTACCCAGCGTTTAAGTTTTCTTTGGATTATGAATTGTTCATGAATCTACACCTACAAGGAAATAGTTGAAGTAAGAAGATAAAGAGCTAAGATAAAATAATGAAGAAAATAGGAAAAAGTGTACTTCTTCAATACATGAGATCATCCTCTATATTATAATGGTCATCCCTCTTTATAGAGTGGTTGGATTTTGCATTACAAATGAATTATTCATTATAATTGAATCTTGAAAGATCATCAACCTTTCTCACTTATCTTATATGGCAGGATGCTATACTTAATATTATCCAAATCTCCTTGCATGGATAACTTTTCTTATAGAATATCTTTTTCAAGCATAGCAAGCTGGTGATGCCTCGATCGGTCAACTTGCTCATGGATGAGTTGATCTTCTTAAGCGCATAGATCTTATGAATTCAGCAAACTCGGCCTTAGGGGTGAGTTATTGAACTCCCTTAGTTTGATCAGACATCTCGTATCATCATAGACAAGTCATTGGCCGTAACTTCTTGATCGAGTCAATCCATTGATCACTCTAATCCAGCTGCTAGTCTGCTCTACGAGCTCTCCTTTCACACATTATATATGCTAAAAAATCGATTAATACACTTTTGGCCATACAATTATATATGATTTTTATTCAATAAAAATATCAAATTTATTTTTCTTTCAAGCTATCAAAAGCTGGGTGAAAAATATAATATGAACAAAATCTTTGTTCTTTTTATCGAATCTCAATTTGATACTATATATAGCTTGCTAGCTAAATGATAATGAACTGATATGCTCACGTGAACAAATTAGCACGTGAGAGTTCAGCAGTTTGTTCTTAAAAAGGGTGCTGTTTCAGAGCAGCAGGTCAGCAAGCGATGGAACAGTGACAACCAAGCTTCCAATTTAAGCTACCACCCACGATCTGTCTTACCAGACAGAACAGCATTAAGCAGAGAGCCTTGTTGTTCTCAATTATTTTGGTTTTTATATTTTATACAAGATTTAATTTTGAAAACATTTTGTTCTCTTATTTGATGAATATCTTCCTAGTATTATAAATATAGATGAACATTCCAATCTTCCTTTTTCAGGGAATTTACATACATATAATGTAATTTTTATTTATTTACATCTCTGTTGTCTGAATTTGATTTTTACATGCATTTATCACAATTTATATAAATCTTCATTTTTCTTACTTCATATTCTTTGACTTCCATTATAAAATCTATTCATCTCTTATACTAACGGGAAAATATTCCGTCCGGACGATCAATAACCAACCACCACGTCGTCCAATATATGATAATGTGGCGACGGACGATTGGACTTCCGAACATGAGTATTGGGACTTCGTATTTTCCTCATTGCAACAGTGCTCACTTGACTGCCATTTTTGTTTATATCTTGGATTCAGTCAAAGACTTGCAGAAAGAATGCTCGGTTTTCCACATCACAGTGGCTCTCAACCCACCAAACCATTCTGTATGTGTTCCAAAGACCCAAGTCTTTATTTAATGCCGTTTTCTTCCTCCTCTCTCTCTCTGTCTTTCCCACTTTATGTGTGCGTTAAATGGCCGTACAAGTGTGTTTGTTTGTGTTCTGAAACGTAGCTATCACTGCAGGCTAGAAATCAAATGTTGCGTGGCTGGGCATCTGCACGTTGTGCTCTGCTTAACCTTTGATTGGTTTTATTCTATCATCTTTTTTTCTCTCTTTAGAGAGCACAACGGATCAAGCCACTCGGATCTGCGATTTAGCTTCTAATTGTGATTATGTTAGTAGGAAGATTTATAGAAATCACTCAATTTTTATGTATTTACATGTCTAATATCTAAATTTCATTTTTTTATACATCGCCTTATATCTGATGATATTTTAGATTTGACATGAAAGATTTGGGTGGTATGAATGTAAGAAGTGAAGTTTTAATAAATACATACAAATTGGATGGTATGTATGTAAATGTTCCTGTTATATTTTATGTATATTTAGGTTAGGAGTCTGGAAAAGAATAATTTAAGTCATTATAAATGTGTATTCTAGATCCGTTACTTGTGTTCGAACAGAATGAGGACTGACCAAGTATTTTTCTATTTTAGTTAAATTATATTAGGGATATGCTTTAAGCCCATATTTTTTTGCTTTAGTTGTGGATGCTCTTACTGGACTGTTGCAAGATGATGTACAATGGTGTATGATTTTCACTGATGATATTCTTCTTGTGGATAAGACTAAAGAAAAAGTTCTGGAGAAACTTGAATTATGGAGGTCTGCATTGGAGTCTAAAGGTCTTTGTTTTGGTTTGATTTAAAGTTGAATACATGGAATGTAATTTTAGTAGTAGTAGCTCAAGTGACAATTTTATCTATGAGTAAATAAATCATTAAAAGGTTTGAACCTTTTGTAGATATTTCAAGTCTATTGTTCAAAACGTGTGATATAGATGGGGATGTTATTAGTAGAATTTAGGTTGGTTGGTTGAAATAGAGGAATGCATCAGGCCAATTGTGGGATAGAAAATTACCACTTAGATTTGAAGAACATTTAATAAGATGGTTGTGAGACTTGCAATGCTTAATGGTGCTAAATATTGTCTTTTAAGAAGCATAAAACAAAGTTAAGTGTTGCTAAGATGAGAATTTTTAGGTGGATGAGTGGCTTGACACTTAAGAGACAAAATACAAAATGAATATATCCGTGAAAGGGTTGGTGTAGCTCCACTGACAAACAAGATTAGAGCGAGTTGTCTTATATGGTTTGGTCACATTAAACGTCGGTCATCCGATGGTCTAGTTAGAAAAGTAGATGTTTTAGATCCAACTTACGCTAAGAAAGGCAGAGGTAAACCGAAAAAGCCTTGGGAATATTGAATAAAAAAATGATCTTAATCTATTAGAATTAAATGAAAATATGACACTATATATGACACAATGGAGAAAAATGGATTCACGTAACCAACCCCACTTAGAGGGATAAGTGCTTGTTGTCCTTGTGGTTGTTGTTGTTGTATATAGAATGGATCAATCTGAAAGCCAACCTATTATTTCTTCTCATTGTGTTCATGAGAAAATAGATCCAACGTGCATGCTACTCAATGTAGAAGTTTAGATGGAAAAAATGAATTTTGGTGCTTGCATTGTATAATTATATTGGGTTTGAAGGCAATATTGCTTCATTCAAGAAAGTTCCACATGAGGTTCATCACCAAATACGCATATCTCAGAAAAAAAAGAGGCCCAAGTGATGAATCTATTGGTGTTAATGAGGAAGAAAAATGTTCTTCATCTAAATGCTAAGGTAAAGAAAGTGGAAAATAGAAAAATTAAAATAGCCATACAAATCCTAATAACGATTTAAACAAAATAAACTAAGTGAATTCAACATAACAAAACCAACAATTAAAATTTATGAAGTTTATGCAAAAATACAACTCCTATTCTTGTAACACATTAATGAAAGGCCATAGACATTCCTTAAACATTAAAATTATCATAAAATTCATGATAGTAATTGAAAAAAAGTAAAGATTGAATAAACATTTTATTTTGGCATACCCTATTTTTGGTATGAACAATAATAAAACCATCTTAAAAAATATAAGTTTCACCAACTAGTTTATTTTTATAATTCTCTTGAATAGAAAGTGCCTTTTATTATAATCCAAAATGTAAGAAATAAAAAATCAAGCAAATTAGAAAGAAAAGACTGGCCAACNTTTGGATTATGAATTGTTCATGAATCTACACCTACAAGGAAATAGTTGAAGTAAGAAGATAAAGAGCTAAGAGAAAATAATAAAGAAAATCGGAAAAAAGTGTACTTCTTCAATACATGAGATCATCCTCTATATTATAATGGTCATCCCTCTTTATAGGGTGGTTGGATTTTGCATTATAAATGAATTATTCATTATAATTGAATCTTGAAAGATCGTCAATCTTTCTCACTTATCTTATATGGCAGGATGCTATACTTAATATTATCCAAATCTCCTTGCATGGATAACTATTCTTATAGAATATTTTTTTCAAGCATAGCTTGCTGGTGATGCCTCGTTCGGTCAACTTGCTCATGGATGAGTTGATCTTCTTAGGCGCATGGATCTTATGAATTCAGCAAACTCGGCCTTGGGGGTGAGTCATTGAACTCCCTTGGTTTGTTCAGACATCTCGTATCATCATAGACAAGTCATTGGCCGTAACTTCTTGATCGAGTCGATCCATTGATCACTCTAATCCAGCTGCTAGTCAGCTCTACGAGCTCTCCTTTCACACATTATATATGCTAAAAAATCGATTTATACACTTTTGGCCATACAATTATATATGATTTTTATTCAATAAAAATATCAAATTTATTTTTCTTTCAAGCTATCAAAAGCTGGGTGAAAAATATAATATGAACAAAATCTTTGTTCTTTTTGTCGAATCTCAATTTGATACTGTATATAGCTTGCTAGCTAAATGATAATGAACTGATATGCTCACGAGAACAAATTAGCACGTGAGAGTTCAGCGGTATGTTCTTAAAAAGGGTGCTGTTTCAGAGCAGCAGGTCAGCGAGCGATGGAACAGTGACAACCAAGCTTCCCATTTAAGCAACCAGCCACGATCTGTCTTACCAGACAGAACAGCATTAAGCGGAGAGCCTTGTTGTTCTCAATTATTTTGGTTTTTATATTTTATACAAGATTTAATTTTGAAAATATTTTGTTCTCTTGTATTTGATGAATATCTTCCTATTATTATAAATATAGATGAACATTCCAATCTTCCTCAATCTTCCTTTTTCAGAGAATTTACATAAATATCATGTAATTTTTATTTATTTACATCTCTGTTGTCTGAATTTGATTTTTACATGCATTTATCACAATTCACATAAATCTTCATTTTTTTTATTCATATTTTTTGACTTCCATTATAAAATCTATTCATCTCTTATACTAACGAGAAAATATTATGTCCGGACGGTCAATAACCAACCACCACGTCGTCCAATATATGACAATGTGGCGACCCACCATATTAAACTTCCCAGCATGAGTATTGGGACTTCATATTTTCTTCATTGCAACAGTGCTCACTTGACTGCCATTTTTGTTTTATATCTTGGATTCAGTCAAAGACTTGCAGAAAGAATGCTCGGTTTTCCACATAACAGTGGCTCTCAACCCACCAAACCATTCTGTATGTGTTCCAAAGACCTAAGCCTTTATTTATTGCCGTTTTCTTCCTCCTCCTCTCTCTCTGTGTCTTTCCCACTTTATGTGTGCGTTAAATGGCCGTACGAATGTGTTTGTTTGTGTTCTGAAACGTAGCTATCACTGCAGGCTAGAAAGCAAATGTTGCGTGGCTGGGCATCAGCACGTGGTGCTCTGCTTAACCTTTGGTTGGTTTTATTCTATCATCTTTTTTTCTCTCTTTAGAGAGCACAACGGATCAAGCCACTTGGATCTGCCATTTAGCTTCTAATTGTGATTATGTTAGTAGGAAGATTTATAGACATCACTTAATTTTTATGTATTTACATGTCTAATATCTAAATTTCATTTTTTATACATCACCTTATATCAGATGATATTTTAGATTTGGCATGAAAGATTTGGGTGGTATGAATGTGAGAAGTGAAGTTTAAATAAATACATACAAATTGGGTGGCATGTATGTAAATGTTCCTGTTATATTTTATGTATATTTAGGTTAGGAGTCTGGAACAGAATAATTTAAGTCATTAAATATGTGTATTCTAGATCTGTTACTTGTGTTCGAACAGAATGAGGATTGACCAAGTATTTTTCTATTTTAGTTAAATTATATTAGGGATATGCTTTAAGCCCATATTTATTTGCTTTAGTTGTGGATGCTCTTAGTGGACTTTTGCAAGATGATGTACAATGGTGTATGATTTTCACTGATTATATTCTTCTTGTGGATAAGACTAAAGAAAGAGTTCTGGAAAAACTTGAATTATGGAGGTCTACATTGGAGTCTAAAGGTCTTTGTTTTGGTTTGATCTAAAGTTGAATACATGGAATGTAATTTTAGTAGTAGTAGCTCAAGTGACAATTTTATCTATGAGTAAATAAATCATTAAAAGGTTTGAACCTTTTGTAGATATTTCAAGTCTATTGTTCAAAACGTGTGATATAGATGGGGATGTTATTAGTAGAATTTAGGTTGGTTGGTTGAAATAGAGGAATGCATCAGGCCAATTGTGTATAGAAAATTACCACTTAGATTTGAAGAACATTTAATAAGATGGTTGTGAGACCTGCAATGCTTAATGGTGCTAAATATTGTCCTTTAAGAGAAGCATAAAACAAAGTTAAGTGTTGCTAAGATGAGAATTTTTAGGTGGATGAATGGCTTGACACTTAAGAGACAAAATACAAAATGAATCTATCCGTGAAATGGTTGGTGTAGCTCCACTGACAAACAAGATTAGAGCGAGTTGTCTTATATGATTTGGTCACATTAAACGTCGGTCACCTTTGGTGGAATAGTTAGAAAAATAGATGTTTTAGATCTGACTTACGCTAAGAAAGGCAGAGGTAAACCGAAAAATTCTTGGGAATATTGAATAAAAAAGTGATCTTAATCTATTAGAATTAAATGAAAATATGACACTATATATGACACAGTTGAGAAAAATGGATTCATGTAACCAATCCGACTTAGAGGGATAAATGCTTGTTGTCCTTGTTGTTGTTGTTGTATATATAATGGATCAATATGAAAGCCAACCTATTATTTCTTCTCATTGTGTTCATGAGAAAATAGATCCAACGTGCATGCTTCTCAATGTAGAGTTTAGATGGAAAAAATGAATTATGGTGTGTATGATTATATTTGGTTTGAAGGCAATATATCTCAGTAAAAAAAGAGGCCCAAGTGGGCAGAGAAAGGGTATGCCCAAATGGTGAATCTATTGGTGTTAATGAGGAAGAAAAATGTTCTTCATCTAAATGCTAAGGTAAAGAAAGTGGAAAATAGAAAAATTAAAATAGCCATACAAATCCTAATAAGGATTTAAACAAAATAAACTGAGTTCAACATAACTAAACCAACAATTAAAATTTATGAAGTTTATGCAAAAATACAACTCCTATTCTTGGAATACATTAATGAAAGGCCATAGACATGCCTTAAACATTAAAATTATCATAAAATTCATGATAGTAATTGAAATGAAGTAAAGAATGAATAAACATTTTATTTTGGCATACTCTATTTTTGGTATGAACAATAATAAAACCATCTTCAAAAATATAAGTTTCACCAACTAGTTTACTTTTATAATTCTCTTGAATAGAAAGCGCCTTTTATTATAATCTAAAATATAAGAAATAAAAAATCAAGCAAATGAGAAAAGAAAAGACTGACCAAGNGCATTAAGCGGAGAGCCTTGTTGTTCTCAATTATTTTGGTTTTTATATTTTATACAAGATTTAATTTTGAAAGTATTTTGTTCTCTTATATTTGATGAATATCTTCCTATTATTATAAATATAGATGAACATTCCAATCTTCCTTTTTCGGGGAATTTACATACATATCATGTAATTTTTATTTTTTTACATCTCTGTTGTCTGAATTTGATTTTTACATGCATTTATCACAATTCACATAAATCTTCATTTTTCTTATTTATATTCTTTGACTTCCATTATAAAATCTATTCATCTCTTATACTAACGGGAAAATAATACGTCTGGACGGCCAATAACCAGCCACCACGTTGTCCAATATATAACAATGTGGCGACCGGTGATTAAACTTCCGAACATGAGTACTGGGACTTCATATTTTCTTCATTGCCACAGTGCTCACTTGACTGCCATTTTTGTTTATATCTTGGATTCAGTCAAAGACTTGCAGAAAGAATGCTCGGTTTTCCACATCACAGTGGCTCTCAACCCACCAAACCATTCCGTAAGTGTTCCAAAGACCCAAGTCTTTATTTAATGTCATTTTCTTCCTCCTGTGTCTTACTCTCTCTTTCCCACTTTCTGTGTGCGTTAAATGACCGTACCAGTGTGTTTGTTTGCGTTCTGAAACGTAGCTATCACTGCAGGCTAAAAAGCAAATGTTGCGTGGCTGAGCATCTGCACGTTGTGCTCTGTATAACTTTGGTTGGTTTCTTTCTATCATCTTTTTTTCTCTCTTTCTTTCTCTGTTTAGAGAGCACAACGGATCAAGCCACTCAAACCTGCCATTTTGCCTCTAATTGTGATTATGTTAGTAGGAAGATTTATACACATATCACTCAATTTTTATGTATCTACATATATAGCATCTAAATTTCATTTTTTATACATCACCTTATATCTGATGATATTTTAGATTTGATATGAAAGATTTGGGCGGTATGCATGTAAATGTTCCCGTTATATTTTATGTATATTTAGGGTTAGGATTCTAGGTAAGAATAATTTAAGTCATTAAATATATGTATTCTATATTTGTTACTTGTGTTCAAACAGAAAGAGGATTGACCAAGTATTTTCCTATTTTGGATTATATCAGGAATCTACTTTATGCCCATATTTCTTTGTTTTAGTTGTGGATGCTCTTACTGTACATTTGCAAGATGTACCTTGGTGTATGATTTTCATTGATGATATCCTTCTTGTGGATAAGATTAGAGAAAGAGTTCAGGAAAAACTGGAATTATGGTGGTCTATATTTGAGTCTAAAGGTCTTTGTTCGAGTAGATCTAAAATTGAATACATGGAATGTAATTTTAGTAGTAGTAGCTCTAGTGACAGTTGTATCTATGAGAAATCAATTCATTAAAAGGTGTGAACGCTTTAGATATTTCAAGTCTATTGTTCAAAGCGATTGTGATACAGATGGGGATGTTATTAGTAGAATTTATGTTGGTTGGTTAAGATGGAGGAATGCATCAGGTCAATTATGTGATAGAAAATTACCACTTAGACTTGAAAACATTTAATAAGATGGTGGTGAGGCCTGCAATGCTTTATGGCGCTAAATGTTGGTCTTTAAAAGAGAAGCATAAAACAAAGTGTTGCTAAGATGAGAATGCTTGGGTGGATGGGTGGCTTGACACTTAGAGACAAAATATGAAATGATCTATTTGTGAAAGGGTTGGTGTAGCTCCACTGGCAGACAAGATTAGAGAAAGTTGTCTTAGATGGCTTGGTCACATTAGACATCGGCCATCTGATGATCTAGTTTGAAGAGTGGATGTTTTAGATTTGACTTGCATTAGGCAAAGGTAAACCGAAAAAGTCTTGGGCATATTATATAAAAATGATCTTAATCTATTAGAATTAAATGAAAATACGACACTATATATGAAACAGTGGAGAAAAATAGATTCATGTAACCAACCCCACTTAGAGGGATAAATGCTTGTTGTCCTTGTTGTTGTTGTTATTGTTGTTGTTTTATAAAGAATGGATCAATCTGAAAGCCAACCTATTATTTCTTCTCATTGTGTTCATGAGAAAATAGATCCAACGTGAAATCATGTTACTCAATGTAAAAGTTTAGATGGAAAGAAGGAATTTTGGTGCTTGCATTGTAAAATTATATATAAAGGTGGCTACAAAAATAAAATCAAATTGTATGTGGCTAGGTTTGAAGGCAATATTGCTTCATGCAAGAAAGTTCCACATGAGATTCATTACCAAATACAAGAACACTTGAAAGCATATCTCAGTAAAAAAAGTGGCCCAAGAGGGCAAAGAAAGGGTACTCCCAAATGGTGAATTTATTGGTGTTAATGAGGAAGAAAAATGTTCTTCATCTAAATGCTAAGGTAAAGGAAGTGGAAAATAGAAAAATTAAAATAGCCATACAAATCCTAATAAGGATTTAACCAAATTAAACTGAGTTCAACATAATAAAACCAACAATTAAAATTTATGAAGTTTATGCAAAACTACAACTCCTATTCTTGGAATACATTAATGAAAAGCCATAGGCATGCTTTAAACTTTAAAATTAGGCATAAAATTTGTTATAATAATTGAAATAAAGTAAAGAATGAATAAGCATTTTATTTTGATATAACCTTTTTTTTGTATGAACAATAATAAAACCATCCTCAATAATATAAGTTTCGCCAACTAGTTTACTTCTATAAATCTCTTGAATAGAACCCACTTTTTATTATAATTCAAAATGTATGAAATAAAAAATCAAGCAAATGAAAAAAAAAGACTGACCAAGAAGTTTTGTATTCAATACAATGTTGTTCTCTGAGAGGTACAAATATTCCAGCACATCTTCACCAAAATTATATTACTTATAGTAAAATGCAACAGACCCCTTTAGGCTAGATTTAATGAAGTAATTTTAAGAGCAGTTTAATAATCGTACTTTTAAACATTTATATTATTACCTGCAAAAGTATCATCAGCCAACAGATAACTAGAATCACTTTTAGAAGATTTAAAGTTAATTAAAACATCTTTCTAATTATTATGTATAAGCTCTACATCAACTTTATTATCAATATCAATAGGAATATGATCATCAAGATCTTTCACAACTTGAATAGCAAAAGAAATGAAGATGGAAATTATTCTCATTCAAATGATCAATAATTTATAATAAAAGCAAGAAGGAAATAAGTTTTAAATTTAAACATCTTAGAAAAACCCTTTTTTCTTGACATAACTCAATTTTCATTTCCAAACTTAGCAAAAAAATCCAAGAAAACCAACATTCCAATCCTGTTGTTACTTCTATAATAATTACCATTATTTTTATATTGCACTATGATCAAAATTGGTTTTTGAGTAATACAATTGGGCATTAATTCTCTGAAACTCATTTGGCCTCTCTAGTAGTCCTTTCTTTAACATGATTGAACACCTATTATATGATCACATATCTCGTATTATGCCCGAACGAGGAAAGAAAAAAAATTTTCATCCTATGTTTTATATCTAAAGATAAGAATAAATTTTATGCACATTTTTTTATGATTATGACCACCAATGAAGATTAGAATATCCATTATCCTATGATCATAACATCTAAAAGTAAGATGGAATAATGTACTCATTGTCCTATGACACAACCCATTAAAGTTAAAATATTTATCATAATATGATTCAAACATATGAAGATAACTGAAATGGTATTCCTATTATTTTATAATAATCAAGAGTAGAAAGTCCTTCATCATATAAGCCAAATAATGGTAAGATGGAATAATGTACCCATCATGTCATATTTTGATTGGCTCATCAAGAATAGAAAACCAATCATTATATTATTCAAATATCTAAAGGTATGTCCAGATAATCTACTCACCATGTTATGATTTAGGTAACCAAACAATGGTAGAATATTTTTCATCTTATGATCCAAATATTCAATGAAAAAATGGAATGGTGAACCCATTGTAATTATTTGTGAAACCAACTAAAGATAAAATATCCATCATCCAATAATTTAAAATTTTGAAGGTAAGATAAAATGGCATGCTATTTATATTATGATACAAGTGACTAACCAATGGTTAAATATATATTATATTATGATCCAAACATTGAATATATGGTTTGAGAGATCATTTATCTATGGCATAGGGTTTAGGAGAAAATTCTTTATCCATAAAAGAAATAAATTAAAATAAATATTGCTAGTTAAGAAATAATATTATAAATAAATTCAACACATGAAAGTTGAACAAGAAGAGAATCCAAGACATGAAATGTAAATAAAGTCACCCATGGAAAGAAAATAAAATGTTCTCTTACAAACATAACAAGAGAATCAGAGCTTGAAAAGACTCTTAATGAACTCTTAATGTAAATACCCTTCGCTTACTAGACTTGCTAATAAAGACTCTTAATGGAAAATTATGCACTTGGTGCAAAGTGAGTAAGTGCATTAAAGAAAATGTTATGAGAGATATAATATGTTTTATCAAGGATGAAAAGGAAACATAAATTATGATAACCATATTGATTCCAATAATTAATATTAAAGCAAAAATTATTATTTTTATGAGGACAAGAGATATTTTCCCTGAAGCCATATGAAAAAGTAACTTAGATCTTGTTTATATGGACTAAGTTGAGAACATGTTCATAATAAGTGTAAAATACAAAATTTCATAGGTAATTCAACATATAAAAGTTATTGCATGAGATCATAATAGTAAGGTTATTTAACATAAATAAATAATTATTGTGTAAAGAGGCAAAGCAAATATGAGCAGTTAAAATTTTAATTAATAAAAGTTTAAGATTACCTAATAAGATATTCATCATGATTAAGAAAATCCAAATTTAATTTGTAATTTAGAAAAAAAAAAAGTGAAACATGGGGACAAAGTGAATTGCATACGTAGCCGTACAAAGGATATGCCATAAGAAGAACAAAAGTGTTGGTTTCATTCTGAATGTAACATATGTGGATGCCAGAATATAAACTGATGATTTGATCTACATTTTCCAGACTTAGTCTACGAGTCCACATAAGGAAAAATATGCAATAAAAATAGGATAATTTTTCTCATTAAGGATTTTATTTACAATAGATCAAAATCTTCTTATAAATATTCTTAAAATAAAATATTCAGCTAGAACAAAATAATTAAGACTTACAACAGATATGTCAGGAAAAGATATGAACAAATATAAAGTTTGTTATTTATCTTCTTTGAGACTTTACTATAATGAATATTAAAACACAAAGTAGAATCCAAATTGTTGGTCTAAACCCAATTTATTGGGACTAAAATAGGCCATTAACATATATCAATGAGTACAAATCATATGTAAATTCTACAAAATAAAATAATAAATCAAATATTATGCAAGTTAACATTGAAAAATAAATTAATTTTATTAAAAAGATATTTGATATAAAAATAGTGATGTCACATAGAATTGGCTTTTCCATAATAAGATTTTATAAGACATCTTATAAATACTAGGTCTTCAGGTTTGTCAAATGGGCTATGTCATATAAAATTCTATTATGGGAAAGCCAGATTCTATGTGACATCAATATTTTTGTATCAAATTATCTTATGAGAATTACAAAAAAACTAGGTTGTTAGGTTCTTCAAATGGTAAGAGCTACCATTATGTATCTTCTTATAAATAAAGGGGTTTTCAAATTTGTGGTCACATTTTCCATCAATCTTATGGTGTTTCATAATAAGTCATGATAAAACCTTAGGTAATTCTCAAGTTTGAAAGTTATAAGTTGACTTAAGCTATCATAAGCCTATGCTATATGACCTCGACACAACTCAAGATTTTAAAAAGTTTGCAAGGGTCATTTATCTAAATTATAAAGCTCATTAATTTAGCTTAACTAGGCATTATCTTCCACTAAAATATGTTAGCCAAGGACAATTCTTAATGGGGAAATCCTTAGTTCTAAAGGTAAGATAGCTTCAACTCCAAATATAATGAAATTATGTGGACAAAATTGAGGCTTTATATATGATCTTATATGCCCTTGAATCATCCAACAACTTGTTATGTCATTTTTTTTTTTTTTTTTTTTTGTTTCCATTGAAGAGTTTCTTAATCTACTCTATCAATATCTTGTTAAGGACTTCTACTATACCATTATTCTTAGAGTGATAAATAATAAATTAATGCTAGTTCATATTAAAATGTCAAACATAATTTTTATCTTTTCACTTCTAAGAATTGTAGCATTAGCATATGAGTTAGTGTTGCACATGATACATATCCTTTACTTGTGTGTGGAGTTGTATTGTGTTGGTTTTGTTCGCTCCCAAAAAAAAAAAAACAACACTTCATGAGGAGCGCAACTCAAAATAAAAATCATAACACTTTAAGAAATATTGTACGAAACCTAATCTAGCTTGCAAATGAATTGTAATTCAATGGCTCACACATTGAAGGAAGAAACCAACTTTAGAGAAATAATGCCTACTTAGAACTTTAGAAAAACTAGTTAAAATTTTCTTCGAAAGTTTTAGGGGTATTTATAATCCCAATTCATCACCCAAAATATAGCTAAAATGATTTAAAAATATCCATCAAACAATTAGAATTTCAAGACAAGTCATTAATGTATGCATGTGTTCATGCCAAGACCACAATATGCAAATACCAGAATAGCTCCAACCCTCTTTGCCATGCTTGCCCTGAAATTGCTAAGCTATTCCATGGCATTCTTGTACTTTCTTCAATTTTTTTTTTTTTATTCATGTGACTTAATGAATATGAATATTACATCAAGCATGCTGCATATAATTTTATTTGTAAAAAAATGCATTGGATCAAAGAAAATATGGAAATTAAAGACTACTCCCTTAGCTATAAAATAATTATATATTTATTGTTTTAATTATGGTTAAACTATATTAAGGGAAAATAGAAAAAAAAAAATTTGATCAAAATGACTTGTTAATTTTTTTTATAGCCTATTTAATCAATTTACATAACATTTATAATATTGATATAATCTTCCATAATTTTAAATAACTTTAATAAAATTTTTAATGGGAAATTGGCCCAAAGGAAACAATTATTTTGCAAATTCAAAACAATTATTTCTAATGACTATTATGCTTGAACTTCATGCCTGCANTAAATCACTGAAAATACCTCTCTCATGAAGAATGATATTAAGTGCAAATATCACTTGAAACATAAATATGAAATCATTAAAATCATTGAGAAATTGGATGTTCTTTAAGGGAAGAATTGTATGATCTTTTGCTATAATTCTTGGATAGTGAAAGTCATCCAAATGGAAAGTCCAGGAAATATATCCAAAGAGGATATGAAGGGAAATCCGTACTTAGAAATGAAGATTCAAAAAATAAGTTAACTTTCAAAGAAAATAAATGGAAGTGCACTCTTTCTCTTTTTTTTGGGATGATTTATATATGCCACACAATTCTTATGTATTTACATATCTATCACCTAAACTTTGATATTTATATTAGTACTACTTTATCTATACATGAACATTTGTATTTACTTTCTTAAATTTAATGATAATTGTTAAAGAACAAATTTTTCGGAAAATTTGTTTTGTACATTCATAACATGGCCTTAGATAAAGTATTACAATGTTTTACAAATAATTTTCTAGACTTCTTCAATAATTTCTTTTTACAAGGACTCAAAATAAGGTCTAATTCACAACACTCCTCAAGATGGGCAAAAGATATCCACTAAGCCCATTTTGTCACATAACCTAGACAAATCTATTGTACTAAGTCCTTTAGTGAGGTAGTCAACCACTTGCTTTCCAATGGCTACATGACTTAGCTCGAATAGCCCATTATTCAACTTTTCCTTGATGAAGAATCTATCAATCTCCACATGTTTTGTTCGATCGTGTTGCATCGGGTGTTTGCAGTGTTGATTGCTGACTTACCGTCGCACAACTTCATTTGGGTTCCTTGGTCCACCTTGAGCTCGACCAGCAAGGCTCTCAGCCACATTATCTCGACAACTCCTAAAGCCATGGTTTTGTACTCGACCTCTGTTGTTGACCTCGCTACTATAGAGTATTTCTTGCTCTTCCAAGAGACCAAGTTGCCCCTTACGAACATGCACTATCTTATGGTGGATCATCTGTCATTTGCACAACTTGCCTAGTCAGCTTCACAAAAAGACTCAATGTTTACATGACTATTCTTTCTAAAGCTCAACTCCTTCCCTGGTAGACTCTTCAGGTATCTCAGAATCTGATACACTGTATTTATATGACCCTTCCTTGGAGCATGCATGTAGTGATTCTCCACGCTCACTGCAAAAGAGATGTCATGTCAAGTGTGACACAGATAGATCACATGACCTATCAATCTCTGGTATGTCTCACGATCAACTAGTTCTCCTACCTCTGCACTAAGCTTAACTTTTTGGTCAATTTGTGAGACTGCAGGTTTTGCATCCCAATATGCTAATTTCCTTGAAGAGATCTAGTACATATTTTTTTTGGGACAAACCATTCCATCAGGTCCACGTGTCACTTCAATCCCAAGAAAGTATATGAGCTGTCGAAGATTATTCACATCAAAATTATTGTCCGATCTTAACTTTAGTTGGGGAATCTCTGCCTTATCATCACTAGTGACAATGATGTCATCAACATACACAATAAGTATAGTGATGTCATCTTTATATTGTCGAAAGAGCATCATATGGTCTGCATTAACCTGCTGATGTCTCATGCCCACCATAACATTTCTTGACTGGTCAAATCATGCTCGAGGAGACTGCTTCAAGACATACAATGACTTCCTGAGCCTACAAACCTTGCCTACTACTGGACTGGACTGTACCGAATCCCGACGATATCTCAAAATATTCATCCAATAATTCACTATGAAGAAATGTCTGCACACTTTATCCTCACCGTGCTAATCTTCACTATTGCTGCAAATTTTTCTTCATAGTCAATGTCATATGTTTGACTGCACTCTTTCGTCACCAGTCGTGCTTTATACTGCCCCACATTCTCTTTTGGAGTTTGCTTCACTGTAAAGATCCATTTGATCCAACATCATTTTTCCTGTTGGTAGTGGTACTATCTCCCATGTTTGGTTTTAATTGAGAGCCCTAAGCTCTTTATGAATAGTCGCTTTCCACTTGGGATGCTCCTTAGCAACCTACCAACATTTGGATGTAGAGATTGTCCAAAGTACAATGAATGTTCAATGTAAATGTGATATGTTAGAATATGAAACATAGTTAGCAATGTCATGGTCTCACTTAAAATGATTTGGTGTATGTCCTACATTGTTGCGAGAGGTCCTCCTTAAAGTTGAGGGGTTTGAAGAAGATGGAAAATGAATCATATCACCTGGGAGTTCTGAGTTGGAGGTGGATGGTGCAAGTGTCTCAAGAGTCAAGGAAGACTGAGACAAGAGATTAGCTGTCACAAGTGACATTGTAGACACAGTTTCTTCATTTTGCTTCATTCTTCGTGTATACACCCTTAGCTCCCCTTCAACCTAAAGATCACCACCTCTGGGTTCACTCTTCTCATTTTTTCATTTCCTCAATTGATTCATCCCATATCACAGGACAGGACAGGACATTGCTCCCATGTGTACCACTCTCTCACCAATGCCACTCACTGCCTGCCTCATATCTTCAGTATCCGACGAGTCACCGAAGGGTGAGGTCAACTTCTAGGTGTAGTACGATTCAAATTCTCTAAATGACACATCCATGCTGATAAACAGTCTATCGTGCTCCAGCTGACATACCCCTTATGGGTAGCAGAATAACCTATGAACACACATTTCACAGCTTTGAGATTTAACTTTCCTTCTGATTGTTTGTTATCCTTCACAAAACATACACATTCAGTTACTTTCAATGAGATAATCTCATTATTATCTCCTTTCAATATATGACAACGAGACTTTCAATCCAACATCGTGTAGGGCATCCTGTTGATCAATCGAGTAGCTGTCAAAACTGCTTGCCCTCATATGCATTTTGGGACATTCATTGCGATCATCATCTTCAGAATACTTCTAGAAGGTGTTTATTCTTTCTCTCTATTACTCCATTTTGTGTCGATGTGTCTAGACATGTGGTTTGATGTTGCATCCCTTGAACTCATAACTATTTCCCAAATATTTTGTTGGTATACTCTGTCCCATTATTAGATCTCATTATCTTCACTAGTGCACCATATTGAGCCTGAATTGCCTTGTGGAATTCTTTAAAGCAAAAAAACACATCACTCTTATTTTTCATCAAATATAACCAATTAACACGAGAAAAACAATCAATAATAGTCACAAAATATTGATAACAATTAGTATAACTTGTAAAACAAGATCCCCAAACATGAGAATGTATCAAGTCAAAAACCCCATAATTCTTATCACAGAATTGATATAAGAGCTCCTAGTAATCTTTCCAAACTCACAAGCATCACAAACAAGCTTTTATTTATTTGTCTTTTCATATAACGAAGGATATAACCGACTCAATAAACTAAAACAATAGTGTCCCTTGCATTTGTGATTGTAACAGCAGTACATTCTTCACACTTCTTCTAGATTCTCTTACTCCATCACTGTTTACCATGAATGTCAAAGCCGAGTCCATCCCCTCTCAATTCAAGTACTAGTCCACTATGCCACGCTCCAGTCCCAAGTGTCTGACCCGTCCCTTTCTCTTGGAAGATCACTTTAGAAAAATTAAGTGATACCATATTTTAGTTGGAGAATAATGACACAAATGGTTTAAAAGGTTCACTGGGAAAAAAAAACATACAAATATTGGACAACATACACTCACTATACTCTTACCAATTGTAGGCTGTGTTGTGCCATCAGCAGTTCAGATGCTCTCTGATACTGCTAGAGAAATATAGGAAGAAAATTCTCCGACAACAACTATTACATGTTGAGATGCACCAAAATCTATAATCCATTATGATGATCCTTTGGTGGAAATAAAAACAAAAGCATATGTATTACAAATATCTTTGTCAAAGCGAGCATAAATGTCAATATTATTCTGTTGCTTTTTGCTTCTTCTTCAACAACTCCAAACTTTCATGACCCTCATTGGTAAGAATCACATGTCTCTCTCTTTTTCTGCCATCATATTTTCCCACTAGCCCCATTTTCTACCTTCCTGACCACCACGAGCATGGTCGCGGCCTCTACCTTGTCCACGCCCACTTGTCTTTCTCTCTTTAGGTGGCTTAGGACAGGTCTTACTCAGATTCCCAACTTCACCACAGTTGTATTACTTACGAGTCTCACCCTGGATATCTATCATACCCGAGCTCTAATAACCAATGTTGATCGCGCACTTGGAAGTCCAGTCGGCTCAGAGTGTACCTTCATGCGACTCTTTTCCTATATCATCGCAGCAATGGGCGCATCCAGTGAAGGGATAGTCGCCTGAGCTAGGAGAACATATCTCCTCTGATAAAATGTCAAGTGCAGATGGGCTAGAAAATGTATAGTCCTCATTTGTGAAAAGTTCTCTTTCTTGCAATTTGGATCACCATAGCTCGACATCGGTGAGAAGTGATCAAGATCTACCCACGCCTCTCCAGCTCTATGGAGTACTTTTGAATCGATCTATTAATCTAAACCTCTGTCGCTATCCCACGTTTGAAACACCCCACCCTCATATAGTTCTTAGCTCCAATATAGATCTTCTTTAGTTTTGCCCGGATGTTGCTCA
The DNA here is from genome assembly GCA_002079205.1 of Phalaenopsis hybrid cultivar. NCBI lineage: Eukaryota > Viridiplantae > Streptophyta > Magnoliopsida > Asparagales > Orchidaceae > Phalaenopsis > Phalaenopsis hybrid cultivar. The sequence continues at coordinate 98,520 of JXCR01126836.1, read as the reverse complement.
CCCTTCGAATGCCATATATTGATGAGGCAATCGACAAGACCATTGAGTTTAGTACCCAGGTGTAAAGCAAGGCATGTGTGGTCCTCCACTCATCCCTCTCAACAGGCTTGACTCCCGTCAGATATCCCTCTAGTCTCTTCCCTACTAGAGGAGCTTTGATCTGACGTGACCAACTCAGATATGTGGTCGGTCCATCTGCAAGTTTTAGATCCACAGGATGGAGATGCAACTTCACTTGTAACGCTAAGGTAGTAGTTTCCGTAGAACACAAGCTCCTTGTATAAGCTCGACGAAGACATTCAGAATTTCAGGATCTATCTTTCTCAAATGTCCAAACCTTTACCTACCACACTTTCTCCGTCTTCTGACATCCTCAATTTAAATATTCCTTAGCCTTTGTTGCTCTCTCATGCACGTACAACCAAAGTTCTCTCATCTACTATGGTTTCACAGGTGCCTAACCCTACCCTGTACAGAGCTGCTCAAAACATTATGCCACAATCCAGTAGCCCAAGGCATTGCCAGATCGGTTCTAGGGCACGCCCGAGTTTGTCTTCTTCTTCCCGGGTCACTGAATAACATTTGTATCAGAAGCCTCCGTCAAGACCTTCCCAGTTAGCTCTAATCACGACTCGAAAACGTTCGTCGCGATTCGTCTTTTCTTCTCGGTCAGCTCTAATCGCGACTGTATCGCGGTGAAGATGTCGATCCCTTTGTTGTCATCCATGTTAGCTCCAATCACATCTATTTGGCGATGAAGATGCCGATCACGACGTTGATGATGCACGCCGATCAACACTAACTTGATGGCTTGTGGTTTAGGCTCCGATACCATAAAAAAATGAATTATTTATAAAATCTTTTTTGTACATTTGGTATTACAATATTTTACACCCTTAAACTTCTTCAATATTTCCTTTTTACCCTAAGTACTCTAAATACTGTCTAATTCTCAACAGTTGTAATTTAGATTTAGTGAGTATTACAAATGTAAGAACATATTTTAGGTGTTGGATATGTAACTTCATTAGAATTATACTGGTATCTGTGTATGTTCCCCCTCTTTTTGGAAGAATAATATTCTAGTCTGGCCCAATTTCATCAACTTTGTGTAATGTATGTAAAACAACATAGAAGAGTGGGTTATAAGAAGGAGAAGGCGGCCCATCCGAGGGATTGTTCGTGTCTGCGGATACAGCGATACCGCACGTGATAATTTTTTGGGTAAAAAGAGCCAAACTGTATACAAAGTATGGATCTAAGAAACAAAATAAAATTATAGAGTAGAACAGAAGGAGAAAATTTCTAATTAAGTTCGGACTGGAGTGCAAAGACCATCTCGAGAAGCAGCACATCATTTGATTATTAAAATTATCGCCCTTGGTTTTTGAAGGGCTTCCAGAGGTAAACAAAAAATTAAATATGATCATAAGGATAAAAGCTGAGCCTGTAAAAATGATGAACATTCAATATGAGGGGCAGCTACTCATTATTGTCTAACACAATTCCACCAGCAGCATAAGTAGCAGGAATTAATTAGAATTTCGAAAATTAGAGAACAATTAATTGAATTTTACTATGTGTTTTTTCCAGTTAATAACTTTAGAATGCACTGCCCAACTCGTTTGGAGAAAAATGGTGGTGAAGCTGGTAATATTGTTTGCCAACTCTTACCATTTAGGTTCAGAGATAGTCGTGAAATTGCTGATATAAGAGTGAATTTTGTGTAGATTGTGTCTGAGAAGAGAAGAGACTCGAGGCAGGCATTTAGGCTTAGTTTGAAGGAGCTTAGCTATTTGGCAAAGCTTCTTTAAAAGTCATGTGGTGGAATGGGCACCTTCGCCTACGTTTTAAAAATGAGAAAAAATTGCCGTTGTGCTGAAATATTTTGGTGATACGTCAGGATACAATATTTTATTAAACGAAATATAAATTTATGTGTCAGTGTTCACTTCACAAATGAAGCGTGCATGTTGTCACCTCCCAAAAGAGCCCTTATGGGTGGTAGGCAGCTCAAGACTTAAATACTGCTTTTTGACTCTACACCTAGCAAATGTGGGACTATTTGTCTGTGACATTCTCCTCCACCCATTCATGTGACGCCCTCGTCACGGATCGGCTCCACCGAGGGTCCCATTGGACCATGGAGAGTCCACACACCTGACAGGTNTTGATAATCATACTTTTAAACATTTGTATTATTACATGCAAAAATATCATTAGTCAACAGATAACTAGAATCACTTTTAGAAGATTTAAAGTTAATTAAAACATCTTTCTAATTCTTATGTATAAGCTCTGCATCAACTTTATTATCAATATCAATAGAAATATGATCATCAAGATCTTTCACAACTTGAATAACAATAGACATGAAGATGAGGATTATTCTCATTCAAACGATCAAATAATTTATAATGAAAGTAACAAGGAAATAAGTTTTCAATTCAAACATCTTAGAAAAACTTTTTTTTTTCTTGACAAAAATCAAATTCCATTTTCAAAATTAGCAAAAAAAATCCAAGAAAACCAACGCTCTAATCCCATTGTTACTTCTATGATAACTATCATTGTTTTTCTATTGCAAATTATGATCAAAATTGGATTTTGAGTAATACAATTGGGCATTAATTCTCTGAAACTCATGTGGCCTCTCTGGCAGTCCTTTATCATGATTGAACACCTAACATATGATTACTCATCTCGTATTATGCCCGAACAAGGAAAGAAAAAAATTATCATCCTATGTTTTAAATCTAAAGATAGGATTAAATTTTATGCACACTTTTTTATGATCATGAACACCAATGAAGATCAGAATATCCATTATCCTATGATCATAACATCTAAAATTAAGATGGAATAATATACTCATTGTCCTATAACACAATCCATTAAAGTTTGAGTATTTATCATACTATGATTCAAACATATGAAGATAACATGCGATGCTATTCCTATTATTTTATAATAATCAAAAGTAGAAAGTTCATCATCATATAAGCTATATAATGGTAAGATGGAATAATGTACCCATCATGTCATATTTTAAATGGCTCATCAAGAATAGAAAACCAATCATTATATTATTCAAATATCTAAAGGTGTGTCCAGATAATCTACTCATGATGTTATGATTCAGGTAACCAAACAATGGTAGAATATTTACATCTTATGATCTAAATATTCAATGATAAAATGGAATGTTGAACCCACTGTAATTATTTGTGAAACCAACCAAAGGTAAAATATCCATCATCTAATAATTTAAAATTTTGAAGATAAGATAAAATGGCATGCTATTTATATTATGATATAAGTGACTAACCAGTGGTTGAATATGTATTATATTATTATCCAAATATAGAAATAAATGGTTAGAGAGATTATTTATCAATGACATAGGGTTTAGGAGAAAATTCTTTATCTATGAAAGAAATAAATTAAAATAAATGTTGTTATCTAAGAAATAATATTAGAAATAAATTCAACACACAAAAATTGAAAAAGCAGAGAATCCAAGACATGAATTGTAAATAAAGTCACTCATGGAAAGAAAATAAAATGTTCTCTTACACCCATGATACAAGAACCAGAGCTTGAAAATGTAAATACCCTTTGCTTACTAGACTTGCTAATAAAGACTCTTAATGGGAGATTATGCACTACATGCAAAATGAATAAGTGCATTAAAGAAAATGTTATGAGAGATATAATATGTTTTATCAAAGATAAAAAGGAAACACTAAATATGATAACCATATTGATTCTAAGAATTAATATTAAAGCAACAAAAAATATTTTTATGAGGACAAGAGATATTTTCCTTGAAGCCATATGAAACAGTAACTCAGATGTTGTTTATATGGATTAAGTTGAGAACATTCATAATAAGTGTAAAATACAAAATTCTATTGGTACCTCAACATATAAAAGTTATTGCATGAGATCATAAAGCAGAGATGAGCAGTTAAAGATTCAATTAATAAAAGTTTAAGATTACTTAATAAGTTATTTATCATGATTAAGAAAATCCAAATTTAATTTGCAATTAAAAAAAAAGTGTGAACCATAGGGACAAAGTGAATCGCGTACTTAGCTGTACAAAGGATATGCCACAAGAAGAACAAAAGAACTAGTTTCATCATGAATGTAGCATATGTGGATGCCAGGATAGAAAATAATGATTTGATCTACATATTCCAGTCTTAGTCTATGGGATCCAAGTAAGGAAAATATACAATAAAAATAGGATAATTTTCTCATTAGGGATTTTATTTATAATAGATCAAAATCTCCATATAAATATTCTTAAAATAAAATATTCAACTAGACCAAAATAATTAAGACTTATGACATATAGTTCAGGAAAATATATGGACAAATATAAAGTTTGTTATTTATCTTATTTGGGACTTCACTATAAGGAATATTAAAACACGAAGCATAATCCAAATGTTGGTTTAAATCCAATTTATTGGGACTAAAATAGACCATTAACATGTATCAAAGAGTACAAATCATATGAAAATTCTACAAAAAAAAAAAATCAAATATTATGGAAGTTAACATTGAAATTTAAATTAATTTTATTAAAAGATATTTGATACAAAAATATTGATGTCACATAGAATCCGACTTTTCCATAATATGATTTTATAAGACAGCTTATAAATAGTAGGTCTTCAGGTTTGTCAAATGGGCTATGTCTTATAAAATCCTACCATGGAAAAGCCAGATTATATGTGACATCAATATTTTTTGTATCAAATATCTGATGAGAAATACAGAAAACTAGCTCTTCAGGTTTGTCAAATGGTAAGAGCTACCATTAATTTTAAAAAGTTTGCAAGAACCATTCATCTAAATTATAAAGCTCATTAATTTAAGCATTATCTTGCACTTAAATATGTTAGCCAAGGACAATCCTTAATGGGTCTAAAGATAAGATAGCCCTTATGGGTGGTGGGCAGCCCAGGACTTAAATACTGCTTTTCGGCCCTACACCTAGCCAATGTGGGACTATTTGTCTGTGACATTCTCCTCCACCCAATCACGTGACGCCCTCGTCACGGATCAGCTCCACTGAGGGTCCCACAGGACCATGGAGAGTCCACACACCTGGCAGACAGTAATCTGCTCTGATACCACTTGTCACCTCTCAAAAGAGCCCTTCTGGGTGGTGGGCAGCCCAGGACTTAAATACTGCTTTTCGGCCCTACACCTAGCCAATGTGAGACTATTTGTCTGTGACATTCAGCTCCAAATATAAATGAAATTATGTGGACAAAATTGAGACTTTATATATGATCTTATATTCCCATGAATCATCTACCACCTTATTATGTCATTTTTTTTTCCATTGAGGAGTTTCTTAATCAACTATATCAATATCTTGTCAAGGACTAGTAGTATATCATCATTCTTAGAGTGATAAATAATAAATTAATGCTAGTTCATATTAAAATGTCAAACATAATTTTCATTATTTCCCTTTTAAGAATAGTATCATTATCATATGAATTAGTGTTGCACATTATACATATCCTTTACTTGTGTGTGGAGTTGTATTGTGTTGGTTTTGTTCACTAACAACACTTCATGAGGAGCGCAACTCAAAATAAAAATCATAACACTTTAAGAATTATTGTATGAAACCTAATCTAGCTTGCAAATGAATTGTAATTCAATGGCTCACACATTGAAGGAAGAAACCAACTTTAGAGAAATTATGGCTACTTAGAATTTTAGAAAAACTAGTTAAAATTTTCTTCAAAAGTTTTAGGGGTATTTATAATCTCAATTCATCACCCAAAATATAGCTAAAATGATTTAAAAACATCCATCAAACAATTAGAATTTCAAGACAAGTCATTAATGTATGCATGTGTTCATCCCAAGACCACAATTTTAAAATAACATAAATTTTTTATATATAACTAATTTAAATTATTTTATATTTCGAACAATAACGATTCAAACACAAACGAAAACATCACTATTCGTGTTTGCTTCGTTTAACTAATCGAACGAAAAAAATTTGTTCATGTGCGTCTCATTTACTTATCGAATGAATCGAACACAAACTCATTGACAAACCAAACACGAATTATTCGCGAACAACAAACTTTTTTTACAGCCACACACACACACACACACACACACAAATGTATATATATTAAAAGAGTGGTATTCCCAAGAGTAATAATAAACTAACCATTACTTTCTCTTATTAAAAATACAAATTCTATCTATAGAAAAAAAAAAAACCAAAACACGTCACATAATATATGAGCATGTCTCAATTTAAAAGACAAAGCCTAACATAAAATATTATGGCAACAAAAAAAAAACAAAAATTTGTATTTACATTCAAACTTTGTTCCCCAATATAAAACCATTGCCACTATTTTAATTCATGATTTATGATTCACAAATATATTTTAACACTCCACACCCATATTTTCCCAATATATAATTAACACTTGGAGAAATATCATTTCATATGAAACAAATAAGACAACAAAATGATTAGCCAAAAAACAAAACTTAATTATGAAGCCATAATCAATAATTAACCGAATAAAACTCTAGAGATATCAACAAATGCTTTCAGAATAACTGGATGATTCTGAGCAGAGTTTAATGTAAGATAAGAGTTAAGCAAGCACTGAAGCTCTCCTGCTCCAAAAATCTGTCTTTCTACTATCATCTCCATCATGGAGTTCTGAAAATCGCCATATGGATCGCTAGATTTCTTGGTGACAGCAAATCCGGCTTCCTCCTGCTCTCTCCTTCTTCCATTAACCCAAAGGCGTCTGCTTTTCTTCTCTCTTCTTCTAGGTCGATAAAAAGACTTCATTTTTTTAGCCTTTTTGTAGAAGTCAGAGGAATCAGAGGAAAAGCTTCTTGAGGACAAGAAGGCTTCAATATCCTCATCTTTTCCAGCTTCTTCTCCCTCTTCATTACTGCTGAAGAATCCGAAGTCGTCCACGCTTTCCATTGCAGAGGAGCTAAAAAGCTCGCATCTTGGAGAACCAGTCTTTGTCGTCTTCTTCTTCTTCTTCTTGTTCTGTTTTGTAGTTCTGTTTTCTTCTTCTTCTTTGAAGTAATAGTAATGGTGGTGATGGAGTATGGAAGGAGAAGAGGAGGGAGAAGTAGGAGGACAGGTTCTTCCTTTTTGATCGACTCTATCTCCGGTAACTGTTAGCACCTTATTTATCTTGTTCTGTTTTGCGGCACGATTTGAGCGACAGCCGCCACAGTTGGCGGAGAGGAGCAGCGCCGGCCGCCGGAAAAGGTGGATGAGGCGGTCTTTTATTCCGGATTTGCTCTCCATTGCTTTGGTCAGGGTTTATTGTGGGAGGAGGAAGGGGTTTATATAGGGAATTGTGGAGGATGAAATATAATGATTAGAGGTTGATTTGATTGGGTAACAATTTGCTTACATTCATTAGGCATAGTATGGGCGATCCTACGGAGAAAGGAATATTTTTATAAGAAATTAAATGAGAATATGTTAATAGGGCTTTCAAAACGGCTCATTATTCGCGACAATTCATNGAGGAGGAAGGGGTTTATATAGGGAATTGTGGAGGATGAAATATAATGATTAGAGGTTGATTTGATTGGGTAGCAATTTGCTTACATTCATTAGGCACACTATGGGCGATCCTCCGGAGAAAGGAGTATTTTTATAAGAAATTAAATGAGCATGTGTTAATAGGTCTGTCAAAACGGCTCCTTGTTCGCGAACAGCTCGTGTTTNCCCAAGAGTAATAATAAACTAACCATTACTTTCTCTTATTAAAAAAACAAATTCTATCTCTAGAAAAAAAAATACCAAAACACGTCACATAATATATGAGCATGTCTCAATTTAAAAGACAAAGCCTCACATAAAATATTATGGCAACTAAAAAAAACCCTAAACAAACAAAACTTTCTATTTACATTCAAACTTTGTTCCCCAACATAAAACCATTGCCACTATTTTAATTCATGATTTATGATTAACAAATATATTTTAACACTCCACGCTCATATTTTTCCAATATATAATTAACACTTGGAGAAATATCATTTCATAAGAACCAAATAAGACAACAAAATGATTAGCCAAAAAACAAAACTTAATTATGAAACCATAATCAATAATTAACCGAATAAAACTCTAGATATATCAACAAATGCTTTCAGAATAACTGGATGATTCTGAGCAGAGTTTAATGTAAGATAAGAGTTAAGCAAGCACTGAAGCTCTCCTGCTCCAAAAATCTGTCTTTCTACTATCATCTCCATCATGGAGTTCTGAAAATCGCCATATGGATCGCTAGATTTCTTGGTGACAGCAAATCCGGCTTCCTCCTGCTCTCTCCTTCTTCCATTAACCCAAAGGCGTCTGCTTTTCTTCTCTCTTCTTCTAGGGCGATAAAAAGACTTCATTTTTTTAGCCTTTTTGTAGAAGTCGGAGGAATCAGAGGAGAAGCTTCTTGAGGACAAGAAGGCTTCAATGTCCTCGTCTTTTCCAGCTTCTTCTCCCTCTTCATTACTGCTGAAGAATCCGAAGTCGTCCACGCTTTCCATTGCAGAAGAGCTAAAAAGCTCGCATCTTGGAGAACCAGTCTTCGTCGTCTTCTTCTTCTTCTTCTTGTTCTGTTTTGTAGTTTTGTTTTCTTCCTCTTCTTTGAAGTAATAGTAATGGTGGTGATGGAGTATGGAAGGAGAAGAGGAGGGAGAAGTAGGAGGACAGGTTCTTCCTTTTTGATCGACTCTATCTCCGGTAACTGTTAGCACCTTATTTATCTTGTTCTGTTTTGCGGCACGATTTGAGCGACAGCCGCCGCAGTTGGCGGAGAGGAGCAGCGCAGGCCGCCGGAAAAGGTGTATGAGGCGGTCTTTTAGTCCGGATTTGCTCTCCATTGCTTTGTTCAGGGTTTATTGTGGGAGGAGGAAGGGGTTTATATAGGGAATTGTGGAGGGTGAAATATAATGATTAGAGGTTGATTTGATTGGGTAACAATTTGCTTACATTCATTAGGCACAGTATGGGCGATCCTCCGGAGAAAGGAATATTTTTATGAGAAATTAGAAAAGCATATGTTAATGAGGTAGAAATAGTATGTTACTTGGACAAAATATTAGATAACTATAGTTTTAATTTATAGAGATATTGATTTACAGTGTGATTTTTTTTAAAAAAAAATCATTTTGTATATTTCATATANAGCTCGAAATATAAACGAGCCGAACACGAGCTGAGCATGGCTCGCTCGTGTTCGACTCGTTTACACCCCTATGGGTTAATGAGGTAGAAATAGCATGTTACTTGGACAAAATATTAGATAACTATAGTTTTAATTTATAGAGATATTGATTTACAGTGTGATTTATTAAAAAAAAATCATTTTGTATATTTTATATTAATATCTTATAATTTTTTCAATTACTACCTAGCTATACTTGAAATTCTTACTTAGCTTTTAGTTTTAGAAGAATTTTTATCCAAGCGTCCATGATGTGTTTTCTTTCTAGCTTGAGTGCAATTGCTCTATCATCTTATCATCTATATATGTGTATNTATATATATATATATATATATATATACACATACATACATACGTATACATATACATACACATATATATACATACACATACATACGTATACATATATATATGCAGATACACATGCACATATATGCATATAGACACACACACATACATATGTATATTCATGTGTGTGTGGACGCGCGCTAGAATATATATGATGAAAGAGTGAAAGTTTTATGACTTAATTTTATACAAATTTCTACACATAATTATGTTAAAAGCATGAAAATTTATAAAAAAAATGGTGGTGCCTAATTGAAATAATTACATCAATACGAGTTTAGAATAACAATGGGTGCCTTTTCCTATAACTAAAGAAAGTGTTTGTCAATGTAATTATCATTAATAGTATAAGACATCTCCTATAGTGATAATACAAATATAATTGAAGTGCCGGAGCAATTGTCAAATCACTACAGAAATTTAGTTTATTATTGATGGCCTAATACCGTCGAAAATTATTTTAAAATTATTGATAACATAATTACAAACGATTCACTTTGGTTTATTTGACTTAACAAAAACATTTGTTGATCGTTTAATAATCTACGGAGTTACCAATAGCTTTCTAACACTGACGGTAGGCCGACAAACATCACCCATCTTGTTTTTTCAAATCAACAGAGTTGTTATGATGTCGGTTTCTATCGATAATATCACTGATGCCCTAGATATCGACAAAGTGTAGCACTGCCGTCGGAAAAAGTGTCGAGCTTCTGCTAAAAAAGTGTCGCACAACCTTCAGTTGACGGTGGGTAATTATTGATGGCTTTAAATGTAGGAAAGTGCATCGCCTTAGAATGACTTGTCTTATTCAATAGTTCATCGAACAACCGTCGAAACTAATCCAGACGTAAACCCGCAGGTAAGCCATAGAAAACCTGTATAAATTGTAGTCTTATGATTTCAGGTGTGTAAATTGTAGTATTGTTTTTTCAGCTCTATCTCCGATCTTATTTGGGCTAGTTGGGTAGAGACCCGAGCAACAACCTTGGCAGCAACCTAGTGACAAATCTCTTGCTCTTGTGCAGTATAAGTCGATGCACCGGCTATGCCAGAGATCGGACGAGCATGAATGGTCGACACCTAAGATACTAACCTGCAGATATTGCCCTTCTTCTTGCCACCAACAACATCCCTTCATAGGTCATAATCAAAAGGATCATGAATTGTGGCAAACCCTTGTTCAACTGCTAGGATCGACTCTCCTTCAGCTATTAGAAGGCCTCCTACAAAAATATGATTTGATGAACTTTAGAGATTAGAAAAAGTTTGATAGTTGTTTGAATTGTATGCTAATTAATTTTGTGAATTACCTGAGTCTCCTAAGATCTTCTATCCACCCAGGAATGATCTGACAACCGTCTGTGAGTACGCTGGCTTAACTTTACAGTAGATGTCTCCCGTCCTTTCTCTAGAGTTTGTTAGTGTAATGAAGCAGTTAGCATACATTTAATATATGATAAAAATTAATGTAGAAAATAAGTTTTATCAGTATCCTCATATACCCGTATGTGGGAACACCCCACAAGTGTGCTTTGAGACCCCTATGCCTCCATATTCAAAGCAATGATTCTGCTTAGCCTGCTCTTTTATCTTTTGGTAAGAGAGAGAGAATCTTAAGCCCTAAGCAAGGAGACAAACGCATCTTCAGTATATCGCCAAACCGGACACTAACACAATCGCTCGCCTTATGCTCAAAATTCCTCCCGATGTGTGCCTCCTCCTTAGGGGGTCATTACCATTGTTTTTGTAAATTGAATTAGAAAATATTAGATTGATAAACATAAATACATGACTAAAGATTACTATGTTCAGGATATACCGCAAACTCTCGAAATCACATGCCCTAAAATGTCGTCAAGAACTCCCTCTAAGATAACTACGGGTGATCGTACTTGCTCTGAATAATGTTTCTAATGGAATGAATGGATTGTGTGTGTGTGTGTTTCCACAGCCTGAAGCTAATGACTGCTGCTTGTGCTGCTCGAACTAGATGAAACATCAATAACAACCGCAGGCGACGGTGCTGGTATGTTAGTCACGGCCAATGGTTGCAATGATCTGTTAGTCGTGACGGGTGGCAATACTTTTATGATAGTTGCGACTGCCGGCGATGCTAGCGTGGTAATCACGTATGGCGACGATGCTGGCACGGTAATCGCGACCGATGGAAATGCTGGTGTGATAGTCGTGACTCAAGGCAGTACTGATATAATGGGAGTCGAGGTGGAGGGTTGCTAAGGTGAGTCGACGTCAAGGCTTGCCTTCATAGTACCACATCCACAACATGTCCATGTTGACCTCATCTTTCTCGTAGAACTTAGGATACAACCATAGGACTTTCGTGTTGACCATTGTAGAGGATTAGTGAGTATACTCACCCCACCTAGAAATTCATCACAAAATTTTGGCACGTAGCTCGGCTCATTCATTTCCATCCAATCTTGATCCAAAAATTCAAATTAATTTTCAAGCAATTAATGATCTTTAAGCTAAATTCACAGCACTAATTATGAATACTCGATAGAGACTATTTTTGGACGTTAAATTCAATACTTTAGGCTTCAAATTTCTTATAATATCAAACCCTGATGTGTCCTTGATTAGCTTTCCAAATTTGGCTCCACATCTTTAGACCATACAGCTTTTTGTGATAACATTCTTTGTGACCATTTCTACTGAACAGTAGTGAAATGTCATAATAATCTAATCAGCATAAGATTCATACTTTGCTTAGCACCATCCAAAACAAATTTTTTTCAACATATGTTCACAAAAAAATGTTGCATACATCGTTCGAATGTGAGCTGCGTCCTGACGACGGTCGTGATAGCTCACGTCCAGACACCATACACAAAATTTTCTCGAGACCACGACTTGCTTTTTCTTCTACCTCCATCATGTATTAATTAGTGACCAAAATTTGTAATAGATGGATTTAGGGGCTATATCACTAATCTAAAA
>JXCR01126836.1:73016-85348 GCA_002079205.1 Phalaenopsis hybrid cultivar | reverse complement strand
TATATATATATATATATATATACCGCAGGGCCTACTTTTGGCATTGCCAATATGGCCAAATGGCACCAACAAAGGCCCATTTAACTATACTAAAATGGGGAGAAATGACACATTGTTATATAATTATTTTGCAGAATAGCTAAAAAGGTTGAAAAGACAAAAACGAAGGGTAACATGTACTAATTTGAAAAATGTTATAAGACAATGCTTCTTGTTTCTTTTCACATTTCTTTCAGGGTCTGATTAAAAGGGTATATGATACTAATGACTTTCATGAATAAATTACATGGTAGGTTATTATTTATAGTTTTTAAAATATAATTTTAAAATATATGTCCAATATTCCTCATATGTATGATATTTGATGGTGAAATAATAGCCTTTTATGATTAAATTGTGATCGAATGATGGTGCGTTTATGCTAACTTGATCAATTAGTTTGAACGCAGGTATCTGACGATAGTCTTGTACAAGTGGACTAGTGAATGTCATTGCGGATGATATCTTTGATCGACAATTTAAGTATATCACATCACATGTTTTGAGGACTTGAGCATATGATAAGATTTGAATTTTTTATGATCAATTGAGTTAGAATATTATTTTGAAAGTTTTCACAAAAAATGATAGTGATGCCTCATTATTTTTTTAGTAGATAAAGTCTCCTCTTTTAGAGAAGTATAGGGTTGCAAATGAAGACAAATATAAATCTTTTCAAGCTTGAGCTTGTTTATAAAATTTGAACCGATTTGATCTTGAACTCATATTGAACTTTTGGGGTTGTATTCAAGTTTGAGCTTTTTTAAAAAATTCGAGCTTGAGCTCAAATCAAACTTTTGTGTTTTTATTCAGAATCAGTTCATTTAGCATTATGACTATTTGAGTTAGGTTTAAGTTCATTTTGTATGATGATAATTGTGTCACTATCGAGTAAATTAATAAGTTGTATTATCTAAAAAAAAATTATGCCCTTCATAGTTACAACAATCTTATTCAAGAATCAGTAAGAAAGAATTGATGAATAAGAGAAGCAGAAATTAATTTTATTCAGTTACTATACAGAGTAATTTATATCGAGAAGCTATTGTGGACAACAATTATTGTTAACAGAAGTTTCTTAGATCAAGATGAAGAAAGAACACCAGTCGTACAATGTAGGTAGAGAGATTTTTAAAGTTAGTTATTTATATTATGAGTGCTTAAAATCCCCCCTGAAACTAACAATATGTTGTTGAGGTTGTTAGTTTGGAGTTGATATACTTGAAGGAAGCATTGGAGCAATCCCATTTTGTCGCCATCATATTTTGATCAGATCATTAACCTCGGGCCAACTGCGGCTGGTTGTGTAGGTTAATGAAAGTGGCTTAGTAAGTCTGACCAAGAATATGTCCCTTAACAAATCTTTACTCGGTGTAAGCTAACAAACACCAATTATTTTTACCTTTCTTTGGTTTGCTAATTCTTGAGTACATCGGTCTTGGCAAAATCTAGCATCTTTGTTATGGCTCTAGTGCTAGATCAACGCGTTACTTTAACTCTTAATTGTAATTACTAGAAAACTAGGAAAGTCGAGTCCATGATTAGTGTGGACTAAACATCTTGGGTTTGCTTGTTTCCTCGGTGGTAAAGTACGCCCTTTGTTGTACCATCCAGAAGTTTCCCCATGTTCATTACTATTCTTAACTACCGGATTCTGCAGAACAATGCCTTGGCTAAAAACTAAGTTCTGGGACCAGCCTCTTAGAAATCTTTCCAGGTTAAGCCATTAAAAATATATAAAATGATAATTAAGTTCATCTCCTTTCTGGTTCATTGATCTTATTCCACCATGTTTGATTCGACAGTCTAAGTAAATACTGCTCGTTAGTATTAATCATTGGATAGATGTAGTAGACCCCTTGAACAGCCACTGCCCACAGATAATCTTCAAGTTTCGATTAATTTTCATGTTTATATACAACTCCACAAAGTCTATCTATTTGAATTAATCATTATGTTCACTCTTGGTTTGAATGTGAGTCACCGTGCTTTTTATCCTAAGATCTACATGTTTATTAGATTAGAACTTATCCTATGATTAGCTTCTAATTTAGATGTAAATCTATGTAGTTTTTTTTATCTTGATTTAGTCCCCGTATTCGCCTCTTATATTGGATGTGAGTCCATATGACTTTCCATTCTAAAGTCTTCAGGTTTACCCAGATGATGAAAATTTTAAATCCCAAGATACATGAATTCCCAACCCCCTAATTAATGAATTTCAATCCATTAACTAAATGAATTCCAAACCCCCAATTAAATGAATTCCAAACCCCTAAATTATTGAATTTTGAACCCTTAACTAATGAATTGCAAAACCTTAAATTAATGAATTTAAAACCCCAAATTAATGAATTTAAATCCTTAAAACAATGAATTTCAATTCCCGAATGAATAAATTTAAATAAAAATTTCCAAAATCATGAATTAGGAAAAACTTCATAGTTTTTTAAATCTAAATCAGAACTTCAATCTTCAAATTATGTTCTAAAATTCAAGACTTTGATGTTGAACAAGAATGACTTTACTCTAGGATTAGTTTGACTTTTTCGATCAGCACCAATATGTGCATCGTACTTTTCATGGCCAACCACACATATTGAAGGTCTATTTATTAACTTTACTACATTTAAGGAATTGAAGATCATGATCAAAAAGCAAAGTGGAAATAAAATCAAACATCTTCACTAATAATGGGTTGGAGTTTTGTTAAAGAGAATTTAATACCTTCTGTAAATAATGCCTCAATAAATGGTGTAGCAGAGCAAATCAACATGATTATAATGTTGAAGGTTTGTTTCATGCTCTCCAATACCAAGCTATCTAAGTCATTTTGGGTTGAAGTTGCTTCTACAACATATTACTTGGTAAATCACTTTCCTTCCATTATTTCTGATCACAAAAAAATACTCCACAAGAGATCTAGTCAAGTAAATCTACAGATTAATCTAATTTACAAAGTTTTGGTTGTCCCATATTCACTCATATTTATTAATAATAAATTAGAGCCTAAATCTATAAAGTATGTATTTCTTAGCTATAAAACTGGAATTAAAGATTATGAATTATGGTGCTAAGAAACCAGGAAACTGATTATTAGTAGAGATGTTGTATTTGATGAGTTTATCATGTTGCATACAAAATCTACTACTAAATCTAAAAATGATGATTTGAAAGAAATGTTTAGCAGAAAAGTGGAGCTTCAGATTGATACACAGGTACATCCTCGTGTATAACTTCTAAGTTAAATTCAGATAATCATGATGTTGTTATGTTCCCACCATCACACTAGCAAATATCACAATATTCTATTATCATGAATAAAATAAGAAGAGAAATAAACCCGCTCGGGATGTATTGTGAGGCTGATTTGATTGCTTATTCTCTAAATGTAGCTG
The DNA here is from genome assembly GCA_002079205.1 of Phalaenopsis hybrid cultivar. Classification (NCBI taxonomy): domain Eukaryota; kingdom Viridiplantae; phylum Streptophyta; class Magnoliopsida; order Asparagales; family Orchidaceae; genus Phalaenopsis; species Phalaenopsis hybrid cultivar. Next base: position 81,911 of record JXCR01126836.1, on the reverse strand, counting down.
AAGCTATCTTTTTGTAGTAAAGAACCTTTAGGTATAAAGAAGATGTGAATTCAATTGACTCTAATAAGTGAATAATTGCTATGCACGTGGAGGCTAAATCTCTACAAAAAAATATAACTTGGGATTTGGTCAAATACTCAAGGTAAGAAATTTTGTTCATTGCAAATGAGTGTTTGAGAAGAAGGAAGACATTCTAGGTGTTGAAAATGCATGATATAAGACTAAATTTGTTGCAAAGGGATTCAATCAAAATTCAAGTGTAGACTTTACATATGTATTTTCTCCAGTACCCAAACAAAGTTCAATTTGAGCTTTACTTTGTATTGCCGCTAAGAATAATCTTTATCTTAATCACTTAGATGTAAATACTATATTTTTGCATTGAGAGCTTGAAGAGGACATCTATATATAGCTCTTTGAAAATTCCATGGCACAGAAAAAGAATATCATGTATGTTTGTCGAAGAAATCTCTTTATAATTTGAAATTGTCTCCCACACAGTGGTATTAGATATTTAACTCATTCATGATTGCTCATGAGTTTAAGAGTAGTTAGGATATTTGTGTTTACTTCAATAAAAATAATAAAGAATGATTTATCTACTTGCTCTTATATGTCGATGAAATGTTGATAAAAACTAAGGATAAATAAAATATCATGGCAATAACAACTCAACTGAGTAGCGAGTCTGAGATAAATGATTTGGGATCTGCAAAGAAAATAAATGACATGGATATTCAGCAAGATAGAAACACATATAAATTATTTCTAAGTCAAAAAATGTACATTAAAAAGGTTTTGTATAAATTTAAAATGTAAAATACCTAGCATGTTAGTACTCCATTAACTGCAAATTTTAGACTTTCATCAATTTGATGTTCACAATCGGATGACAATATTTAATATAGTCTTGAGTTTCGTATTCCATTATAGTGGGATCCCTCATTTATTACATGGTATGTTCTCATCAGACTTATCATATGCAGGTAACGCAGTTAGTATATATATAAGTAATTTGGGTAAGGAATATTAGAACGTGGTTCTTTAGATCCTCAGATATCTATGTGGAACAAAAGTTATTTATTTGTAGTTTGGGAGAACTACATAAAAAGTTATTGGCAGGATTGATTCAAGTTTTGACAGAGATCTTGGTAGAAGGATATCACTTACATGATATAGGTTTACTATTGGTGGTTGTGTGCTTAGCTGGAAAACTACTTTACAGACAATAATGACACTATTTATATGGCAATTGCTGAAGCTTGCAAAGAAGGTCTCTCGTCGAAAGGTCTATTTGAAAAGCCTAGTAAATATTTGAAGATAACCATGTTGATGTGTTATAATCAGAGTGTTATTTATCTTAACAAAGATCAAATGTTTCATGAGAGAACTATGCAAAATGATGTTCTTTATCTCTTCATTAATTAAGTTAATTGTTGTCAGCAAGATAAGTATCCATGACAATCCTGCGGATATGATGACTAAAGCACTTCTAATAGCCAAGTTTGAGCATTTCTTAAACTTGGTATCATTGCTGATCATTAGAACTTTATAAAAGATGTAGAGAAAATTCTATTCTATATTCTCTGAATTTTTTGTCAAGGTGGAGATTGACAAATTTGTAATTTTGTGGGTCTCGCTTATCATCTCATAAATAAATAATAATCGCACATATTGACGCTTTAAAAGAAAACTATGATCACATAGATTGAAGGTTTCAACCTTTACATCAAGCTTATAATACTCTTTAGTTTGCAAGCAATATGCTATTGCTTTACCGACTCACTTTTAATTATTTTCTTATTTGACAGTGAATCCTCCCTCTTTGCCCGTGGATTCTTCCATCTTAAGTTTATGTTATTTGTTTTTCCTTGATTATTTGTAACATCAAGTAAAAATTAAATTCTAACAATGCATATAAGAGAGTAAATTTTAAATAATAGACACATAAATATGTTGCATGCAACCCCCTAATTGAAATTTGGATACAAAAGTATTGAATGAAATGGGACAAAAGAGTTTAGGGAGACTGACAAGGACAGCAACAGTGCTGTGATATGACGCTTCACATTTCATGAAAGATTTACATGCTCTTGCTCTCTTTCATGTATCTCTCGGCCTCTTCTCATGAACTTCTGAACCATTGTAATTTGAAGAGCTTGCTGATAGACAGATCCAGACAAGCCAAGCGTGATAAGGTTTATCTGATCCCGTGTGCCTTGTAATTATTACATTTTTGCATGTACTTAACTATTCAGAATGTTCCCATAAAATAAAATGTCTAATTGATCTTAATGACATTACATTTTGAAGATATTTACGTGTATTTAATGATTAATACCTTTCATTATGTTTATTTTTAAGTGATTTAGATACCAAAGTTATTGCATAAGTACATAAATTTAAATATATAAAAATTTAGTAGCATATAAATATCCTTGAGTTTAATTTTAAAAGAGTATAAACATAAGAAATTAATCAAAATTTATATTACCTTGATTTCTTAAGAAGGTTAAGGATCTTAGTTTCATCATTTAGCCAAAATAATATGTGTGTGTGCGCGTGTGTGTTTATTTTTGAATCTGAATAGGACTTAAAGTCTCATCTTATTCGTGGGTACATACAACTCGGCTGAAGACTTAGTAATGTAAGAAGATGATTATAAAGAGAGTGTGAGATGAAAGAGGTTTCATATCATAGTTTTTCAAATGAAGAAAAAATTATTCCATACGGTCTTGCGTGCGGTGTCCGATCCGGACCGTAAATCACCTGATTTACGATCAGGATGTATTTCGGTGCGCCCACCTAAATTTTTTTTAAAAAAACTGAAATAATCATGGCTGTAGATCACCGTGATCTACGGTCAGGATCGGACACCGCATGCAGAGATGCATGCGGTGTCCAAATGAAGAACTAGAGAACATGAGGCAAAGAGTTCTACGAAAAAAAAAATTGGAGTCCCTCGGGAAAGGGAAATGAGGGAGAAATGAACAAGGAGAAGGGGGGGGGTGTGGAGAGAGAGATCCGGAGAGTCCCCCCTTTCTCTTTCCTTTTGTTGGCTCTTTTAAACGTGAGATAGAAAATAATATAAAATTATCAAAGTAAGACATCAAGAACTGTATTGTTGACTTCTCTCTAACATGGTCCATAACTATGAGGCATTGTAGAGTAATGTAAATATTGTTGGCACGGCGACCCAAGGTTGTTTGGGTGATGGGACCGAATCCCCAGTGTCGGGCGTGTCCTTCAATGAGAGAAGGACATGTCCACGCCGGTCATGTTGACTTCCTTGAATTACTATTTTTGTAGATATATGTTTAAATTGTCTCCTTGAGAAAGATGAACGAGTTGGATCACTCGTTTTGACTTGTGGGTTCGACAAGTGAGCTCAATTCAATTACTTTGGTTGATGAGCCGTGATTCAGCCAGATTAAAATTAATTAAAAATTTTTGTATATCGTTATTTGTCTGTGTGTGTAGAGAGAGAGAGAGAGAGAAATTTTTCATGAACTATTAATCTAATTGAGTTGGTGTGGTATAGTGTTTTTTATTGATTAATTAGCATCCAATTATTATCAATTTAATTATATGCAATTCTTCATTGTTCACATATAATAAGATATTTGAATAAGAAATAATGTATTTAACAAAAAAAAAATTAAGTCAATTAAGAATAAGACAATATAAGAATACTTAAGTATGTTATCACTTGAGTGAAAACAAATAATATATAAATTCTTGTATTATACTTCTTATGATGAAATTAATGAATATTATATAAAAACATTGAGAGAATATATCAATATTTTTTTTTCTATGAAATTACATATTTTGATAATAACTTTAAAATAGATTTAGTTTGGTAGAAAATTTTTGAATAATTAAATTTTCTATATTAAACAAAAATTATACATTTTTTTTTTGTAAATTACTTATATTTGTTTGGTTTGACACCAATTCTAAAAAAATATCCACTTTTATGTGAACTACTTTTTAATTTATTATTTTTATTTTTATTGCATTCAATTGTGGAATATCAAAGTTTTACAAAGGATATATTAAGAAGTTTATGTTAGAACTAAAAAAAATCACATTCAGTTTCAAGAGAAATAAACCATAGAATAACGGAAGCGTATCGAAGTCCATTAGATCGATTGCACAAGATATGATCCTCCAATCTGTAGATTTTCTAGAGTTTCTTTAGTTTCTTGTTGATGGGGTGCAAGAAAAGGATGTGTCTCTTTGCAAATCGAGGACCAGTACCCTTAAAAGTAACTAACAGGCGGTTACAAAAAAATTTTGTTTAATTCTAATTCTGTCCCTCATCAAATTAGAATTTGCACTTATGATATCCACACTACAATATCATGACAAATGTGCCCAAAGTCATAAACTTAATTCTAAATTAGACCACAAAAATTTTGACTTATTAAATGATGACCCAACACATTTATTAATTACATTGTAGTCCCAAAATTAATCCAACAATTTATAGTTTGGTTTTAATATCTTGATTTAAAATGCTACAGCTTCTACATGCAATATATTCATTATTACTCATTACTAAGGTGTAATTGAGCCAAGCCGACATTTGAGCCAGCTCAGAGTCAGCTCGATAAGTGACCCACAATTTGATCTTGCAAGTCAAGCTCGAGTCAGCCGCGACTTAACTAATTAGATCGTGAGACGGCATATTTATAAAAATATAATAATAATAACACTTAAAATATGATAAAATTTAATATTTTAATCATAATTCATTAAAAATATTAAATATATAGTATATATTTTATATTAAATAATTTTTATTATTTGTCTTCTATATGCTCATTTTAAATAAGGGGTTGGATGGATACCTCAACAAAGTTGTTCATCCCATCATCTCATGATAATGTTAGAAAATGTATTATACAACCTCTTTTTGTTTCTGAACAAGCATTAAATTGCTTTCCTTGCCCTATTCAAGCATCGTAACATATACAAGAGATAGCTTCTCTTTTGAATCAACTAGTCTTAACATTCTTATTAGTGGTCTAGTCAATTTGGACATAATCAAACAATCATTCTAGCACTTATTATCTAAAATGATAGTATGGACTTCTTTCCCTTTAACAATTCTTGCCAATTTTGAGTCCATATAATCCTTACTAGTAGCAAAAGATTGTAAATCATGTTTATGTTCATGCGCACTCTTCAATGTAATAAAAGCAGTAACAAATCAAGTATTTCCCAAACGCACTATTTTTATACATCCTGGTCATTTTCTTTATCCAGATAATAAAAAATGTGATTTTAAATAAATATTGTAATCCTTGATGCACCTTTGACAAGCTCTGTTACATTTGGTGTGTTACCTATATCCTTTAAAACTAAATTCGAACAATGCACAACATAAGAAGACTAATAAATTTTATCATATTTCTCAGGCAATTGCTCACTTGCTTTGTTATACTTTGTTACATTATGGATTGCTAGTTGAGCAACATTCTCTTGAAAATCCACTCAATGACTTTGAAAATTAAAGAGCATAGAGTAGTAGCATCTTTAATTGTGCCGAAAGCATCAACTAATGTCAAAAAAGTTACTCCACCTGGAAAATAAAGTATGAAGTTTATCAATTTTATACTCCCGGTATCAGTCTACCCATCAACACCTATCAAAAAGCATCATGTTTCTTTTCAACNTATATATATATATATATATATATATATATATATATATGTATGTATATATATATATATAGATATATCTATATATATATATATATCTATATATTAGCTTTCTATTAATTTTAAATAACATATTATTAGCTTTCTATTAAATTTTAAGAAAAACATAAAACGATAATTTCAATATCTAAAAAAACATATGTGTTTTCCACAGCCTGGAGCTAATGACTGCTGCTTGTGCTACTCGAACTAGATGAAACATCAATAACAACTGCAGGCGACGGTGCTGGTGTGTTAGTCACGACTGGTGGTTGTGATGATCTGTTAGTCGTGACAGGTGGCAATACTCTTATGATAGTTGCGACTGCCGGCGATGCCAGCGTGGTAATCAAGTATGGCGATGATGTTGGCATGGTAATCGCGACAGATGGAAATGCTGGTGTGGTAGTCGTGACTCAAGGCAGTACTAATATGTTGGGAGTCGAGGTGGAGGCTTGCTGAGGTGAGTCGACGTCAAGGCTTGCCTTCATAGTACCGCATCCACAACATGTCAGTGTTGACCTCATTTTTTGTGAGATCTAACTTCTTTCTCCTAGAACTTAGGATACAACCATAGGACTTTCCGGTTGACCATTGTGGAGGATTAGTGAGTATACTCACCCCACCTAGAAATTCATTACAAAATTTTGGCACGTAGCTCGGCTCATGTATTTCCATCCAAACTTGATCCAAAAACTCAAATTAATTTTCAAGCTATTAATGATCTTTAAGCTAAATTAATAGAGACTACTTTTGGATGTTAAATTCAATACTTTCAGGCTTGAAATTTCTTATATTATCAAACCCTGATGTGTCCTTGATTAGCTTTCCAATTTTGGCTTCATGTCTTTAGACCACACACCTTTTTGTGATAACATTCTTTATGACCATTTCGCAGAGCACTGCAGCTTAATGAAAAAAAAATATTTCTACTGAACAGTAGTGAAATGTCATAATAATCTAATCAGCATAAGATTCATACTTTGCTTAGCACTATCCAAAACATATTTTTTTTTTCCACATATGTCCGACAAAAAAATATTTGCATACATCGTTCGAATGCGAGTTGCGTCCAGACGACGGTCGTGATAGCTTGTGTCCAGACACCATACACAAAATTTTCTCTTTCTCCTACCACCATCTTGTATTAAAAATTGACCAAATTTGTAATAGATGGATTTAGGGGCTATAGCACTAATCTAAAAGTTGACCATACAGTTATATCCTATGATGCACAAATACTTCTAACTAAAGTGCTATGACACATCTCTGAATAATGTTGGACATGCATGTCTTAATGATATATTTTTATAAATAAAATAAAATAAGATTATTTCAAAGTTAAGCTTCTATGTTCGACTTTTCTATCCGATATCTTTTGAGCTCGAGCGATCGATCAATCGCTGGTCTGGGCTAATATTTCTATTATGAACATCTTAATTTTTGAAAGATAATTATATTAATTTTCTAATTATCTTTTTTATTATTCTTAATTATTTATTTCATTATATATATATATATATATAAGTTTAGAGATTCAATTAAGAATTCGTTTGATTGCACAAACTCTTAAATGGCATCGGCAACAGCACTGATACTGTAGGGCCTACTTTTGGCATTGCCAATATGGCCAAATGGCACCAACAAGGACCCATTTAACTATACTAAAATGGGGAGAAATGACACATTTTAATATAATTATTTTGCAGAATAGCTAAAAAGGTTAAAAAGAGAAAAACAAAGGGTAACATGTACTATTTTGAAAAATGGTATATGACAATGCTTCTTGTTTCTTTTCACATTTCTTTGAGGGTCTGATTAAAAGGCTATATGACACTAATAGCTTTCATGAAGAAATTACATGGTAGGTTATTATTTATAGTTTTTAAAATGTAATTTTAAAATATATGCCCAATATTCCTCATATGTATGATAATTGATTGTGAAATAATAGCCTTCTATGATTAAATTGTGATCAAATGATGGTGCGTTTATGCTAACTTGATCAATTAGTTTGAACTTAGGTATCTGCCGATAGTCTTGTACGCATGGACTAGTGAATGTCATTGCGGATGATATCTTTGATCGACAATCTAAATATATCGCATCACATGTTTTAAGGACTCGAGCGTATGTAAGATTTGAATTTTTTATGATCAATTGAGTTAGAATATTATTTTGAAAATTTTCACAAAAAATGATAATGATGCCTCATTATTTTTTTAGTAGATAAAGTCTCCTCTTTGAGAGAAGTATAGGGTTGCAAATGAAGACAAGCATAACTCTTTTCAAGCTTGAGCTTGTTTATAAAATTTGGACCGATTCGATCTTGAACTCATATTGAACTTTTGGGGTTGCATTCAAGTTTGAGCTTTTTTTAAAAATTCGAGCTTGAGCTCAAATCAAACTTTTGTGTTTTTATTCAGAATCAGTTCATTTACCATTACGACTATTTGAGTTAGGTTTAAGTTCATTTTGTATGATGATAATTGTGTCATTATCGAGTAAATTAATACGTGGTATTATCTAAAAAAAATTATGCCCTTCATAGTTACAACAATCTTATTCAAGAATCAGTGAGAAAGAACTGATGAATAAGAGAAGCAGAAATTAATCGTATTCAGTTACTATACAGAGTTCTTTATATCGAGAAGCTATTGTGGACGGACAACAATTATTGTTAACAGAAGTTTTTTAGATCAAGATGAAGAAAGAACACCAGTCGTACAATGTAGGTAGAGAGATTTTTAAAGTTAGTTATTTCCATTATGAGTGCTTAAAATCCCCCCTGAAACTAACAATATGTTTATTTCTATTATGAGTGCTTAAAATCCCCCCAGAAACTAACAATATGTTGTCGAGGTTGTTAGTTTGGAGCCGATATACTTGAAGGAAGCATTGGAGCAATCCCATTTTGTCGCCATCATATTGTGATCAGATTCATTAACCTCGGGCCTAGGGGTGTAAACGAACCGAACACGAACGAACAAAGCTTGTGTTCGTGTTCGGTTCGTTTAAAATTTAGTTTGTTTGAAATAAGCTCGTGTTCGTTTCTTAACGAACGAGCCGAACACGAACCGAACACGAGTTGTTCGCGAACGACGAGCCAGTTTGACATCCCTCACATTAATATATAAAAATAATATTATATATTAATTATATAACTTATATTATATAAATATATAAT
>JXCR01126836.1:18914-72658 GCA_002079205.1 Phalaenopsis hybrid cultivar | reverse complement strand
CACTGTTCGTGTTTGGTTCGTTTAACTAACCGAACGAAAAAAATTTGTTTGCGTTTGTCTCGTTTACTTATCGAACGAATCGAACACGAACTCATTGACGAACCGAACACGAACTGTTCGCGAACAACGAGCTTTTTTGACAGCCCTACTCGGGCCAACCGCGGCTGGTTGTGTAGGTTAATGAAAGTGGCTTAGTAAGTCTGACCAAGAATATGTCCCTTAACAAATCCTTACTCGATGTAAGCTAACAAACACCAATTATTTTTACCTTTCTTTGGTTTGCTAATTCTTGAGTACATCCGTCTAGACGAAATCTAGTGTCTTTGTTATGGCTCTAGTGCTAGATCAACGCGTTACTTTAACTCTTAATCATAATTACTAGAAAATTAGGAGTGTCATGTCCATGATTAGTGTGGACTAAACGTCTTGGGCCTGCTTGTTTCCTCGGTGGTGAAGTACGCCCTTTGTTGTACCATCCAGAAGTTTCCCCAGGTTCATTAATATTCTTAACTAACGGATTCTGCAGAACAATGCCTTGGCTAAAAACTAAGTTCTGGGACTAGCCTCTTAGAAACCTTTCCAGGTTAAGACATTGAAAAATAGATAAAATGATAATTAAGTTCATCTCCTTTCTGGTTCATTGATCCTATTCCACCATGTTTGATTCAACAGTTTAATGCTTTGGCTGAGTAAATACTGCTCGTTAGTATTAATCATTGGATACATGTAGTGGACCCCTTGAAGACCCACTGCCCACAGATAATCTTCAAGTTTCGATTAATTTTCATGTTTATATACAACTCCACAAAGTCTATCTATTCAAACTAATCATTATGTTCACTCTTGGTTTGAATGTGACTCACCGTTCTTTCTATCCTAAGATCTACATGTTTACTAGATTAGAACTTCTCCTCTGATTAGCTCCTAATTAGATGTAAATCTATGTAGTTTTTTTATCTTGATTTATTCATCGTATTCGCCTCTTATATTGGATGTGAGTCCATATGACTTTCCATTCTAAAGTGTTCAGGTTTACCCAGATAATGAAAATTTTAAATCCCAAGATACATGAATTCCCAACCCCCGAATTAATGAATTTCAATCAATTAACTAAATGAATTCCAAACCCCCAATTAAATGAATTCCAAACCCCTAAATTATTGAATTTTAAGCCATTAAATAATGAATTGCAAAACCTTAAATTAATGAATTTCAAAACCCCAAATCGATGAATTTTAAACCCTTAAAACAATGAATTTCAATTCCCAAATGAATAAATTTAAAACCTCAAAACTTCGAAACTTAAATCCTCAAATAAAACCCCTAAATTTTAAAATCTCCAACATAAATTTAAATAAAAATTTCCAAAATCATGAATTATGAAAAACTTCATAGTTTTTCAAATCTAAATCAGAACTTCAATCTTCAAATTATGTTCTAAAATTCAAAACTTTGATGTTGAACAACAATGACTTTACTCTAGAATTAGGTCGACTTTTTCAATCAGCACCAATATGTGCATCGTACTTTTCATGGCCCACCACATATATTGAAGGTCCGTTTATTAACTTTACTACATTTAAGGAATTGAAGATCATGATAAAAAAGCAAAGTGGAAATAAAATCAAGCATTTTCACTAATAATGAGTTGGAGTTTTGTTAAAGAGAATTTAATACCTTCTGTAAATAACGCCTCAGTAAATGGTGTAGCAGAGCAAATGAACATGATTATAATGTTGAAGGTTTGTTTCATGCTCTCCAATATCAAGCTATCTAAGTCATTTTGGGTCGAAGTTGCTTCTACAACATATTACTAGGTAAATCACTTTCCTTCCATTATTGCTGATCACAAAAAATACTCCACAAGAAATCTAGTCAAGTAAATCTACAGATTAATCTAATTTACAAAGTTTTGGTTGTCCCATATATGCTCATATTTATTAATAATAATAAATTAATGCCTAGATTTATAAAATATATATTTCTTAGTTATAAAACTGGAATTAAAGATTATGAGTTATAGTTTTAAGAAACCAGGAAACTTATTATTAGTAGAGATGTTGTATTTGATGAGTTTATCATGTTGCATACAAAATCTACTACTAAATCTAAAAATGATGATTTGAAAGAAATGTTTAGCAGAAAAGTGGAGCTTCAGATTGATACACAGGTACATCCTCAGGTATAACTTCTAATTCAAATTCAGATAATCATGATGTTGTTATGTTCCCACCATCACGCTAGCAAGTATTCTATTATCAAGAATAAAATAAGAAGAGAAATAAACCCGCTCGGGATGTATGGTGAGGCTGATTTGATTGCTTATTCTCGAAATGTAGCTGAAGGTATCTTTTTGCAGTAAAGAACCTTTAGGTATAAAGAAGATGTAAATTCAGTTGACTCTAATAAGTGAATGATTGTTATGCATGAGGAGGCTAAATCTCTACAAAAAAAAAAAATAGAACTTGGGATTTGGTCAAATACTCAAGGTAAGAATTTTTGTTCATTGCAAATGAGTGTTTAAGAAAAAGGAAGGCATTTTAGGTGTTGAAAATGCATGATATAAGGCTAAATTTGTTGCAAAGGCATTCAATCAAAATTTAAGTGTAGACTTTATATATGTATTTTCTCCAGTACCCAAACAAAGCTCAAGTTGAGCTTTACTTTGTATTGTCGCTAAGAATAATCTTTAGCTTAATCACTTAGATGTAAATACTATTTTTTTGCATTGAGAGCTTGAAGAGGACATCAATATATAGCTCTTTGAGGATTCCATGGCACATAAAAAGAAGATCATGTTTGTTTGTTGAAGAAATCTCTTTATGATTTGAAACTGATATTAGATATTTGACTCATTCATGATTGCTCATGAGCTTAATAGTATTTAGGATATTTGTGTTTACTTCAAGAAAAATAATAAAGGATGATTTATCTACTTGCTCTTATATGTCGATGAAATGTTGATAGCAGCTAAGGATAAAGAAGATATCAAGGCATTAACAGCTCAACTGAGTAGCGAGTCTGAGATAATGGATTTGGGATCTGCAAAGAAAATAAATGACATGAATATTCAGCAAGATAGAAACACATATAAATTATTTCTAAGTCAAAAAATGTACATTGAAAAGGTTTTGTACATATTTGAAATGTAAAATACCTAGCATGTTAGTACTCCATTAACTCCAAATTTTAGACTTTATGTTTTTCTCGGTTCTTTTTAGATCTCAGAGTCACCAGTCTGCCTTTTTGTATGTCATCGTATAATTTTCCTATTCAAGTAAGTCTCCTTCCCGAACCAGATGAATGACTCGAAAAGGAGAGGAATCGAATAGTGAACTAACGTATAACAACAAATAGACAAACAAATCAACAAAGAAAGGAGACAAAATGCTTATATAGGGATAATCCTCGTGTGATGGGTCAAGAGTATACGTCCAAACAAAATCAGATTGAAGTACCTCGAAAACAACACCACGAACAGAATCTCTATATAAGACACCCGTAATCAGAGAACCAAAAAGAACATTTTTTGTTCTGGGGTCAAAAGTTTCCCAAATGAATGTATTCCTACTGGTTAATTACATCTCAGGGGATGCCCAAGAAGACTCTCGATGGAAGGAGTTTCGCTTTACCATCATGAACATGGGGTGTAGGTTATCAAAAGGTGATTATTTCGTATGGAATGGTCTCGATGCTTTGAAGTTCACGTTGTGCCATCGGATGGAGAGTGAATCTCCCACGTCCAATTGGGTAGCGGTTTCTCAGCTCACAAAACCTACAAAATAACCATAAATCACTTCAACGGGGGTACCCCAATACATCATAGCACATCCGGACCGTAAGGGCAGAGGACAAATTGTTCTATCCCAAACAGGCGTCTGCTTATCGACATTAGGCCGTCAAAGTGACATCAACGATGTCAAAGGAGCAGAAGTGGCTCAGCAGGGGTAGTTAAAAGTCAGGGAAGAGTAATCCTATGAGGTAGAGGTAGCCAGGTCGAGGTACCACGGACCCGTCATCCCAAGCCACTAGGACCCTAAGTCCATCTGATCGTGAAGGTAGTCGACCCAACATGTCCTGAGATGCCCGGTCAGTAATCCGTGAATTACATCATCCACGGGAACCTCGGTAGCCCTAAGTTCAAAGGAAGAAAACTATATCTTATGACTATAAACTAGAGCTCCAAGAGGTGACATTTATACATGCTGAGGTGGCAAGGATGCCTCAAGAAAGAAGAGAAAGTGGAGGTTCAGCTACAAAGCTGGAAATGGGTGGCAATGATGCCTCAAGAAAGAAAAGAAAGTGGAGGTTCAACTACAAAGCTGGAAACGCTGTAGCAAAGACGCCTCAGGAAAGAAGAGAAAGTGGAGGTTCAGCTACAAAGCTAGAAACACTCTAAAAGGACTTACACCCCGTCTGGGTCGGGGAGCCTTCTAACACCCTAGGCGCACTAGACAACAACTTATATGAATGTATATTTGGTCAGTCTGGTTGGAGAAGTACGGAGAATCCTCCTCGAGATATGCAAATATGAATGCAGTTATCTAGAGCGGTTCTAAGTATTGTGGAGGCCCTATTAATATATGTAAGAAAGTAAATGTTGCAATTTTTAAATCTTGAATATTTTAATCCTAAATTTTATTATCTTGAATATATTATTTAGGATTTTGCAGAAAATTAGGAATTTAAGTCCTAAAGAGCTTATGTTATATCGTGAAATTCTAGATAAAACACAGAAAGAAAATAAGGAAAACACATGCAAGTGCAGACATGCAACATGATGCAAAAAATAAAATAAGTCCAATCAAAATAATAAACAGGCTTATGCCGTTGGGACGACAACATATTCTAGAAAAGAAAAAGGCGGTCGAACTCCGCATATACATGTCCAGTTCTATTTCTATACATCAATACAAAATGCAGAATTAAGATAAGGGGCAAGAGCATCTGCTCTTGATCCCCTCCACATGGTTCTCATGCTAACGTCTTGGAACTCGTGCCCGTATCTTATTTCTGCTATAGGACTCTCCTAAACTCTAAAATTACATAGAGAAAAGAAAAAGACCCAATCCTACATGAAAATAAGTGTCAGTGGAAAAAATGCACATAACGTATCATGAGCCATACCTTAAAAATGAGGGAGCTAATAACACCTGCAAGCAAAAGGGTCATAAATCATTATTTGCTCCCCCCAAGAGCGGTGTCTGTGTGTGTGCATATAAATAGACTTAGCTCCATGCAAAAGAATGCCTTAACATACTGCCATACATATGCAACATGCAGTCACACCATAGGCACAATGCAAAAGAAAGATGTCTGGCTAGGGCAACCGATCCAGCAGAAAACAATAGTCAGACATCAAAAAGACTATCTAACATCATAAATCTTAGCCTTGCACACCATCTAACTAAAAGTACATCAACCTAGTATCTAAGTGCGGGGTAAGTCCGGGTATGGTATGACTTTGACGGGTTCACTTTACTGGCCCCATCCTTAGGATCCAAAGAATCTAAAGAGTACCACAAAATGGGATGACACCAGTTAGATTCATTAGATTCTTAGCACAGTCATACTTATGTCAGTCCCGATGACTTAACTCGCATTGCTCATCGGGATTGACCCAACAAGCAATGCTCATTAAGACTTCACGACCAACACGGGAGTCACTCTCCTAACGATTTTGGCTCACTATCCATGCCAAACATGCAAATACAGATGATTAATCAAAACATAAGTGATGATTATATCATGGGGCAAGGATTCAAACAAAGGTGGGCATATCGTAGTGGCAGTGGCTCTAAGATGGGCATGTTGTGGTGGAAACAGCCCGAAGAGGTATGTCGATAAGACAGTGACCTGTAAAGAGTAGGCATGTTGTGACGGCAAGGGCCCCAAAAAGATGGGGATGCCGTGGTGGCAGTGGCCCTAGGAGGTATGCTGATAAGGCAATGAAAACAAAGGTGGGCATACCGTAATGATAGTAGCCTTAAGAAGATGGACATGTCGTGGTGGCAGCGGTCCCAGGAGGTATGCTGATAAGGCAGTGACCTGTAAAGAGTCGGCATGTCGTGAGGGTAGGGGCCCCAGAAAGATGGGGATGTTGTGGTGGCAGTGGTCCCATGAGGTATGCCAATAAGGAAATAACCTAACGAAATGGGCATGTCATGACGTCAAGGGCCCGAAAGATGGGCATGCTATTGTGACAGCGGCCCCAGGAGGTATGCCGATAGGGCAGCGATTTATAAAGGGTAGGCATGATGTGACAGCAGGGGCCCCAGAAAGATGAGCATGCTATAGTGGCAGTGGCCTCAAGAAATGTGCAACTCAGACATATGATCATAATCATACAGACATACAGGTGCAACATGGGATGCAATAATGTATTCATGCATATGTGCTACAATATGCAAAAATGCAAACACACATGCAAGACAATATGGTGGTGCAGGTAGTTGGTCGATTGGGTCGAGGAATCCTGTCGAGCTAAAGTGTCATGCCAACCGGCTCAAGGAAACCGATTGAATGAAGTGGGATGCCCGTCGGGTCATACAGACATTTCACTCGTTAGGCTGGGGCGGTCGGTCAGAGCGAAGTGAAATACTCGTTAGGCTGGGGCGACCGGTCAGAGCGAAGTAAAGTGCTCATCGGGCCGGGGTGGCCAGACGAAGCGAAGTGAAATGCTTGTTGGACCGGGACGACCGGACGAAGCGAAGTGAAATGCTCGTCGGACTGGGGCGGTCGGATGAGGTGAAGTGACGTGCTATGTAATATGCAAAATGCAACATGCAAACATATACATGTAATAAAGAGTCATTCCCATGCTAACGTCCTCACTGGGGAATCTAGGATCGATATATAAAAAGATGGTGATTGTCGTCTTTGCTTTGGCGAGGCAAGTGGGGAACTTCTCCCTGGATCTCCAAAGGGAGAGTTTTTCATCTCGTCATGAAACGTGCTAGCAACAACACTCTTCCCAATTTCACGATGCCTCCGAGTTTCGCAAAATGAGCTAATGACTCACATTTTCTCATTTTGCAAAAATCTACTTTTCGATCTTTCTAAAAGATCGGGACAACCAAAGCGAAGGTGAGCGAATGGAGCTCCAACTTCTAGGATTTTTGTGCTAGGGCTAACAGTCAAATAAGATTTAATCGGCTATCGTAGGAAAATTAGTTGCACAAGGAAATTCTATCTTATAGGTCACTTATATGAAAACAATCGATCATTCACATAGGTGCGCCGCCGCGCCGGCTTGCGCAGGCTCATACACCCCGTGTGGACAATCGAACCCACACGCCTATCACATCTACAACTTAAGGCCGGCTAGGAAATAAAATGTGAAAGGGAAGAAAGATTATACCATCGCGTAGTTTGCACAAAGCCTATAGAACTCCAGCGGGAGCTTGCACGTGTGGTGGAAGTCCTTCGTACCCTCCCGAACGATGTTGATGTTCGCTATCCGGGGAGGTGACGGATGCTGGCTTATCGGTGGTTAGCGCCGAAAGCGAAGGAGATGTGGGAGCAAGTCCAAAAAAATTGAAGCTTTTCCTCACCGTTTTACTCCGGCGAAAACACAACACCGGCAAGACAAAAGCCAGCGAGATGAAGTAAATCCGGTGAGGTTTGGCGGGGTTGACCGAGAAGAAGATGATGATGATGATGATGAAAAAGAAGAAGGAGAAGAAGAAGAAGCCGGCGGCGAGCGATTCGGAAGGGAAGGGACAGCGAGCCTTTCACGAAAATCAGAAATGGGAGAAAGCTTCCTCTCTGTCGCGAATGGGAGGCAGAGGGGCCAGCCTTTTCGCGAAACGGGAAGGAACTTTTCGCAAAACGGGAGAGAGAGAGGGAGAAGAGGCGCGGCTGTTAAAGAAAAAGCCGATTTTTTTCTTCTTTTTTCTTTTTTTTAATTGATGCTAACACTTTCATCAGTCTTATGTTCACAATCGGATGACGAGGTTTAATATATGTCTTGAGATTTGTATTTCATTATAGTGGGATCCCTCATTTATTACATGGCATGTTCTCATCAGACTTATCATATACAGGCAATGCGGTTAGTATATATATATATATATGAGTAATTCGGGTAAAGAATATTAGAACGTGGATATCTATGTGGAACAAAATTTACTTATTTGTAGTTTGGGAGAGCTACATATAAAGTCATTGGCAGGATTGATTCAAGTTTTGACAGAGATCTTGGTAGAAGGAGATCACTTACATGATATATGTTTACTATTGGCGGTTGTGTGCTTAGCCGGAAAACTACATTACAGACAATAATGACACTATTTATATGACAATTGCTGAAGCTTGCAAAGAAGGTCTCTCGTCGAAAGGTCAATTTGAAAAGCCTAGTAAATATTTGAAGATAACCCCATTGATGTGCTATAATCAGAGTGTTATTCATCTTAACAAAGATCAAATGTTTCATGAGAGAACTATGCAAAATGATGTTTGTTATCACTTCATTAATTAAGTTATCGCTCGTAGCAATATTGTTGTCAGCAAGATAAGTATCCATGACAATCCTGCGGATATGATGACTAAAGCACTTCTAATAGCCAAGTTTGAGCATTTCTTAGACTTGGTATCATTTCTGATCATTAGAACTTTATAGAAGATGTGGAGAAAATTCTATTCTATATTCTTTGAATTTTTTGTCAAGGTGGAGATTGATAAATTTGTAATTTTGTGGGTCTCGCTTATCATCTCATAAGTAAATAATAATCACACATATTGACGCTTCAAAAGAAAATTATGATCACATGGATTGATTGTTTCAACTTTTACATCAAGCTTACAATAATCTTTAGTTTGCAAGCAATGTGCTATTGCTTTACCGACTCTCTTTTAATTATTTTCTTATTTGACCGTGAATCCTCCTTCTTTGCCTGTGGATTCTTCAATCTTATATTTTTCACATAAGTTTATGTTATTTATTTTTATTTGATTATTTGTTACATCAATTAAAAATTAAATTCTAACAATGCATATAAGAAAGTAAATTTTAAATGATAGACACATAAATATGTTGCATGCAACCCCCTAATTGAAATTTGGATACAAAAGTATTGAATGAAATGGGACAAAAGAGTTTAGGGAGACTGACAAGGACAGCAACAGTGCTGTGATATGACGCTTCACATTTCATGAAAGATTTACATGCTCTTGCTCTCTTTCATGTATCTCTGGCCTCTTGTCATGAACTTCTGAACCATTGTACTTTGAAGAGCTTGCTGATAAACAGGTCTAGACAAGCCAAGCGTGACAAGGTTTATATGATCCCGTGTGCCTTGTAATTATTACATTTTTTTTTATGTACTTATCTATTCAGAATGTTCCCATAAAATAAAATGTCTAATTGATCTTAATGTCATTACATTTTGAAGATATTTACATGTATTTAATGATTAATACCCCTCATTATATTTATTTTAAAGTGATTTAGATACCAAAGAATTCCATCAGTACATAAATTTAAATATTAAAAATTTAAATATATAAAAATTTAGTAGCATATAAATATCCTTGAGTTTAATTTTAAAAGAGTATAAAAGGATCTTACTTTCATCATTTAGCCAAAATATTGTGTGTTGTGTGCGTATTGTTGAATCCGAATAGGACTTAAAGTCTCGTATTATCCATAGGTACATACAACTTGGCTGAAGGCTTAGTAATGTAAGAAGATGATTATAAAGAGAGTGTGAGATGCAAGAGATTCTGTATCACAGTTTTTCAAATGAAGAACCAGAGAGCATGAGGTGGAAAGTTCTCAGAAAAAAAATTCGGATTCCCCCAGGAAAGGGAAATGAGGGAGAAATAAAGAGAGATAGAGAGGGAGATCCGGAGAGTCCCCCCTTTCTCTTTCCTTTTGTTGGCTCTTTTAAACATGAGATAGAAAATAATATAAAATCATCAAAGTAAGACATCAAGAACTGTATTGTTGACTTCTCTCTAGCATGGGTCATAACTATGAGGCATTATAGACTAATGTAAATATTGCTGGCACGGCGACCCAAAGTTGTTTGGGTGATGGGACTGAATCCCCAGAGTCAGGCGTGTCCTTCAATGAGAGAAGGACATGTCCACGTCCGTCATGTTGACTTCCTTGAATTACTATTTTTGTAGATATATGTTTAAATTGTCTCCTTGAGAAAGATGAACGAGTTGGATCACTCGTTTTGACTTGTGGGCTCGACAAGTGAGCTCAATTCAATCACTTCGGTTGATGAGCTGTGATTCAGCCAGATTAAAATTAATTAAAAATTTTTGTATATCGTTATTTGTCTATGTGTGTGTAGAGAGAGAGAGAGAGATAGATTTTTCATGAACTATTAATCTAATTGAGTTGGTGTGGTATAGTGTTTTTTATTGATTAATTAGCATCCAATTTTTATCAATTTAATTATATGCAATTCTTCATTGTTCACATATAATAAGATATTTGAATAAGAAATAATGTATTCAACAAAAAAAAAAATTTAAGTCAATTGAGAATAAGACAATTGGTTAAATACCTTAGTTTTTATAAGAATAATTAAGTCTATTATCACTTGAGTGAAAACAAATAATATATAAATTCTTGTATTATACTTCTTATGCTCAAATTAATGAATATTATATAAAACATTGAGAGAATATATCAATATTTTTTCTATGAAATTCCATATTTTGATAATAACTTTAAAATAGATTCAATTTGGTAGAAATTTTTTGAATAATTAAATTTTCTATATTAAACAAAAATTATACATTTTTTTTTGTTTTGTGAATTACTTATATTTGTTTGGTTTGACACCAATTCTCAAAAAACATCCACTTTTATCTTAACTACTTTTTATTTTATTATTTTTATTTTTATTGCATTCAATTGTGGAATATCAAAGCTTTACAAATGATATATTAAGAAGTTTATAGTTTGGTTTTAATATCTTGATTTAAAATGCTACAACATCTAACTGCAATATATTCATTATTAGTCATTACTAAGGTGTAATTGAGCCAAGCCGGNCTGAAGCTTGCAAAGAAGGTCTCTCGTCGAAAGGTCTATTTGAAAAGCCTAGTAAATATTTGAAGATAACCACATTGATGTGTTATAATCACAGTGTTATTTATCTTAACAAAGATCAAATGTTTCATGAGAGAACTATGCAAAATGATGTTCGTTATCACTTCATTAATTAAGTTATCGCTTGTAGCAATATTGTTGTCAGCAAGATAAGTGTCCATGACAATCCTGCGGATATGATGACTAAAGCACTTCTAATAGCCAAGTTTGAGCATTTCTTAAACTTGGTATCATTTCTGATCATTATAACTTTATAAAAGATGTAGAGAAAATTCTATTCTATATTCTTTGAATTTTTTGTCAAGGTGGAGATTGATAAATTTGTAATTTTGTGAGTCTCGCTTATCATCTCATAAATAAATAATAATCACACATATTGACGCTTTAAAAGAAAACTATGATCACATAGATTGAAGGTTTCAACTTTTACATCAAGCTTATAATAATCTTTAGTTTGCAAGCAATGTGCTATTGCTTTACCGGCTCTGAATCCTCCCTCTTTGCCCGTGGTTTCTTCCATCTTATATTTTTCACATAAGTATGTTATTTGTTTTTCTTTGATTATTTGTTACATCAATTAAAAATTAAATTCTAACAATGCATATAAGAAAGTAAAATTTAAATGATAGACACATAAATATGTTGCATGCAACCCCCTAATTGAAATTTGGATACATAAGTGTTGAATGACATGGGACAAAAGAGTTTAGGGACACTGACAAGGACAGCAACAGTGCTGTGATATGACCTTGCACATTTCATGAAAGATTTACCTGCTCTCTTTCATCTTTCTCTCGGCCTCTTCTCATGAACTTCTTAACCATTGTACTTTGAAGAGCTTGCTGATAAACAGATCCAGACAAGCCAAGCGTGACAAGGTTTATCTGATCCCGTGTGCCTTGTAATTATTACATGTTTTTTTTATGTACTTATCTATTCAGAATGTTCCCATAAAATAAAATGTCTAATTGATCTTAATGTCACTACATTTTGAAGATATTTACGTGTATTTAATGATTAATACCTTTCATTATATTTATTTTTAAGTGATTTGGATACCAAAGTTATTCCATAAGTACATAAATTTAAATATATAAAAATTTAGTAGCATATAAATATCCTTGAATTTGATTTTAAAAGAGTATAAACATAAGAAATTAATCAAAATTTATATTAGCTTGATTTCTTAAGAAGGTTAAGGATCTTACTTTCATTATTTAGCCAAAATATTGTGTGTTGTGTGTGTGTATTGTTGAATCCAAATAGGACTTAAAGTCTCGTATTATCCATAGGTACATACAACTTGGCTGAAGACTTAATAATGTAAGAAGATGATTATAAAGAGAGTGTGAGATGCAAGAGATCGCAAGAGATCCCGTATCACAGTTTTTCAAATGAAGAACCAGAGAGCATGAGGTGGAAAGTTCTCAGGAAAAAAATTTGGAGTCCACCAGGAAAGGGAAATGAGGGAGAAATAAAGAGAGATAGAGAGGGAGATCCGAAGAGTCCCCTCTTTCTCTTTCCTTTTGTTGGCTCTTTTAAACATGAGATAGAAAATAATATTAAATCATCAAAGTAAGGCATCAAGAACTGTATTGTTGGCTTCTCTCTGACATGGTCCATAACTATGAGGCATTGTAGAGTAATGTAAATATTGCTGGCACGGCGACCCAAAGTTGTTTGGGTGATGGGACCGAATCCCTAGTGTCGGGCATGTCCTTCAATGAGAGAAGGACATGTCCACGTCGGTCATGTTGACTTCCTTGAATTACTATTTTTGTAGATATATGTTTAAATTGTCTCCTTGAGAAAGATGAACGAGTTGGATCACTCGTTTTGACTTGTGGGCTCGACAAGTGAGCTCAATTCAATCACTCTGGTTGATGAGTCGTGATTCAGCCAGATTAAAATTAATTAAAAATTTTTGCATATCGTTATTTGTCTATGTGTGTGTAGAGAGAAAGAGAGAGAGAGAGAGAGAGAGAGAGAGAGAGAGAGAGAGAGAAATTTTTCATGAACTATTAATCTAATTGAGTTGGTGTGGTATAGTGTTTTTTATTGATTAATTAGCATCCAATTATTATCAATTTAATTATATGCAATTCTTCATAGTTCACATATAATAAGATATTTGAATAAGAAATAATGTATTTAACAAAAAAAAAAATTAAGTCAATTGAGATAAGAATACTTAAGTATGTTATCACTTGAAAACAAATAATATATAAATTCTTGTATTATACTTCTTATGATCAAATTAATGAATATTATATAAAAACATTGAGAGAATATATCAATATTTTTTCTATGAAATTCCATATTTTGATAATAACTTTAAAATAGATTTAGTTTGGCAGAAATTTTTTCAATAATTAAATTTTCTATATTAAACAAAAATTATACATTTTTTTTGTTTTGTGAATTACTTGAATTTGTTTGGTTTGACACCAATTCTCAAAAAATATCCACTTTTATGTGAACTACTTTTTATTTTATTATTTTTTATTTTTATTGCATTCAATTGTGGAAAATCAAAGTTTTACAAAAAATATATTAAGAAGTTTATGTTAGAACTAAAAAAAATCGCATTCAGTTTCAAGAGAAATAAACCATAGAATAGCGGAAGCGTATCGAAGTTCATTAGATCGATTGCACAAGATATGATCCTCCAATCTGCAGATTTTCTAGATTTTCTTTAGTTTCTTGTTGATGGGGTGCAAGAAAAGGATGTGTCTCTCTGCAAATCGAGGACCATTACCCTTAAAAGTAACTAACAGGCGGTTACAAAAAAATTTTGTTTAATTCTAATTCTGTCCCTCATCAAATTAGAATTTGCACTTATGATATCCACACTACAATATCATGACAAATGTGCCCAAAGTCATAAACTTAATTCTAAATTAGACCACAAAAATTTTGACTTATTAAATGATGACCCAACACATTTATTAATTACATTGTACTCCCAAAATTAATCCAACAGNAATTTTGACTTATTAAATGATGACCCAACACATTTATTAATTACATTGTAGTCCCAAAATTAATCCAACAATTTATAGTTTGGTTTTAATATCTTGATTTAAAATGCTACAGCTTCTACATGCAATATATTCATTATTACTCATTACTAAGGTGTAATTGAGCCAAGCCGGCATTTGAGCCAGCTCAGAGTCAACTCGATAAGTGACCCACAATTTGATCTTGCAAGTCAAGCTCGAGTCAGCCGCGACTTAACTAATTAGATCGTGAGACGGCATATTTATAAAAATATAATAATAAAAACACTTAAAATATGATAAAATTTAATATTTTAATCATAATTCATTAAAAATATTAAATATATAGTATATATTTTATATTAAATAATTTTTATTATTTGTCTTCTATATGCTCATTTTAAATAAGCGGTTGGATGGATACCTCAACAAAGTTGTTCATCCCATCATCTCATGACAATGTTGGAAAATGTATCATACAACCTCTTTATGTTTCTGAACAAGCATTAAATTGCTTTCCTTGCCCTATGCAAGCATCGTAACATATACAAGGGATAGCTTCTCTTTTGAATCAACTAGTCTTAACATTCTTATTAGTGGTCTAGTCAATTTGGACATAATCAAACAATCATTCTAGCACTTATTATCTAAAATGATAGTAACGACTTCTTTCCCTAAAACAATTCTTGCCAAGTTTGAGTCCATATAATCCTTACTAGTAGCAAAAGATTGTAAATCATGTTTATGTCCATGCACACTCTTCAATGTAATAAAAGCAGTAACAAATCAAGTAGTTCCCGAACGCACTATTTTTATACATCCTGGTCATTTTCTTTATCCAGATAATAAAAAATGTGATTTTAAGTAAATATTGTAATCCTTGATGCACCTTTGACAAGCTCTGTTACATTTGGCGTGTTACCTATATCCTTTAAAATTAAATTCGAACAATGCACAACTTGAGAAGACTAATAAATTTTATCATATTTCTCAGGCAATTGCTCAATTGCTTTGTTATCTTTGTTACATTATGGATTGCTAGTTGAGCAACATTCTCTTGCAAATCCACTCAATGACTTTGAAAATTAAAGAGCATAGAGTAGTAGCATCTTTCATTATGCCGGAAGCATCGACTAATGTCAAAAAAGTTACTCCGCCTGGAAAATAAACTATGAAGTTTATCAATTTTATACTCCCGGTATCCATCTACCCATCAACACCTATCAAAAAGCATCATGTTTANACTTAACTAATTAGATCGTGAGACGGCATATTTATAAAAATATAATAATAATAACACTTAAAATATGATAAATTTTAATATTTTAATTATAAGTTATTAAAAATATTAGATATATAGTATATATTTTATATTAAATAATTTTTATTATTTGTCTACTATATGCTCATTTTAAATAAGCGGTTGGATGGATACCTCGACAAAGTTGTTCATCCCATCATCTCATGATAATGTTAGAAAATGTATTATACAGCCTCTTTATGTTTCTGAACAAGCATTAAATTGCTTTCCTTGCCTTATACAAGCATCGTAACCTATACAAGGGATGGCTTCTCTTTTGAATCAACTAGTCTTAACATTCTTATTAGTGGTCTAGTCAATTTGGACATAATCAAACAATCATTCTAGCGCTTATTATCTAAAATGATAGTAACGACTTCTTTCCCTTTAACAATTCTTGCAAAAGATTGTAAATCATGTTTATGTCAATGCGCACTCTTCAATGTAATAAAAGCAATAACAAATCAAGTATTTCCCAAACGCACTATTTCTATCCGTCCTGATCATTTTCTTTATCCAGATAATAAAAAATGTGATTTTAAATAAATATTGTAATCCTTGGTGCACCTATGACAAGCTCCGTTACATATGGCGTGTTACCTGTATCTTTTAAAATTAAATTTGAACAATGGACAACATAAGAAGACTAATAAATATTATCATATTTCTCAGGCAATTGCTCACTTGCTTTTTTATACTTTGTTACATTATCGATTGCTAGTTGAGCAACATTCTCTTGCAAATCCACTCAATGACCTTGAAAACTAAAGAGCATAGAGTAGTAGCATCTTTCATTATGCTGGAAGCATCAACTAATGTCAAAAAAGTTACTCCATCGGGAAAATAAGCTACGAAGTTTATCAATGTTATACTCCCAGTATCAGTCTACCCATCAACACCTATCAAAGAGCATCCTGTTTCTTTTCAACTACATCTATTAGACTCAACAAAAAGCTAACATTCTTCTTTTCAATCTCTTTGCAAATTAACTCTCATTTTATGACAAGATGGCAGTTGATATCCTGGACCAACTACAACTATTGCATCAACTGCATATTGAGCATAAATAGAATTCAAAGAATTTAAGGGAATTCAACTATAAAAAATCCACCTTAAAATTGCCAAACAAGTTCTTAGTACAACCTTTTGGATGCTAAAACACTTCATCAAGGGGGTTGCGCTCTTGGCTCCGGGAGCAAAGTACTTGTCAACTTCATCTATTTTCATATTTCCTTTATCTAAGCATTTTGATGAAGAACATTTCTCTTCTTCACAGAAACCAATATATTCACCATATGAGTGTAAATTTCTCTGCCCTCTTGAGTCTCTTTTCATTTTGTGAGATATGTTTTTCAAAAATTACTTGCATTGGTGATAAACAACATGTGGAACATTTTTGTATGAAGCAATGTTGTTGGAAAAAAATCTAGTTATAAAAAGCTACAAGTACAATGCAGATTCGCTATAGCAAATGCAAAGTAATCAACTCAACAACACATCTATAAATTATGAAAGAAATCTTTCAAATAACAAATAATGATAATCTCTCCTACCTTCTACTCATTGTTTTGCTGGATTTCAGAGTGCTACATTCGCTAATCCATTTATTGTTGGTCCCATTTCATTACTTTTGAATCTAAATAAAGAGTGTCGAGACGTTTGTGGATGGTCATGAAGCCTTAGGCTGACATTGTGAAGTACTAGGCAGGATTGTATTGGATCAGGCCTTGTATTCTCTGCAAAGCAGCTCCTGCTAGGCAGTATGGAATTGGGACAAAAACTAAAAATGGCACTGTTGCTGGATTTCAAAATGTTGTAATCACTCGTACATCTGATGTTGTTCCCACTTCATCACTATTGAATTCAAAGAAAGACTATCCAGATGCTTGTGGATGGGTGTGAACATAGCAGAAGCCTTAGGCTGAGGCTGGGAAGACAAGGCTAGAATGAACTAGGTCGGTCAGAACTAGGGTTGTCAAAAAAGCTCGTTGTTCGCGAACGGTTCGTGTTCCNGCATTTTGATGAAGAACATTTCTCTTCTTCACAGAAACCAATAAATTCACCATATGAGTGTAAATTTCTCTGTCCTCTTGAGTCTCTTTTCATTTTATAAGATATGTTTTTCAAAAATTACTTGCATTGGTGATAAACAACAACATGTAGAACATTTTTGTATGAAACAATATTGTTGGAAAAAAAATCTAGTTATAAAAAGCTACAAGTACAATGCAGATTCGCTATAGCAAATGCAAAGTAATCAACCCAACAACACATCTATAAATTATGAAAGAAATCTTTTAAATAACAAATAATGATAATCTCTCCTACCTTCTACTTGTTAATTTGCTGGATTTCTGAGTGCTATATTCGCTAATCCATTTATTGTTGGTCCCACTTCATTACTTTTGAATCTAAATAAAGATTGTCGAGACGTTTGTGGATGGTCATGAAGCCTTAGGCTGACATTGTGAAGTACTAGACATGAATGTATTGGATCAGGCCTTGTATTCTTTGTAAAGCAGCTCCTGCTAGGTAGTATGGAATTGGGACAAAAACTAAAATTGGCACTGTTCCTGGATTTCAAAATGTTGTGATCAATCGTACATCTGATGTTGTTCCCACTTCATCACTATTGAATTCAAAGAAAGGCTATCGAGATGCTTGTGGATGGCTATGAACATAGCAGAAGCCTTTGGCTGAGGCTGGGAAGATAAGGCTAGAATGAACTAAGTCGGTCAAATTTCCCAAAAGCTAACTTTCTAAGTCCCATATATAGATTTCTTAATCATAGGTCTTAAGGGATCACATTGCTCCCAATTACCATATTATAACCTTGACTCTCACATATAAAGCAAATATCACCTCCATTTACCCTATTCCTATAGTGATTCCTCCTTTCAGAATATTATAGATTGAGAATTTAATAACATGAACTATTTCAATTGTCTTCTCCAACTGAATACAGTAATTTAATACTGCTTTTTCCTTTGTGATCTCACTCAGGTTGGTGGTTGACAAAAGTTTGGTATAGATGAAGTAAAGCCAAGCTCAAGATTTTGTGTTCAGTAAGGAAGTTTACTTTCTTAATTTTCATTTATTCTCCACTCCCTAGCCCATTAGTCAGCAATTCAATAATTTTAGAAAGATTAGATTTATAAGTAAGAAATCTAGATTTATAAGATTAAATTAATACAAGGATATGAACCACTTCAGAAAGCTTCCTTCAATTAGACGACGTTTGATGAACATTTGTGTGTCTTAATAATGTCGAAATTTAGCAATATTGGGCTCACTGGATTCACCTTGTTGAGCCGCTTGATTCGATTATTGGCTTGTTGGATTCGACATTCTTTTGACCTTCTAAATATACCTGGAAAACTTCCAACAGTAGTTTAATGACTTGTTATGAACTTGATTTCACTCGGATTGAATATTTGATGTCATTGGGTTTGTCTCATTGAGTCTGTTAATTTGACCATACATTTGTTGAAATCTGATTTTTGGATGAATTTTGATTGAAGTTTGAACATTTTTTACTCAAGAAATCGTGTCGAGGTATGCGTCATGCCTCGAGATTTGTGTTCGAAGATGGAAACTTATTGATAGCGTATCAGTTGCCCTCTCAACGTTGTTGTCCGGAAATATTAAAATTCATAAAAATTTTATTTTTATCATGATATTATTAATATAATACTAAAGATTTGAATAGTATGTCTTTATTAATGTAATACTAAAGATTTGAATGTCATGACTGTAAATATATAAATTTTGGTGATAAAATTTAAATATATAAGAATTACGTGGCTTGTAGGTCAATTTCTGCCAACTTTATACAAATATAAAGGAATTATGAAAATAAAAGAATTATTTATATATATTTATAAATAAGCATATAATTATTTATAAAGACTGCTTAAATCTTGAACATTTAAACAAATCTATACTTGGTTTTGGTTTTCCTCAAGACTTGAATTTATAAGGTATTTATATGTTGGGTTTAAACTTTTATACATCACCTTATTTAAAGTTCTGTACAACAAATCAGACCTATACAAATTCTCATATATACAACTCCGTTCATGCCCCCAAACCCATGCATTTTTTTTTTTAATGATTGAAACTAATTTTTTTGTCATAAATGCAGGTGGAGTCTTCGTCCCTATTTCCCAGAAAGAAGAAAGTTGTCCTTGTTCTGCATAGCAGACGATCAATATGATTTTCTTTCTTGTTGCGGTGCAGAAGAAAGTCGTTTTCGTCCTACTTAATAGGCAAGCAACAGGATCTTCTTCCGCAGACAAAAAAAAGTCGTCTTCATCATGCGTAGCAGGTGAGCAACAAGATCTTGTTTCACATTACAGCTAAGAGAAAAGTCATCCACATCCTGCGTAGCAGACGAGCAACGTAATCTTATTTTGCATTGCGGTGTAGCAGTAAGTCATTCTCATTCTCCGTAGCAGACATGCAATGAGATCTTCATTAGCGTTGTGGTGCAGAAGAAAGTCGTCTCGTCATTCGTACCGGGCGAGCAACAAGATCTTCTTTGGTGTTGCGATGTGGAAGAAAGTCGTCACCGTTCTGTGTAGCAGGCGAGCAATTAAATCTTATTTGATGACTAAGTGGAAAGTCGTCCTCGTCTTGTGTAGTTGTTGACCTCATTTTTTATGAGGTCTAATTCCCTTCTTTGGAAGCCTATGATCTAGCCATAGGACTTTCCTGTTGATTATGCTAGAAGACTAGTGATGAAACCCACATACATAGAAATTATACACTTCTTGACTCTTCTTGTAAAACCCCGCATGGGTGGTCACAAGCTCTCATTTGTCACTTGAGATAATTAAGACCAACATGTGAAGACTCAAGAATGAGTTCTTATAGGATCAACTGGCCTCAGGTCAACCTTGGGTGGCTTAGTCTTGCACACACACACTTGAATTCACTACAAGTTCCCTAACACACCTAAAACTCAATTCACATAAATTGATCCATCTCCCCTTGAGATCCACAAGCACTCCTTAACTTTTTTGAAAACTCATGTTGGTGATCCTAAGCCTTTAACCCTTGGTTAGGATGAGTAGGCCCAACATGTGGAGGCTTCAAGATGAATTCTCATGAGGCTCATATGACCTTAGGAAGGCTTTTCATGGCTTGCATGATCATCCCTTAAAGCCATCCAATATTGTCCAAACTACCCAAAAATTTCTCCAATTTACCAAAATTCCAAAAAATACCCAAAATTGTCAAAATCCCCAATTTCACTCAAAACTTCACCCAAACCACTCCTAGTCATACAATTTACCAAAATCCACCCAAGATTTCTTAAATCTACCAAAATTAGCCAACTTACCAAAATACCTCCAAATTCCAAAAAAAATGCCCAAAATTGATCTAATACTCAATTTTTCACCAAAAATAATTCTAAACCTATCCAAATTACCCAATTGCCCTAGAATTGCCAAAATCAGCAAAAATGCCAATTTTTTTACCAAAATACCAAAAATACCCATTTTCCAACCAATATTACTCAATTGCCCCCAATTTTCACCGAGTCGATTTCTAATCCACCCAATTTCAAATTCAAACCCAATTTTACTAAAATTCAAACCCAAAATCAAAGCTACCATATTTCGAATCCAAATTCACCCAAGTCAACCTAAATTCAAAATCCAATCAAAGTTGAACCTACATGCAAGCTCAATTCATCAAACTTATGCCCCAAATTTCACCATGACAATTTCCAAATTCCATCAAGCCCACCATACCAACTTTAGAAGCCCAAAATTAAACTCTTTACATTAAATTTAAAAGCCCAAATCCTATGCCCAGCTTTTAACCTTCTTCAAAATCAAATGAACCCCACATGACATGAAAGTCTCCTCTCATCCATTTGATTAAAAGAAAATCCTAAGTCCTAAAGTTCATAAATTGATAAACCTAATTTGGCTTCATGACACCACCTCACAAGTGCCCCATTTTTCACTTTCTTTCTTCATGTAAATAATCAAGCCATATGCAAGCCTCTAAGCCATGTCCATGCCACATGCAAGCCTCCTTAGCGGCACACATGCCAGTCTCCCCTAAATGACAAAATAAGGGCCTACTTTCAAGCCTCCAAGAGAGTGTTTCACCTCATCTATAGACTATGTTCAAAGCCTAGCTTCACGGATGAGACTTCATGATATGAACCCAATGACCAAAAATCACATTAGCCACCATAGGGAGGTGAACCAAGCCCTTTCCATGGAACTAACTGAATTCAAAACCAAAAGTAGCCCCAAACCCATTTCACTTCAATCCACTCATGGAAACATGGAACCACTCAATTGACTTCACCATTCTCCACACCTTAATTCTTTGAATCAGTTAGCAACCTCCCTTGGCCTGGTCGACCACCCCAAACCAAGGGGAACCATGGTCAACACTTACAATTCTATCAATCTAATGTGGTTCATTCCAATTGGATTCTTACCCTTGTCAGCCCTCCACCTTAACAACATATTGGACACCACAACTTGCCCAGTCAGCCACCATGGTCGAGCCTATAAATCCACGACCACCCCACAACCAAAGAAAGAGAAGAGCACTAACCTAAGGGAAACTCTACCCAATTATCTCCAAACCCTTCTAGCACTTTCGCGAAGCTCATCCCTACATTTCTAAGCTTAAACTCCATAATCTTCCCCATAGTCTAAAATCACTGCACCAATCAAAAGCCCACATTGTCGAGCTCTCTAACCTAACCCTAGACCACACTCAAGCCACCCTCCGACCAAAGTCATACATAGACCCAACCACAGAGCAAATTAACACTTAGAGGAAGTTCGTGGGACCAAGGTGAAGCTTCTCAACTAACCCAATCAAGGCCTCAGCTCTTGAGCAAAAGTATAGCTCAAAAATCCCTAATTTTACCTCAATTTGGACTTTTATGAAAAAAATTTATATTTCATGCATATTTAGCCATATGTATATGTTAGTCTCACTTAGATGAAAGTGTAGGAACAAACTGCACTTAATTTAGTTGAGTATCGAGCGAGACCTTAGGGTTAGAACGCGGACGTTTCACGGGTTACGAACAATCTGAGAAGATGAATGGATGACATACATTTCTGCATGTATCAAACAAACAACGAAGATCGGGTCGGACGGTGCGATGTTACGCCAATCACAGCTCAAGTCAACACCAATATGTAAAGTGCAAACAATCAAAACGCGATGCACAGAGTATAGAGATGTAGGAAATAATTAAATTTAGAAAATGTTATTTAACTTCAAAAATTCATATTTTGTTGTAGAAAAATCATTAAAATAAAATAAAAATACATCTAAGCTCAGTGAATATAGATGAATTTAATAAACCAAAAATTGCTAATATCTATTAAGTATTTTATTTTAAATTAATTAAAACCCACATAGACAAATTTAATTGTAACTAATTTAAATAATTATCATAATCACGTGAAATGTTGAGGTTTGCTCCTAATGACACTATGGATGTTCTNTGAAATGTTGAGGTTTGTTCCTAATGACACTATGGATGCTCTGTGATTTTTCCAAAAATCAGAGGTCACCCCTAGCATCAAAAGCTCTAATTTTCTACGGAACTCGCCTTGTTTTAATTAAAAAAAATTATAAAAAAATAACATAAAAACCAGAAAATATAAAATCAAAATAATTGTTTTCATTGTGGTTAAAGGAACCAAGGATAGTAAAAATTGGGTTTTGAAATTAAAAAAAAAAGGTATTATTAAATGTTTTTCNGCATTTTGATGAAGAACATTTCTCTTCTTCACAGAAACCAATAAATTCACCATATGAGTGTAAATTTCTCTGCCCTCATGAGTCTCTTTCCATTTTGTGAGATATGTTTTTCAAAAATTACTTGCATTGGTGATAAACAACATGTAGAACATTTTTGTATGAAACAATATTGTTGGAAAAAAATCTACTTATAAAAAGCTATAAGTACAATGCAGATTCGCTATAGCAAATGCAAAGTAATCAACCCAACAACACATCTATAAATTATGAAAGAAATCTTTTAAATAACAAATAATGATAATCTCTCCTACCTTCTACTCATTGTTTTGTTGGATTTTAGAGTGCTATATTCGCTAATCCATTTATTGTTGGTCCCACTTCAATACTTTTGAATCTAAATAAAGATTGTCGAGACATTTGTGGATGGTCATGAAGCCTTAGGCTGACATTGTGTAATACTAGGCAGGAATGTATTGGATCAAGCCTTGTATTCTCTGCAAAGCAGCTCCTGCTAGGCAGTATGGAATTGGGACAAAAACTAAAATTGGCACTGTTTCTAGATTTCAAAATGTTGTAATCACTCGTACATCTGATGTTGTTCCCACTTCATCACTATTGAATTCAAAGAGAGACCATCGAGATGCTTGTGGATGGCTGTCAACATAGCAGAAGCCTTAGGCTGAGGCTGGGAAGATAATGCTAGAATGAACTAGGTCAGTCAGAACTCATAAATTTCCCAAAAGCTAACTTTCTAAGTCCCACATATAGATTTCTTAATCATAGGTCTTAAGGGGTCACTTTGCTCCCAATTCCCATATTATAACCTCGACTCTCACATAAAAAGCAAATATCACTGCCATTTACCCTATTCCTATAGTGATTCCTCCTTTCATAATATTATAGATTGAGAATTTAATGACGTGAACTATTTCAATTGTCTTCTCCAACTGAATACAATAATTTAATACTGCTTTTTCCTTTGTGATGTCACTCAGGTTGGTGGTTGACAAAAGTTTGGTATAGATGAAGTAAAGCCAAGCTCAAGATTTTGTGTTCAGTAAGGAAGTTTACTTTCTTAATTTTCATTTATTCTCCACTCCCTAGCCCATTAGTCAGCAATTCAATAATTTTAGAAAGATTAGATTTATAAGTAAGAAATCTAGAATAAAAATCTTTAGGGATATTAAGATGATCAAAAAAGAAATTAATAATGAGAGAACTTAAATCAGCCCACTTCCCTCTCACGAAGGCTTTCCCATTATTTTTATTTTTTAAATTAAGAATTCCCTTACCATAGGGGTCACCGCTACCCCAGTCTCATAGCCTTGAAAGTAATTATCTTTATAAATATCAGCCTAAAGTATCATGAATGTTATCATGGCATGGCAGATCATGGTTAGGGTTCTTAGAACTAAAGATGTTTTAATGGCTAGAGAAATATCAGTTGAGCCCACTTTTGTGCTTTGTTAATTGCATAACAAAACTCACTCTCATGAATTCTTTTGAATGCATCTTTTCTTTCCATGTTCTAAAATGTTGTATTCCATATGGGAATTTTTTTCACATGGGCTATTGCTTACCTCAGTTATTTGACTTGCTAACATTCTTTGTTGCCATGTTAGCAAGAAGTTATTTTTATTAGCTATACATGCTACTTCTCATTTCCTATAATTGGAAAGAAAAAACAAGGGTTTTTACAATGTTTCTTTGGAGAAGGACATTGTTATAAAGAAAATTCTTGTTGCTATCAAATTGAAAAGTAAACACTGGCAATTCAAAAAAGTTTTCCCCTCTGTCATCACATATTTATACTTCTCGGGTTAATTTTCTAATGAAAACAAATTTTATGGGAGTCTATGCTTTCTTCTAATTTGCTTCTTTTCATTCGTGGATGTGTTCTTCTTTGATTCGCTTTGCAATTCTCCTGGTTTACTTCTTTCTTGTATCTCCTTTTGGTTATGAGTTGGAATTTCTGTTTATATTTAGGAATTGGATGATTGTGCCAAATACAAACAAAGTTCTGTAGTTTTTGGGATTAGCGTGGAGGCAGGGACTTACTAACTTTGATTGGTTGCAAATTTTTTGGGACTTTTTATGCATTTTTTAGCTCCGGAGGATGAATTGGTACCTGGGTTTTTCTCAAGCATAGAGATATGATGCTTGTTCTTGGCTTACTATAACATACTATTTGATGTGAAAGCCATAGAGCACAATATGAGTTCAGACTTCTCAACTTTTTAGACAATAATAATATTTTTTTATGTTTGACATTTATCAAATTTTAATTGGAGTCCACACATAAATTTACATCCAGACTCCAGACATAATATTTTCTCTTGTAGCTCCGCCTATAATCATGTACATTTTTTATCCAACTTTGTTGAGAAGAAAAGAATACTATCTTTGAAATATTTGAAGTTATTTGGTTTATTTTGTAAACTTATAACCATCATAGTCTACTCTCGCCCAAACACACTTAACAGAGAAATTCTAGTCTACTCTCGCCCAAACACACTTAACAGAGAAATTCTGATGAAATCCGGTGCACTGGTACTAATATGGTTGCACCGAAGCCTTGCACTTTTGAAGATGTAATAAAACCTCAAGGCTTCTCTCACTAAATTTTCTGCATCTCTTTTCTTTATTCCTTATGTCCAACAAGCAACTTTACAGAGATACGCAGTTAAGTGACTTTAAAGTTGAGCGATATGTTGATCTAATTTGAATCAAAATCAAATATATTATTAAGAAGAGCAATTTTGTTCTGAAAAATTACAAAAAAAATCCTCTTCTTTGATTTGTCAAAAACGCAAATAATTACAAGCCCGATGTGGTCCATTTAAGTGAGGCTGCATGTGACTAGGGCTGTCAAAAAAGTTCATTGTTCGAGAACAGTTCGTGTTCGGTTCGTCAACGAGTCCGTATTCGATTCATTCGATAAGTAAACGAGACGAATGTGAACAATTTTTTTTCGTTCGGTTAGTTAAATGAACCAAACACGAACATTGATGCGTTTGTTCGTGTTCANATTTATATAATATAAGTTATATAATTAATATAATATATTATTTATATATATTAATATTAGAGATGTCAAACTTGCTCGTCATTCGCGAGCAGCTCGTGTCGTCTCGTGTTTATTTCAAACAAACTAAATTTCAAACGAATCAAACAAGAACACAAGCTCTATTCGTTTGTATTCACTTCGTTTACACCTCTATAAATTTCTTTGCAGCATTTATGTAGATACCACCTAATTTTTATGTATTTACATATTTAACATGCAAACTTTTTTTTTATGTTTATACCATCCAAAAATTTTACATCACATCAAAATTATCACTATTTTATAATTTTAACGGCGAAATACACTTTTTTTCATGTGTCATTTATATAAAATTTTATGTTTAGGTGTTATATATGTAAACTCAAGAAAGTGCAACATATGATGCTTAGGCTGTACTTTAGAGCCGAGTCAAATATATCATAGTTAAGACAATACTTGGTGTAATCTTTCATTGTTCATGTTCTATTTAAGTTTGAGCTAAACATGTACATATTATTCATATTTAAATAACCAAACAATTAAATAAATTTTAAATTAGGATCTAATTTACTTATATCAAGCATATAAAATAATATATACATTATAAGTAGGTTTTATTGTAATTAGATAAAATATATAAATATTTTGAAAAAAATATTTAAATATCATACCTATTAATTTAAATTATTATTAAAAATATAAATAAATATTTTTTTATTGATTAAATTTTATTTAAATAATAAATAAAAATATTTTATTAATTATTTATTGAATAATAAATGAGCATGAGCTTATTTATTAATAATAATAAATGAGTTGGATTAAATTCCATTCGGGTTTAAAAAAATCTTCCTAACCTTATTTATTTATAAATTTAACCTAAGTCGAAATCAAGTTGCTAATCAAGTGCATATCATGCGACGTTTTTCTGGCGCACAATTCATCCGCGATCAGGTGCATGATCTGCCACGTGTCACAGGTCCAGTTGCGGTGGAGTTTTAATCTTCGAACCCTAATTTCTTTGCTCCGAAATGTCTCTCTCTATCCATGTTATCGAACCCTAGACGCCATCCCCAATCTTAGNAAGATAATCTTCCTAACCTTATTTATTTATAAATTT
This sequence comes from Phalaenopsis hybrid cultivar, assembly GCA_002079205.1. NCBI lineage: Eukaryota > Viridiplantae > Streptophyta > Magnoliopsida > Asparagales > Orchidaceae > Phalaenopsis > Phalaenopsis hybrid cultivar. The sequence continues at coordinate 45,367 of JXCR01126836.1, read as the reverse complement.
AACCTAAGTCGAAATCAAGTTGCTAATCAAGTGCATGTCATGCGACGTCTTTCTGGCGCACAATTCATCCGCGATCAGGTGCATAATCTGCCACGTGTCACAGGTCCAGTTGCGGTGGAGTTTTAATCTTCGAACCCTAATTTATTTTCTCCGAAATGTCTCTCTCTATGCATGTTATCGAACCCTAGACCCCATCCCCGATCTTAATCGGAGGTGTAAATTGGCTTCTTCAACTCCATCCAGAAGTGTTATTAGTTTCTTCAATCAATCATTGGATTGTGCTGTTGCTTTCATCTGCTGCAACTTATTCCGGCCTACGAAAGCTCTCTCATCTATCCTAAATCATCTCAATCACTTGCATCTGATTCACAATTGAGTCATTACCATCCACCTCAATATCACACAAAAATTGCTTCACTACCATGGATGTTTCCAACATAAATGCAACATTTTGCACTAAATTATGTTCATGACATAATTTAGTGTCATGGGTGTTCACAAGCCNAGTTTCTCAAGTTATCTCGTATAATCACATCTTTGTCATCATTTTGTGGTATACTCTTTGACCTCTCCATTAATTTTTCGTTTTTTAATAGTTTCAACTTATTGCCATTTGGGCATCTCCGAATTTCTTTCTTCTTCTTCATTCCATAACGAAGTTGTTCTTCTCTGCCTCGATTTCGTCAGGAGCACGACTACCTCTCTTCTTGGGAGCTTGTGTTGTTTCAGAATTCATGCGTCTTCTGTTTGGAAACGCTTCAGATTCCTCATCTTCGTTAATTTATTCAGCTCCCTTCCTTCTTTTATTAGTAGCCTCATTTAGGAATCCAGAATTTGTCCCCAAATAAAAACACCGCTCATACCACTAATATTTTGCGAGGCTGAATGTTTCAGAGTGAATTAGATGTTAATGTTATTAAAACATCAAAGTTATTAGATATTTGTGTTCTGTTAAACACTATGCATTTGATTCAATGCTATTGATTGAAGGATGCCGTTATTACCTAGATTGTGAGTGTTTATGTTCGTGGCTTTTTATGAATTTAAACAGAGTTTCCCCTCATGATTGAGCCATTAATAATCGTGTTATTTATTCACTCCAACTATGTTAGCAAATGAAAAATTACATTTAAACTAGATAAGTAATTATAAATGCAGGAATTTTATTAGGCATGCATTTGTTTTAGCTTGGTATTTGTCAGATTTTGACCAATGGAGCAGTGAGGTTCTCTTACTGTAAGCAGTAAATTGGTTTGTGCATGTTCATCTATTCTACATAAATTTATTCTAGATATGAGGAGCTGGCTGCTTGAGCTCATGTGTTCGATACTCTTCGCCACCTTCTCATTGCCCATGTTGTCAAAAAATCTTTTGAGGTTGTTGTTCATGACATAATTTAGTGCAAAATGTTGCATTTATGTTGGAAGCATCCATGGTAGTGAAGCAATTTTTGTGTGATATTGAGGTGGATGGTAATGACTCAATTGTGAATCAGATGCAAGTGATAGAGATGATGATGAAGAGTCAACCTCATTTATATTTATGGTGGTATTTTTGATGTTATTTGAAGACTTTTGGGTTATGTGAGCAAATTGAAAGTTTTAGGTGTTAGATATGTAAATAGCATAGTTTCAAGTGGTATGTATTTAAATCTCCTTAATTAATAATCTTTCTAATTAGGATTACATAATTACATCAGTATAAAGATATTGACTTGTTTTCAAAAAGGTGATCGCGTCTATCTCAGATGATATTGAGCTCTAATATTGGTTTTGCCTTTCTCCTACAAGAGCATGTCATTAACATATTATATTGCAAGGCATACTATAGGAAGGTAGCTGTTGAAAGAATGGCAAAGTAAAGGTTTAATATATAAAAGCGATGAGTTCGAATGAACTTAACATTTTCATTTTCACTAACATTAACATGCCTTTTATCCTTAATTGATGTAGCACATCCTGTAGATCAAATAAACGAAGTTCAATGTCTATTTATAAGAGCTCAAGCAGGAGCCCAGGAAAGTGCTCAATCAAGAGCCTATCCTAAGAGCACAATAAAAAAGTATTGAATTTGTATCATATTATTTAAATTTTAAATTTAGTTTTTGGATGTTTTGATTTTTCAAATTTGGAGGTTCGTATGAGTTTTTCATAATAAGAAATAATTTGTGAAGGTGATTACCTTCATTTATTAATGACCACCTATCTTTTCCTCAAGTTTTCTCTTTTTTATTTGAATTTTTTTGGATGAACGCTTTATAAGTAGGACTAGTTTGTGATGAACTATTTAAATTCTTAAATGAAATATTTCAGTTATAGTTTTTTCTCTTTTTTGCTTGGTGCTTGGTGGCTTCGAGTGTGTATTGTTTTAGGTGAAATTAAGTAATTATATATTTTTTAAAAGCTATTCTCTACTCATCCATAACAACTTTTTTAAACTCTTCACCACTCATAATCCCATTTCTAAATATCTTTATGATTAACAAAACAACTATCAAAGCCTCTCAACAATTCCAAACACCTCATAGATCTGGCTAAGCTAAATAACCTTAAGGCCTAATATTGTTCCCTACTCCTCAACACCTGTATAAACTCATCTGAATCCAAACATCCACTTCGGATTTTAAGTACTCATCATAAGCTAAGCATCCATGAGCATTTGTAAATATTTACCCTAAAACTTCCATTTTAAAAAAAATATTTAAAATTAGACCAAACTTAGCCCAATCTGGACTAGTCTTGGTATTTTTGTCACCATAACCTCTCTAATCCTTCATCACTCTATCACAAACTCCTAAGCACTTCTTCATATATTAAAATAAAGATTTTAATCCTTTCACACTCTTTAGTCTCACCAAAAGTTACATACCACCATCATATTTGATATCAGAGCAAATCTGAGAAGGAGAAAATCTGGCCAAAAGCTTTTAACCATGCAGAATTTTTCTTTTTTTTTTATGATGGATATGGTTTTAAAACTTTTAAGTCGCTTAAGCAAGTTTAAGGGTAGTAATTTTTTTATGACAGATTTATTGCATATTATTAGCTTGAAAATCTAGCATAATTTCTATAAATTTATGGTGCCATTATGATATCTAACTAGCAACTTCCACTATAAACCTTGACTCACTTCCCTTGTGTGAACCAATCATTAAACTTTGTCTTGAGTGAAAACTTTTAGAAGGGAGTGCNTATATATATATATATATATATTGCTTTACCATGATGCGATCAAAATATTAAATAACTTGTTTTACTTGTCATTCTAACTCTTCATTGTAAAGTTAGTTGTTTATTTTGTTAAAACTTGTTTATTTTGTTAAAACTTAACGAACATTGCTATCTTAAAGACTAGAGGCTTTTAAATCTAGGCAAATTATATTTGTATTTTCATGCATAAGAATATAGTTGTAGAAAATTTAGTTTTTTTAAGCTAAAATGGATTTTGTCGAAAAGGCTTAAACTGCCTAAGAAGAGCTTAAGACCTCTTCACTTGAAAGTTCTTCTAGCATAAAATTCACTTTATTTTCACATTTATATTTCATCTTTCACTTTATCATCTATAGTTCCTTCCTCTAATTTCTCTCATTATTTAGAAGTGATAAAAGGATTCATATCATGGCACCAAAATTAATTTTCCATGACCAGCTTAAAAATCTAATCCAAATGTTTGATTCATTAGACCTTAGGATTAATAAAAGTAATATTAAGACTAAGGAAGTATTTGAGGACAATAAAGCACAAATGTGAGATTTGAAAGATCAAATTCAAGCTATNTTCCATGACTAGCTTAAAAATCTAATCCAAATGTTTGATTCATTAGACCTTAGGATTAATAAAAGTAATATTAAGACTAAGGAAGTATTTGAGGACAATAAAGCACAAATGTAAGATTTGAAAGATCAAATTCAAGCTATCATAAATCATATTTAAAATAATAAACACCCTTTCATACTTTTGACCTATATTTATGTTATGTCATTAAAAGATGATGATTCTTACATAGAGCTAGGCGAAGACCAATTCAGTAGGGCACAACCTAATCCTAGAAAAGAATGTAGAAGAGACCGTTATTATAAGAATATTGATGACTTCAATTAGACCTCTCTAGAATGGTAGAAGAGACTGTCTAACATGCCATTGATTTATTTCCATGTTCACAACTCTCCAACCTTCCTCATTTTAGGATGAATCTCACTAAGCGTGTTGAGCTAAAAAGATAAGTTAAAGGCTTAATTGAGAAATGATTTATCGAGGAATACCTTAGTCATTATGCAGTTCCAGTCTTATTAACCCCTAAGAAGGATGGAACATGGAGGATGTGTGCTGATAGTAGGATTATCAATAAAATCGTTATTAAATATATACTTCACATTTGTTGATTAGATTATATGTTATATTTAATCTCGAGGGTTAATTTCTTCTTCAAAATTGATCTACCAATTGGTTATGACCAGATTATAATTCGATTGAGAGATTAATGAAAAATTATCTTTAAGATCCGTAATGGGCTCTATGAATGGTTGGTGATGCCCTTTGGCTTTTAAATGTCTTGAGTACATATATTAGATTAATGAACAGTACCTTGAAACCCTTTATAAGAATATTCTTGGTTATCAACTTTGATGGTATATTGATTTTTAGCTCAATTTAAGCAAACCATTCGATTCACTTTAGACATGTTCTTGAAATTCTTAGGAAAAAACAACTATATATTAACTTGAAGAAATATTCTTTTTATAAATTGAGTTGATTTTTCTACTTATGGAATCAAACCAAGTTCTTCTAAAGTTCAAATATTTTCAGACTGACTGTCATATAAAAGTTTTACTGAAGTATAAAATTTTCATGGTATAACCATTTTCTTTAGAATATTCATTAAAAAAATTAGTGTTGTTGTTGCTCCCATCATTAATATTCTAAAATTAGAGAAAATTTTTTGGAATAACACAAAAGATTTTAGATCAGTTTAAGATTCTAATTACCTAGGCTCCTATCCTTAGATTGCCTGTTTTTTTGAAAACATTAGAACTTGTGATGCCTCAAGAATTGGAATTGATGAAATCTTAAGTCAAAAAAATAATCCAGTAGCTTTCTTTAATGTGAAAGTAAATGACGCAAAATAATGATATTCACATATGATAGAAAATTTTATTTGTCATCCAATATTTAAGATATTGACTTTATTATCTTTTACATAAGGAATTTATTCTGAACTCGAATTCATCAATTCCCAATGGAAGTTAAGACAACATGCTAAATGGGTTGAATTTCTTCAAGATAACTCTATTATTCTTAAGTAAAACCTTATAATTGAGAAGAAACATATTGATGTGTAATCTATGGTAAGTTTAACTATAAGCTCTCTAGATTTAAAAATTTTAGAATTTAAACGGATCAAAGATGAATACCTTGTGGTTTTTGGCTTTCGCTTGATCTATATTGGAAATTTAGATAGATCTTTAGTTTTATTATGAATATTCTTTGTTTTCAATGGCTATCTATATAAGGGAAAACAAATTTGTATTTATAAAGTTTCGCTTGGAAAATTTTTAATTCATAAGTTACATTTTGGAGAAATAGTGAACTTTTTGGAAAGGGTAAAACAATATGTTTAATAACTATTCAATTTTATTGGTCTTCACTTAAACTAGATGTTCAAAATTTTGTTGCTTGATGTTTGATTTGTCGAACAAAAGTCTGATCAATATGTTGCATTATTTGCTTCCTATAAGCCTTGGGAAGATCTTATCAGGATTGCTCTATATAGCTCGATGACATAATAACATATTTGTTATAGTTGATCGCTTCTTAAAGATGACCCTTTTTTGTCATGTTCGAAAATTAATGATGTTTCTCACATTGTTAGGTTTTTCTTTAAAGAAGTTGTACGTTTACACGACTTTCCTTCAACCATTATACCTGATTGTGATGTTGAATTTTTTTTCATATTTTTAGAAGACTATTAAGTTTGTTAGACATAAATTTAAAATTTTCATGTTGCTCTTCATCCTCAAACTGATAGCCAAATTGAGTTAGTTAATCAAACTTTAGGAGCTATACTTAAGTGTCTTGTAGGAAAAAGTTTAAGAAATTGGGTATATGTAAAAAGTTTAAATTTACATATAATAATGCTATTTTTAGAATGACCAAGGCTTTAGCTTTTGAGATAGTATATGGCCAAAACCTCAGACGACTTGTTAATGTAGTCATTTTCTCTTTTCATGCATTCTCTAATTTATTATTTTTATTTGTCAAAGATTTTCAAAATTTTCATGATATCAGAAAAAATAAATTATTTTTAGTAATGAAAAATATGTTTTAAAAGTAAATTATAGTAATTCAATAGAATAATTTAAATAATGTGATTATGATTCAATATTCGCACTGAGCAATATCACACCACAAAATTTTAAAATTTTATAGCAAGAGTTTATGGCTCTTTGGTAAATTAAATCTAATGTCTACCATCTTAATTTATTTATTGATATGCTAATTCATCCTAATATTATTATGGAAGATATATCATATAAGGAGTTAATAAACCTTCGCTTGTTCAGTCTGACTATTAAGTAGGAAACATGATTCCTTGCAAAATCTCTCGCTACTTGAAGTTGACTATATCATTATAGAGGAAGCACCCATTGACCCAACCGTAGAGTATCGTTATCTAGTTCTTTGGAAGTATAAATCACTTTTTGATGATACATGGTTGATATGTACTAACTTTTAAACTAGCCTCACAATTAATACAAGACGTTTTGAATTTAAACTCTACAAAGCATAATTCAATTGAGCCTGGAAGAGTTTATGTAAATACAAATAAAAAAATGAAGTTAAAGATTCATTCACAAGAGCAAAAGTAAGAGCTCAAGAAAGTGCTCAATCAAGAGCTCAGTCAAGGTCCAATCGAGAGCTCAATTAAGGTTCATCGTAAGAGCTCAAGAAAATGCTCAATCTAGAGCTTAGCCATGGTCCAATTGAGAGCTCAATCAGGACTCAACGCAAGAACTAAAAAAAAAGAAGAAATGATTGAATTTGTATTTTATTATTTAAATTTTAAATATAATTTCTAGAAGTTCTGATTTTTTAAAATTAAGGCTTGTATGAGCTAATCATAATAAAAATAATTTAAGAGATGGTAGTCTTCCTCCATTAATAGCCATCTAGTTTTCTCTCCAAAGCTTCTCTTTTTTTATTTGAATATTGCTTAATGAAAGCTCTACAAATATGGTTGCTTCGTAGTGAACTAATTCAACTGTTAAATGAATATTTCAGTGAATTTTTTCACTTTTTTTTTGTTTGGTTTAGTAGCTTCAAGCATGTTTTTATAGGTGACATTAGATAATTATTATTTTATTCTAGTTATTCACCTCTCATCCATAACACCCCCTTTAAACTCTAATCACTCATCACCCCTTCTTAATTGTCTTCTAAGATCAACATACCAGCAACCAAAGCCTCCTAATAATTGAGACACCTCCTTATAACTCTAAGCTATGCTAGATAATACTAAGGCCTAGTCTTGCTTCCTACTTCTCAACACCTACGTAAACCCATCTAAATCCAACCAGCCACTCCGGATCAAAGCTACCAATCCATAAGCATCTGTAACCATTTAATCTCACCAAAAGGCCACCCACTTCTATCAATTATATATTGGAAATAGTTATGATGGAAGGACTAAATCACACGTACTTATTATCTCCAAATACCTTCATACATATTTCATATGGTCATCATTTTCATTAGTTGAGAAGTAGTAGTAGCTATATTCCATATTCTCCATTTATTCTTGTTGAGCGCTATATTAATTTTGAATTATTTATATAATTTTTTTTTCTTTTCACATCATATAACCATGTCACGTTAAAATTTGTAATTACCTTCATTTGCTCCTAATTTTATTCTATTAACTGATCTTATTGTTGCATCCTTGAACCTCTATTGTAAAATGTCAATCCACCTAAATTTATTTTTAACTATTTTATTTGCAATATCTTTGATTGGTTGGAATAAAACATAATGATGATGAAAAGCATTATCATTAATTGGTAATGAAACTCTTACCATCTTTGTAATATAGCCATTTTTTTATGTTTTCTTTTTAGTTTTATGATGCATATGTTTTGGCATTTTAATTTCTGCCGAACAATTTTTATTATCAATATCTTCATTGATATAATGTCTAATTGCATTTTTATTGCATTTATCTTTAAAATTTCATGCTGTTCTCCTATTATACAGCATTACCATGTCACTTCTGCATTTCAATAATCCAGATAGTACTTTAAAAATATGTTTTTATTGATTTCCATATTGTTTTCGTGGAATAGATCCCAATACCTGCCTCACTTAGTTGACAGTTGTTGGTCTATTTATCTTGACCTAGAATTATCAATTATACATCCTTTAAAATTATGTCATATACTTGATTATTATTCTTTTAATTATAAGCTCCTTAACTTCTAAATGGTTTCTCTATTATTATAACTTTGCACTCATTTAGAAGACGCCTCATCTATTATAAGTATTTTTTTCAAATGGCATACACAAATTTTTCTTGTTTTGAGCATCTTGATAAGTATATACGTAATTAATAAAGAAATATAGACTTTGTTGATCCTTATTGTAATATTGGTTTTATTGGAATTCTTTTAGTAACTCTTAAGCTACTACTAATATTAGTCCCAATCCATCATAGATGCTTTGGAGACTTCTACACATACCTTTGTTACTCATCTTTTTTCCTTAACCCGCCAAAATAATTCTCTTGCTATTTGATTAGGTGCCTTCTCAAGATCAATGAAAATTCAATAAATATTATTTTCTTCCTCGTTATTTTTCTCCTTTGATTGCTTTGACACACAAATCATTCTCATTGTAGACTTTTTCTTGCACTAAATCAAATTGGTTTATCAAAATTGATGGTTTGATACCTTTTGTTATAACTTATGTAAAATTTCTCCAATAATTATAAATATCATACAGATCTCATATGTTCTTAAAACTTTGTAAATAAGTACGTAAATTATTTGATATCTAACAAATCTTTAAGATCTCATGAAAAAAATTATTAGCCGAACTACTCCCTAACATCTTATGGTGCTTTCCAAATCAGTTGTTATTTGATTCATAGCCATGAATTTAAACGTAAAAATATTTTTTTTATAAGCCAACTCAAATTAATCCTTTTGGGTCAATCTATATTAAACTTCATGATTTACTTTTTTTTTTCTTTTCTTTTTTCTTTGTGAAATTTTTATTTAATATATCCTAGAAATATCAATTCTATCTTCCATTCGTTTCTTCATCTTTAATCAAGATTCTATTATTTTACTCTTTGTACGTCTGAATTATTTTAAGTCGTTATATCTCTTTTGCTTGTCTTAAGCTATTTATATATTACCTTCTTACCCGTCCTGGATTCCCAACTTACTATATCAAGCACTATTTGGTGTATTTTATGCTTTTTTGCAACTTTTTTTTTGTAGAGGTTTTTAATATAATTTTGTTTCAATAATGTTTATTTGTTTTCATTTTTATAAAAACACATTTTTGGCCTGAAAATCTTTTTTTCCCTCTCTCCTCTCACTTCACCTCCCTAGTCTCCTTAATACTTTCTTTAGACCTATAAGATAAATTTCTTGATGTAGATAACTATCTTATATTGCATCACATCTTTATTTGACTTCAATTTTTTTATGTTCTTTCTTAATAACCTAAGTTAGAAGATTAATAGCCTCTCTCCTTTGAAGTTCACCATTTAGTCATGGGTTATATTTTATTTAGAACTTTCTTTACACTTCTAAATTATATTTCCAGAATTAATCAATTTTTATACTTAAATTGCAGTCTTCTAGAAAAATATTCATGTTTATTACCTATACATGTAATTTGATGGAAAAACTACTATTTTTTATGACTTTGATGTGATCGAATTCCAGAGTATATTTATTTATACCATCATATTCTTGCTACTAAGCTTGTATACAAAAGTTTTTCCTACGATATACTTGCTATGTTTTTGGTGGCCATTATTCATCCATGCATTACTATTTTATTTTGTCCGTTGTACATTCTCTGCTAAAACTATATTTCTGTTCATTATGATCATTATATCTGTAAATTATTTGAGTTATACTTTTTTTCACGCTCACTCATTTGTTTTCTTATCAAGTTTGAGTTGAACTTAAATATGACCAATGTTTTAAAACCTTGCTCAAATTGTAATGGAATTTTAGTCAAGTTTAGCTAATTATATGTTCATGTAAATGATTTAAATATATAAACCCATTATTAACGATTGATAGATTTATGAGTTTTAATGAAAGTAAATAGAATTTATTAAGCATTACTTTATTATTTGGTGAAGTATAAATATTTCTGAAAAAACAATTTGAATCTATATCTCTGCAGCCATTTGATGTTTGCATCATATTTATATCTCAAATAACACAAAATTTAAAAATTTTAAAATATATGATAATTGATATAAGAACATAGAATGAATCATCAAATAAGTGATTAAATTTTTAAACCGGCATTTTATTGAACTCATAAAGATAGTCACCAACTTGAATCAATGAGCAATTTTCAAGGTTGTTCATTTATATTTCGAGTTCTAATTTTTTTTCCTAGCATTTTCAGTTAATTTATACGAATGATTGTAGAAGACCCTTGAATAATTATTAAGCTATTAATCCAGTGCATTAATTCTCTTACAGCATTAGCAACCATGATTAGTGGTATCGGCTTACACTCCATTGGTCTCCTTGTGGAGGTTGCTTCAGCTACTTACCCATCTTTCATCTTTTATTGCAGGATTGTTGGCATTTTGCTTGCTAGCTCATTTGTTTGTTATTAACTCAACTCTTCCTTTGATTGTGGTTCTTTTTGTGGTTGCGGTTTCTGGACTTTTCATTAGTATTTTATTTTTTGGTTGTTCAATCTATCCTATTTTGTGTTTTATAGGTTTTATATATTATATATATAGTGAATCATGTAAAGAAAAATAATATATTTTAATGAAAAAAAATTGTTTTTTATTGTGTATATCATTCTTCTTTTGTGATTGTACTTCTTGATCAAGTATGATGCTTGAGGTATTTTGTTGGGAAGCAATCTCCTTGTTCAAATTTAAACGTACAGTAGCTTATTTTCTTTTCCTTATTTCTCTTCTTCCCTTTTTTGATTGTTATTGACTGAAAGTGTAATTGATTTTTTGTCATATTTACTACAATACTTCACGCAAAATCATTTCAATTGCTTTCGAAATTCTTATTGGTCTTGTTGACATTAATTTCTACTAGACTTTTTTTTTTTTTTTTGAGTTAGATTTCACCAGTTTTCATTATGTATTTTAAATAGCACGCGTATCTTATGTTTTTAGTTTGGTTTTCTACAGATGTTATTTGAGTTTAAATCTGCATTCTCTGTTAGGTGTGTGCTCTAGAAACCTCGGGATTTGATGGTTCTATGCCAAACTTTATTACAGTGGGTGATGTGCTTCCTTTACTATTATACTTAATTTGTTAAAATTATTTAATACATTCTTGGTGCATACATATATTTTCATGCTTACAAGCGTAAATAGAATAAAACAAGCGGTCATTTTCAGTATCTTCATTGTAAGTGATAGTTTTTTTTGCATTGGAATTATAATGGTTTTTATGCTGTTAATTATGAACCTTTTTTTTTAACTTTGTGAAAGGTAAGCAGCTTTCTAAACATTGTTATGTTTTAGTACCCTATGCTGCAAAGCCCTCCTTGCAATTTCATATATTTAATGATGGATTTCTTAAGTTAGTTTAATTTGAATTTTATAATTTGCCTTTTTGTAGGTCTTATATTGTGGTTGCTGAAGAATGATGGTAGGCGGGAAGATTGTGGCCATATGCCAGTATGGAGGACAATTTGTTACCGATGGTGATGGATCTTTGTCCTATTCTGGTGGAGAGGCACATGCTATTGATGTTGGTCCAGACATGCTGTTTGACGAATTCAACACAGAAATATGCAACATGTTTAACATTGACATAACTGGAATTTCTATCAAGTATTTTCTTCCAAATAACAAAAAAACTCTAATCACAATTTCTAATGACAAGGATTTACGCCGTATGATTCATTTTAATGAGAATGCTACGACTACAGATGTTTATATCTTAAATAAAGTTGACCCCAGGTATTTGTCAATCATTATGGCATAGTATCTTAGTTGCAATATTCATAAATTTTATCGGACATTAAATCTTTATACCTATCAGGACAACAAAGAGCATAGTTGCTGATTCTCGTACATCTATTGTTGCTTCTGGTGTTCAGAACAAACGGAAGAGACTTCAAGGTGGAGCCAGGTAATTAACTTAAGATTAGTCTAGCAAGCTACATGATTAATTTGAGAGAAGTATTAAGATGAATTAATTTTTTCATAGGGCAACAAAAAACAAGCCCAATGCCTCCAAATCAGGTACCTTAAATGCAGCTACCAATGTCATTGTAAACAACACCAACTCCATTATACAGGGTTCACTGACAATTTATGAAAGTAACAGACAGTCAAGACCGATTGCTACTGCTCAAAGTATCGATAACAGGTATTTTAGTTCACGTTCATCGAGGTTCATAGATTTATATTTCAGATGGCCGTAGGGAATTTTAATGGTCTTACTGTGGCCATCACAGATGATGGCCTTGTAATTTTATGAATTTTGATACAAAGTCTTAATGGTTTCATTGATTAATTTAAAAATAAATTGAATATTGCAGAATTACTAGACAGAAAAATTTCTTTTCAAATTTCATCTTCGGTCAAAAGTAATATTTATATTAGGAGTTCGCTCCTTTTTATGACTAATGTTCTCAAAATACATTGGGATGCCTGAGAATTCTTTTTTGCTTTAATGCGTAAAGTGCATATTGAAGCGTTGATTTTATTGGCTAGAGAAATTTTCACTAGTATTTCATATATGCACTTATAATATCCATATGGTAGTCATTTAATGCTACATTCTATAGAAGTAATTTTCAGCTATACAAAAAGCCAAATAAAAGAAGATAAAAAAAAGTGATAAAAGAGTACTTAAAAAATCAAGATTACTTATGAGATTAACGGATTGGTTAGAGACTAATAGATGAATGTAGTGTGAAGTGAGAAAGTGTGAAGATGAAGCACGAGAAGCGTGCTGAGAATATATTGAGAAATATTCTTGAATAAAAGTTTGTAAGAAAGAAGTTATTAGGGCCAACAACAAGAATTATTGGGAAGTACAAGACAATTAGAGGGTTAATGGGAAGTAAAAGAAAATTAGAGGGTGAGTGAGTTTTGATTGCAATTGATTTTGAGTTCAGCACACAACACTACAATGTGTTCAACAAAATGACACGATGTGCGTGGTTTGCTGTGAACTTCACTTCACTTGCAAGTGATGTGTAGTGTGAGGAAAATAGCTGTTGTCGCACTTAAAGCCGTGCTTTAATGGCACTTATTATGACGTTTAACACTATTGGTCTGCAAGGGAGTTTACTTATTTGGAGATCAATTTTATTCGAGTTTGTTTTTAGATAATTTTTTCATACTTTGAACATGATAAATGCTGATTTTTGTGTTAATCTAGTTATGTATATGGGTGCATACGAGATAATGTAAATTAAATCCTTCAACTAATGTAGTGGTATTTGGTTTGGTGGCATATGCCTTGTAATGTTATGTTATTAGTAAATGTAAATTATTAGGTTCACTGGCATCTTTAAACAAATAATATTTTATTTTGATGACATTTTGATTTCAGTCGAATTTGCTGAGGATAAAATAAGAGTAAATACAATATCATAATAATCATTACAATTTTTATATGATAATGCATTGTTTGAAGCAACTTTGAACCAAACACACCACATGTGATGGATAAAATTACTATTAATTTACGTTGTTGTGTGGATAATGTTGAACTAAGCAATTCCTTAGTCATAGCCTAACTTTTTTTAGTTTTATGTGATTTGTTGCATTTACTTGGCTTGCATATATGTTTGTTAATTCTAACCATTTTTTTTGGGTTTGGTTTTATTTTGTGTAGACAAAAATGGCTTTTCATTAGAAGAGATCAAAGTTCTCCATGAGGCAACATTCTCATGCTTGTGATTGGACCCTACCAACTCATCTACTCGAGGAATTGCATGATCAAATAGTCAGTCTAGAAGTATCAAGTACCCCCAAATCTTAAGCTCCTAGAAATTATTGTCCAAATATCAACATGCGAAGTTTAGTTGACCTTCCTATTCTAAGTTGAGTACCGCTCAATAATTGACTATAATTAACAAACTCGCCTTCAAGTAAAGACAAATCACCATTCAATTAATAAACCTACTGAAATCAAGTCCTCACCCGTATTACTAAGAAGCTTTGCAAGACATATTTCCATCATAAATTTGGCTATAGGGAGCTAAGGCAAAGCTGGATGTCACAAGCCGTTGTGGCTATTGGAAACCATCACATATGTGACCTTTCGAAGTGGACAGAATGTATGGAAGTTGAAAAGACCAATTATGCACCCCTTATCTATGCCAAGTGGATACGATTTTCTTGGAACTATCGATGCACATGTTGAAAGTAACCCAACTTTGATGCATATCTAGAGGGAGAAAATCCTCTTATGGAGGTGATACATATGAAATTTGTATAAAAAAATTTAAGTCCCTAGTGAATTGCGAAGTAGTTCGATCTCTAAACTTAGGGTCTGTTTGGGGTAGTTGTAGCTTATCAGCTGCAGCTTAGCCACCCCAGGAAGCTGCTATGGGGAAGCTGCTGACTGTTTGTTTCAACTAATTGAAAACAACTGTGTTGCAGCAGTTTCTGGACAAATGACAATTCTACCTCTATTTAGTAATACTGTCATCTATATATTTGATACTTCAGAAGCAGAAATTCACTTCAGAACAATACAAAAATTTAGATACACATCTCACTTAACAGCGAGGACCAAGAGTACCAAAAAAGTCAAAACTATTAGAATCACAATTAATATAATGATTATATTGTTCTTAACATGCAGATGGTATATGTCCCATGCTACACTGGCCTCCAGTGATTGCATCCATTCCCAATCACCGTCGGCAGTGGAATCTGCTGGACAATCTGCCAACTGGAAGAAGCCACTACTCTGCGATGATCAGCGGGCAACTGTAGAACTCTTCCGTAGCTATGTGTCTGATGTGACATCAGTAGGTAAGGATGTAGTCTACAGTGATAGAGCATTCGTCAGGAGGTCCCTGAAATTGTGGAGCTCATCTTTCCTGAATGATTAAAAAGACAATTCATTAGTCATAAAAGAAGTTAAAATTACTAAAAAAAGTAATTAATTACAGTTTTTTGCAGGCATGAGGTCTCAGAAAACTCAACATACCAACCAACAAATCAGTCATTACAAAAAAGACGATAGTCCTTGTAAAAAAAAAGTTCTTGGTTGCCTCTTGTACGTCGCATGTGCATATCCCCAAAAAAGGTCATCCTAAAGAACCTCATAAACCGATGCACCAAAAAGAAGAGAGAAACTTGAATGTGTTTGATCTCCTTAAAAAAGACAATAACCCACACCACCAGCACACCACAACAGTCACATGCATCATAACCATCACAAGAACCCACACCACCAACACACCCTAAATCACAGGCACCATAGCCACCGACACACCACAACCAAATGCCCCACACGCCAACACAATAACCATTGACACAACAATGCCACCTACATCATTGCCACAGCCAGCAGAACAACCCACAACACACCACAGCCACAGCCAAAAGAACCACAAAATTCATGTCACACAGCCACATACACCGCCAAATTCGATCGACACAGCCACAAAGCAAAATTTGGTGGTTCTTCGAGCCACACAACCACACCCACACGAACGCATCCACGACAAATTTGAGGCATACAAGAAAATTCGAGACACACTGCCACACCCACACAACCTCATCCATATAAAATCGCGTCATACAACAAATTCGAGCCACACAACCACCTCCACACCAAATTGGAGCTAGTCAAATTGGAGTCAGCAAATTCGAGCCACGCAGCCACATATCACACATCCATACCATTGAACAACATTCACATATAAAATCACAAATCTACCAACAAGCATTCACACTTGTTAGAAAAGAAGAAGTGCGTATCGATGAGGAGCAGAGGAGGAAGAAGAAGAGAGAACCAGGCAGCGTGAGAAACACCAGGGAAGAGGAGGAAGAGGAACCAGGTAGCATGAGCAACATCGGAGAATAGGAGGAAGAGGAGATCGCAGCTTCCAGGTCGGGCACGGGGTCAAACCGAACAATTCAAGTTAGGGCAAGATAATAGAGGGCACAAAGGTAAAAAGCCGAACGGGGACGCCGAGCCGTGGGGTTGGCGAGATGGCCCGCGTTTTGGTTAAAACATGGCAAGCCACGGTGACACCGCCGCCCCAAACAATCGAAAAATGTGGCGCGGTACAACGCTGTTGCTCTGCCACCGCACCAAACGTACCCTGGCCACTACTTTATCTACGTACACCTAATGATTTAGGATTTAAATATTATAAGTTTTAAAATATATTTTATAAATTTAATAACTTAACTTTTTACGTTAAATCACTTCACACCAGGTGTTAACTCAAGTGCACGTATCGTTAAAGTAATATAGGATTTTTTTTTAGTCCCTAGTATCGAACTCATAGGGAACCGAGGTAGAGAATAACTTTAGGAGAAATTCTAGTCTACTACTATAAGTTCCTAGTTTGGAGTTTCGATAAAGTTGGTTTTACTATCACTACTCCTAAATTACTATTTTAATCCTATGATAAAACTTATATAGAGTAATTAATAAGGTTAAATTCAAGAGTGATAAAAATTACTTTTCTTTTGTAAATAATTAAGTAGGTTATAGGTTAGAAGTTTAAGAATATGAATAAAGTAGTGACAAAAGGAGTATATGTCTGTCTACCCTCTTCGGAGTTATAGATAAGATTAGTTCACTAATTAGCTATCTGTTTTTGGCAACGGTGCCAATTGGCGTCATGTATAGGCTTCCTATAACTGTATGCTCCGCTTGTCACCCAAAAAACTATAATATGAACCTCCCAAAATACTTATTTCTCTAACTTTGCACACTACCCTTCTCCTTAGGGTTCACCTCAGTGTTACTAGGAAGAATTCCTTGAGGACGACTGCTAAATGTAGAAACAATCTGCTCTAGTTGATTTTCTATATTCTTAAATGCAGTTCCTTGGTTATGCAGTTGCTTTCCCAATTGAATAACAACCTCTTCCAACGATAACTTCTTCTTCTTAAATTGTGGGTTAGCATTAAATCCAGGAGGATGAGAAGGCCTAAAGTTAGAATTGTGTTAGTTATTCCAATTACTTATAGGATTAACTAGATTATTTTCCAAGATTGGTTTCCTCATCCATAATTGTTATTACAATTGAAATTGGGATGATTCTTCCGACTTGGGTTGTAATAATTGGAATGTGTTATTTTAACTTTTGTTAATCGCATGGATAGTTTCAACGGAATTAGTATCTTGTCTAAATGAATTTTCCTCAATGATAGGAAGTTCTTGATTTTGACTCATCCCATAATGGTCTAATTTTCGTGCAATAGTTGCAACTTGAAACGTTAGGATTATAAGTACATCATTTTCATGAATATTAGTTTCTACCTTGAGGTTGACTCTCTCAGATGGCCATTGAAAGTTATTAGTGGTCATTTCCTCAATGAGAGAGTGGGTCTCTTAATAAGATTTGGACATGAGAGACCCAACTGCAGCAACATCTATAATCACTCTTAAAGATCCAACTAATTCATTTTAAAATATTTGTATAATAAGTCAATCAGGTAATGCATGATGTGGACACTTTCTAAGAAGTTCCTTAAATCATTCTCAAGCCTCATAAATTAATTAACCGTCATATTGATTGAATGATGTGATATCATTTCACAGCTTAGTTGTTTTGGATGGTAGAAAATACTTGGCAAGAAATTTCTGAGCTAAATCTCCTTATGTTTTGATGGAGCCCTGTGCTAATTAAGTGAGTCACATTTTGACTTTATCTCTTAGTGAGAAGAGAAATATTATAAGTCTAACAACATTATTGGAGACACTATTATACCTAAATGTGGCACAGAATTTAAAGAAACTTGCTAAATGTATGTTAGGATCTTCAAATGGAGATCCTCCAAATTGATTTTTTTGTACTATTTGAATAATTGCATGCTTAAGTTAAAAGTATTTGCCTCTACAGCGGGATTTTATATACTTAAGTGAATTTCATCGATCGTAGGGTTCGCATAATCCCTCAAAGGTCTATTAACATTATAATCTATATCTGGGTTTCCATGATTTTGATCTGCCATATCCAAGACAAGTTTTTGTAGTTTTCTCTTTCCTAGTACTCTTAATCGTTCTCTCTATTTCTGAGTCGTATGGTTCAAGGTTTACAGCTCCTTAAATAAGCATTCAATGCTAAAGATTTTACTAATATGGTAGATTTCTAACACTAAAAAAGAAAAATCTTTTTAGGTATTTTAGCTTTTCTTTTAAAAATAAAGGCACGCAATATACTAATTACTCTATATAAACACTACAATTTTCAAATCTAAGTTTTACAAATTCAACTAAAATTCCCCTGAAAAGTTCTACCTTTACGATTCTCCGTACGACGCCAAAAACTTGACTGCTACTTTATTTACAGTACACATTTACAGTACACCTAGTCATTTAGGATTTAAATATTATAAATTTTTAAAATATATTTTATAAATTTAATAACTTAACTTTCACGTTAAATCACTTCACACTAGGTGTTAACGCAAGTGCATCTATCTTTCAAGTAATATAAAACTTTCTTTTAGTTCCGAGCATCGAACACACAAAGAACCGAGGTAGACAATCGCTATAGGATAAGTTTTGGTCTAATACTATAAGGTCCTAGTTTGGAGTTTCAATAAAGGTGGTTTTACTATCATTACTCCTAAATTATTAATTTAATCCTATGATAAAAATTACTTAGAGCAATTAATAAGGTTAAATTCAAGAGTGATAAAAAATACTTTTCTTTTGTAAATAATTAAGTAGGTTATATGTTAGAACTTTAAGAATATAAATATAGTGACAAGATGAGCATATGTTTATCTACCCTCTCTCGAGTTATAGATAAGATTAGTTCATTAATTAGTTATCTGCTTTTGGCAATGGTGTCAGTTGGTGCCACATATAGGCTCCCCATAACTATATGCCCCACTTGTCACCCAAAAAGTTCTAATATGAACCTCCCAAAATATTTATCTTGTTAAATTTGCACAACAGTCTAACTACTATGTTTCATAGTTAAATGACAACGTGAACATTCTCATGTTGATTCACCACCGCTCTTCCGAGTTCTAATGGGTAAAAACAAGTTTTAACAAATCTTATGACCAATAAGATATGTAAATTGAGTCTAGGAGAATATTCTAAAATTAAGATTTATTCTTATACTTCTACACCCTACACCTACTACCAAATCATCACAAAAGAAAAGCACAGGGTTTCCACTCACAATGCATGATAAAACCAATAGGAAACTTCATGAAACCAAGTGATTAAACTAAATATATGATTTAAAGGATCGCAAAACAATTGAACAAACTCTACTTAGCAAAACAAATTCACTAAAAATGTGTTTAGTGGATTACAATGCAATCAAAACATACAATACTTAGCTTTAATCTCTCTGAAATCCTTCCACTTAAGTTCTCTACTGCTCCTTGCAATTGTTGATAATATCCTTTACAAATGCTCTCAAATTCCGTTTCAAATCCCTCTAAATAAGTGGAATCCTACTTCTAATATAGATTTCCTGCAGTCCTTAGGGAATTTGCAGACCTTGTAACTTGTCCCTAAGTCCTCAAAATGGCAGAAAATCACATTTTTCATCGTCTAGAACCACTAAATAACTCCCAGAGAACTTCCAAACAGTTCTGGTGCCTAGGCGCCCAACTTCTCGGTCGGCTTGGAAAAACAACTAGCGCCTAGGTGCCCAACTTCTCGGTTGGCTTGGAAAAACAACTAGTGCCCAGGCGCCACCTTCTCTGGAAATTCTATGGAGTCCGACACCTAAGCGCCGCCAGTTCAGGTCAAAGAATTCATTGCTTCATTCGCTCCGTTTCACTCCATTTTCGCTCCAGTTTGCTCCAATTGCTTTTCCTATTATACCCACATCAAAAACATAAAAATATATTCCTTTAAAGTGCAATTTCATTCGTAAATAAATATAAAATGTATAGGAAATTAAACATGCAAAAATAAATCATACCCTTATAGACTCTAATGTTTTAGGTTATGGAGGCATACAAACACTACAATTTTATTCTCTTTCTTGATCTAAATCTTCTCTCTCTACCATCCCCTCCTCAATTTATTCATGTACACTTCTTTAGCCATGCAAACAAATCTCGTAAGTAGTTCACTTTGAACCAACTTTGGATGATTAGTTAATTAGTTCCTATTTAAAATGCAAATACATATACTTGATTTTCTAATTATTTATAGTTAGAAAATATTGTATAGGTTAGTCATACTCGAGATGCAATAAATTATTTTAATCGCTAGACAAGTATAGTTTTATCTATTGATCATTTGCCTTGAGTTAACTGTTAAATTTTCTCATAAAGCATAGTCAACTTGTTAGCATGTTGTGCTAATTAGATTTAATTAGTAGTTAATATGAATTTGTTGGCTAGTAAATTACTAAGCTATATTGGACACAATTTTAATAATAGTAACTGATTTGCAATAAATATAAATTATTAAAAGTTCTTAACTAGTCTACTATCATTAATTTTCTTATCTAATTATACTAGATTAATTCAGACTTAATGCTACCCAAGCTATTAACTCTTTTTTGTGCAGGTTTTTATTGCACAATTTCTTGCTATATCACATTTGTTCTACCCCTTCTTTATCTTTCCACTTTGGATTATTGGCTCATCTTATACTTCATATAATATATGTTTAAATCATAAGATTAGGTTCCATCATTTATTGAGTAGGTGCTACTCCAAATCTTTTATTACTACTCATATCTCACTATATCCTTGATTTTCCACTTCATCATAATACTCTCAATTCTACTACATAGAACTTGGCCAATAATGAATTTTTTTCCCAAGCAATGGGGGTGCATTTAGCTTAAGCTCTTTTCAGTTTCGGAAAGGAGATTGAAGGACATACAACATTCAATAGTAGTCATCAATGCATTTCTTAGGAGTATAGAGAAGATAGTCAAAAGCTAGAAAATATTCAAATGAATAAGATTTAATGATAGGGTGATTACTTTTAAGATAGTTATTGGTGAGGATAATTATTTTAAAAAACGGTAAAAAAGAATTTTATGACGAGATGGTGAATGCTCAAAGAAGAAATGATATATTGGTGGTGACCTAAAAATAGATGTATATATTCTAATAATATGGGCTATTTGATGGTTATGATAGTGTCGAATAAGAGACAATAAACTATACACGATTTCATAGTAGGTTGTAGTTTTATAATAGTGAACACATTTTCAGGATTCGAGAACACATATTAGTTTCATATGAGTACTGCTGTATAAAGTTTATGAGAATCTAGAGATAGTTCGTACATTGAGAAGAAGATTTGGTTGTGGAGTGAAGGGGATACAAACGTTATTAATGAAAAAATGTGTATTTAAGAAGTGAATAAGTTAAATCTTAATGTTTGCTCTTAAAAGTGTATGGATCATTAAATAAGTAATGGAAGGAGCTATAAAAAATCATGCAAAAATAAGGGGAAACATTTCTAGTCGTTTTCATATGATATCATAGTAAGATTATGTTTTTTATTGTAATCTTTATTTGTAATTCTTTCATTCTTGATCTCTTAGTTATATTTAAATTTTCGACATTCTTTTAAAGAATTGAGTATCGTGATGGTGAAAATCAGACTGGAGAATTCCAGATAATACAAACCTCGTATCATTTAAGTGAAAGAAATTACTTGGAATTGGTCTTTCATTGTGAAAACTTTTCTAGGAAAGAAAAAGAAAAAAATACAATATCTTGTTGATATTTTTGTAGATGTGAAGATTTAAAGTTGCACTTTGTAATGATTTAGACTCTTATGATAATTTCGTTGTTATGGAGTATCATGATGCCTTAAATTAATGGACCATATATACTCCTAAAAACTGCAAAAAATGTTTAATAAGCTATCAAATAAACTTAATCAAAAGATAAAGATGCACTCTTATTTATGAGATCAAGATAAAAATCTCAACAACTAAGCAAAGAAATCTCTCTATCATTGCATATTTCAATGCATTAAAGGTTTATTAGCTTGAACTAAGTTATTATGAAGATTTTAAGATGAAGTATACTAATGATGTTATGGTTTTCAAACAATTTGGTGAAAGAGAAAGGGTGTTTGAGTTTTCTACAGAACAACAATGAATTCAAAAGTTCATATTCAAATCTTGACCAAAGAGGATCTACCATCTTGATATGAGGTGTTTTCTCTTATATGAACCCAAAAAAAAATAAATAAATAATGGTTACACCTGAAACTCACAAATCTGAAGCATTAGTCATTGGAAGCCACAAAGTCTTAAAGGAAATGAACTTTTGGCCACTGAATTTTCTCACAAAAAAGGACAAAAACCTTTCTACAAATGAAATTTATGTTGTAATTACTACAAGAAAAAGCAGCATATTTAAGTGAAAATTCGGAAACTCTATAAAGTCCCAAGATTATATTTAAAATAAAGAAGGCCAATTAAAAGGATAGGCCTGTCTTGTTCAATTAGAAGGTTTTAATTTAGGGAAAAAAATGATATATTAAGAAACTTCCTCATTTCTCTCAAAAAATTTATTTAGTTTGTGCTTTTTCGAAGTTTCTTTTTTGAATTCTAACTCTTGTACTTTTAATACTTTTTTGTGGTTTCCCTAAGACTTGAATAACAAATTCATGAGTCACCGATCAGATAATAATCATGCTAATATTTTCAAACCTACAATTTTTATCCCAACAGTAAAAAAATAAAAGTAGTTAGGTCAAATGAATATTCATATTTCTCCAACATTTACTCTCAATAATGTTCTACATATTCACATCCTTTCAGTAAATCTTATTCCTATTCATAAACTCATGAAATACTACAATTGTAAAATGAAATTTTTTTATTCATTATTGTTTATTTTAAAGCCTTATCACGAGGAAGAATGGATTAGATTTACTTCATAATATGCACTTTTCCTATTTCATATCTGTTTTTAATGAACATACAATTTGGAACCATCATTATAGACTAGGATATTTCTCCTGTAAAGTTCTATAATCTATGTTTCCTTCCCTTTATATAAATACAAACATTGGAAATTCTTATTATGAAACTTGTAAAGTTGTTAAACATCATAAAGTTTTATTTTCTAAAAGTGAATTCAGATTTTTTACTTCTTTCATAATAATTTATTTTGATATTTGGGGACCTTTAAAAACTCGTAATATATTTGTAGCCAAAAAGTTGTCATATTCATGGATGATTACACTTAGATGATATGAGCTTATCTTATGAAATAAATAAATAAATAAATAAATAAATAAATAAATAAATAAATAAATATATGTATATATATATTATATATGATATAACGTTACAAGGGAAGTTCGCAAGTTCTTGAAAAGAAAGGTATTGATATGACTTATATTCCGTCTTTAAAGATATATATACTAGAATTTTTACTTGTGTTCGAACAGAAGGTGGATTGACCAAGTTTTTTCCTATTTTAGTTGGATTACATCAAGGATTGGCTTTAAGCCTATATCTTTTTGCATAAGTTATGAATGTTCTTACTAGACATTTATAGGAGGATGTACCTTGGTGTATATTTTTCGCTGATGATACCATTCTTGTGGATAAGAGTAGAGAAAAAGTTAAAGAAAAACTTGAATTATGGAGGCCAACTTTAGAGTCTAAAGGTTTTTGTTTGAGTATATCTAAAATTGAATACATGTAATTTAATTTTAGTAGTAGAGATCTAATGGTGGGATTGTAACTATGAGTGATCATGTCATTAAAAGAGTAAATGCTTTAGATATCTCAGATCTTTTATTCAAAGTGATGGTGATATAGATGGGGATGTCATTAGTACAATTCTAGTTGGATGGTTGAAGTGGAGGAATGCGTTGGGCTTATTGTGTGATCGAAAAGAACTAGTCAGACTTAAAGAAAATTTTTATAAGATAGTGGTGAGAATTGCAATACTTCATGGCGCTGAATGTTGGCCTTTAAAAAAACCCAAAAAATTAAGGGTCTGTTTGGGATCACTTTCTATATTGTATTTTTATTTTTGTTTTTAGTGTGTTTTATTTTTGTTTTGTTTTCTGTTTTGTGTTATTAGAAAACGAGTTTGGTACTATTATGATTTATATATTATTTAAATTAAAAAACATAAGACATGTTTGGTTGGGTTTTTTTTATTTTTTTAAAGAAAAAACTTGTACTTTTATAAAATGGTTGGGTCCATGTGCGCTCTAGTATTAAACTCTGCCACCCATGGTGTATACGACATTTTCCTTGCTCCACTCAGCATGAAGCATTACTTGTGGACTGGCGGGCAACAAGCTGTGACGGAAGTGAGGCAAGTAACAGGCGGCGGCGGCTGCTGCTAGGGGCTAGCGTTGGCTGCTGGGGGCTGGCGGCTGGCGACAGTTGTGATTGTTGGGGGCTAGCGGCGGCTACGGCTGGCGATCGCTAGCGGGGGCCAGCGAGGGCCACCATCGGTGGGTTTGCCGCGGGGGCGGGGGCAAGGGTGGTAGGCAGTGACAACAACGAGCGANTGGATTGATAATTCTTAAAAAATAAACTATAAAGTAAGCACTTCGAATGTTTTAGCAGGAAGTTAAATCGCCGACATAGCAAAAGAATTTGCAATCTAGTATTCAAAAATATTAGTAGNGGCGGGTAGCAGAGAGTGGGGGCAGGCATCAGTAGGAGCGCGACAGTGACCGGCGGCGGCGGGCGACGACACCAAGAGGCAGTCGATGACGGCAGTGGCGATGAAGATGGACACTGCGGCCATAGAGGCAGTGAGAGGGGGTGGGCAGCTAGCATGCGGCGTTCGACGGCGGGAGGCCAACGTCAAGGGGCGGGCGATAGTAGGCGGCAGGCGACATTGACTGTTGGTGGTTATTGGCGATGGGCGACGATGGCAGGCTAGGCGAAGGGTTGTTTTGGTGTTTTAAAAACTGGCAAAACATATTATTTTTGTTGTTAGTATTTTAGAAACACAAGTGTTATCCTAAAAAATAAAAATAGAAATAAAACAAAAAATTAGCTAAGAAAACACTGTATATGTTTGTTTCCCATTTTTTGTTTTAAAAAAATAAAAACAAAAAAACAAAAATTCATCTCGAACAACCCCTAAGTTAAGAGTTGCTGAGATGAGAATGCTTGGGTGGATGAGTGACTTTACACTTGGAAATAAAATGTGAAACAAATATATCTGTGAAAGGGTTGGTGTAGCTCCAATAGCAGAGAAGATTTGAGAGAGTCGTGTTAGATGGTTTGGTCACATTAAATGCCAACTATCTGATGATTTCAGTTAGGAGACTAGATGTTTTATATTCTACTTAAAATGGTATAAATGCTATAAATATTACGTCTGACCATCAAAAAAATTATTCACTTCAAGAGATTTTATTTTTAATGAACATAAAGTTTCTTCATCGAAAGTTATCTTCAGGAGGAAAACACTTAAATAAAATAAAATTTTGATGATTTAATATTTTTCTCGACATTCCAGCAGCACAAATTCAAGATTAATACATTAATATTAATATAATCTATTATGCATCCTTTTAAAATTTTACTCCTACATATAAAGCCTTCTTTATATATTATATCAATACCAACACCATCAAAATATAAAAAAATTCATTTGAAGCATTAAAAATAACAATGTGTGGGATGCCGTGAGAGAAGAGATGAATCCTCTGAAAAAAATCACTCTTGGGAGGCGTAATTATGCTATCAAGAAGGAAGAAAACTGTAGATACGAGAAATGATCTGATAAATCTACTANGTTGAATTAGAAGGTCTTAATTTAGGAAAAAAAATGATATATTAAGAAACTTCCTCATTTCTCTCAAAAAAGCTATTTAGTTTGTGTTTTTTCGAAGTTTCTTTTTTGAATTCTAACTCTTGTAGTTTTAATACTTTTTTGTGGTTTCCCTAAGACCTGAATAACAGATTCATGAGTCACCGATCAGATGATAATCATGCTAATATTTTCAAACCTACAATTTTTATCCCAACAGTAAAAAAATAAAAGTAGTTAGGTCAAATGAATATTCATATTTCTCCAACATTTACTCTCGATAATGTTCTACATATTCACATCCTTTCAGTAAATCTTAT